>JARHVA010008226.1:455000-531934 GCA_037957365.1 Torreya grandis
TTAAACATTTACTCACCATGTCTTCCAATGGAAAAGAAAATGGGACTATATTTGTCTTGTTTCTGATTGAGCTTTCTAGCCACTTGGGTGCAGAGGCTGAGACTTCTTTATCAAGATTTGATTGGCTAAAAGGCATATTTTAAATAATCATCAGGTTAGCAGAATCAGAAGCAATCTCTATTTGTTATTTTGCACTAACCTCCTCTACCATTGGTGAATCAGATTCTTTATCACCTATTATTTCTTCTAAATCCTCCTCAAAATTTAAATCCATAGCTACTTTTTGAAGAATCTAACTCTTTCTCTTGCTTTTCATTCTTGATCTAGTGGCATAAGGAGGCAGAACAAATGTAAGGGCCTTCTTGGATTCTTTGATGACAAGATCCCTTCTAGTTTTTAATTTGGAAGTACCTGCATCACAGATAAAAATAATCTAGTTAGGGGAGCTTATTGGAACTAGTGATTCAACTATTGATATACATTACTAGGGAAATTTATTTTGATCTCTCCCCAGTTTTTGTTCCCTCGACCATTTCTCAGTTCTCCTTATCACCAGGAGGGTCTTAACCTCACTCCTATCTTTTTCATTTTTATCCCAGTCAATTTCTAGAATAGGTGGTTATTTTATCTATTCAAATTGTAGTTCAGTCCCCTGTTCTTCATTATCAAAAATTCTATAAATGTCCATATTTAAATTAAGGGTAATTATTTATCCTAGGGAGAACTTGGACCACAATCTTCTTCTGACCTTGAATTCATCTGAACAATCCTCCCAATAATCCTCTAATTGAGGAATATGTGAAGACCCTATTCCAAGATCTAAGTTATCCCTGGAAAATCCTTTGCTATCAAATTGGGATCTAGCCATGAAGCACTAAAAATTGAATTTTTTTAAATCCACTTCTAAATTCAAAGCATCAGATACTAACTGACATGAAAAAAATCTAATTTCAATGGGAAAAGATATACTAGATTTCTTTTTCATTGAGAATTTTCTATCCACATGTGCTAATTGTCTGCAGACTTCTATCAACACAAAATGGTCAAAAACATACCTAGATAACCTCAAAGGTTCACCATCAAAACCTCCAACTCTGATATAAGTGAACTTAGAAAACTAAATAAAGAAACTACCATAAATCTTGATCAGCTACATAGCCTCATCAAACATTCTCTTATTGATGTTGTTTGCTAATTCATAAGTCATTTTTTTGATAAAAACATCATTAATCCTCTTATAATTTTCATAATAATTATGCAATTGTAATTGTGAATAATAATTATAAATTTTGATGTCCTCAACCAAGGGTGCATGAGCTAGCCCTACCCATTGTCTTGTAGATGCCAGGCAATAGAAGAGGTATGAGGACATGTAAAAATATTTATTACCCAAATAATTACTTAGACCCAAATGCAAACATTTAGCTACAATTTCCACCTAGTCCACATATTGCTCTCCTTGAAGGATTATCTATATAAAAAAGTACATCCAGTCTTCCCAATAATATGTTTGAGCATTTCCCTTTAGCCTATGTAGCAACACCACAATATATTGTACTTCTAGAATCATGTGATTTCTTGTCAATGGTCTGGGTAGTCTTGAACCTCCTTTTTATAACTTCAATAACCAATTCCTTGTGATCATGCTCTTGTAAATTTCTTTCTTTAGTGAAAAATAACCATAAGAAGAGGTAATATTGAGGTCAGAATATGGTTCCTTGGGTGGAATTCTCATCACAAAAATTAGGGTTTATTTATTGAAATGAAGTAAAATATTACCATCTACAGTTTTGATGCACCTATTTTGAGGTTCATATCTATTCATGCATTTTAGAACTAATTCAAGGCACTGTACAACCATGGGAAAGGCTGCAACTTTGACCAAACCACTTTATACTATCTTCTACATCATAGGATTTGGCACAGGATTAATAGACCTTTCTCTAAATATTTCTAAGTCATATTGAACTAGAGAGGTGTCCCCAATTTCAGGAAGAAAATAGATGAGACCAGGACCATGCTCATAACCAAGACATGTAGATTTTATGGCTATAGGTTGGAGAATATAATGAAGAAAAAAATGTTTTGAACTTCTAAAACAATGCCGTAAACTCAAAAGGATTCTTCTTTCAAACCAAGTAATGGAAACAACTTATAGTAAGAGTAGAACTCACTTTAAATGTATCCAAAATCACTATGAATTTGAGCAACAAAAATATTATATCACTTGCATTGTTCTCCTTTGTATCACCAAGTATGTTTGTTTGCTAAATTTGACTTGTTTTCTTTTGATACAGATATTAACTAGGTCAAATAATTAAACTAAAACAATACGTGCTAAAATGCTTGATAAGAAATGAAATCTGACATATGCATTAATGGAAAACATTTTTTATGCACTATTTTGATGAGTAATGATTATCTATAACCTCACAAAAATTCAAAACTTCCTGCTTTACAATGAGTTTTGGATATATTTTCCTCCAAATTTCTCACTAATTTTAACTTAGAGAAAGCCTCAAGGTGAGATAAGAGTATATTCATTGAGCCATTGAACTTTTGGAATGTAGTTTAATTTCAAGGTTCAAAGATACGAGTTGAACTACACAGGCCGACCAATAGTCACATGACTTTCAAGAAACTTTGAATTTTGAAAAAGTGAACCATTGAACTGTTGAACCGTTGAACTCAATTATGAGGTTCAAGTGGTAGGTTCAATAATACATTAATTTATACAAGGGAACTTAGTGAACATGACTCTTTACAAGGGTATTGAACTATTGAACCATTGAACTATTGAATTTTGAAAAAGGGTTCAAGTTCAATCAGAAGGTTCAAAGATATAATTAAAAAATACAAAGGGACAAATAGTTCACTTTGAGAAACATTGAATAATTAAACTTATTGAACCATTGAATCATTGAACCATTGAACCGTTGAACCATTGAACTCTTGAACTCCGATATGAGGTTCAAGCGGTAGGTTCAAGTTCAAAGGTTCAATTCTTTAGAAAAATTTTACATAAAATATGATAGGTAGTAAAACATTTTTTAAAAATAAAGCTCTGACTTAATAAATAAAGATATGACCAATAAGGGTAAAATGATAAGTTGACTCTTTCTTAAGAATAGTTCATGAAAAATTGAATAAGGGTGACTCAAAAGGTAACACCTAGCAACTGCATTTCCTGTGTTAGATCAAGATCTAGAGCTCATCTTAACAATAATTGCTCACTTTGATAAATAAACTAAGTCAGTTAAGGATGTTAGTGGAAAAGTGTTAATTTGAGTGGATGTCAAATACTTTGATAAAGGTTTTCATCTTTCAGACATAAATGAATTTTTAGATATAAGTGTAGCAATAGCCCAAGAATATTATGACAAGAATCCTAAGAAATGAAAGAGGCAAATTAATGCAAATTGGTTGAAGACACCAAGGCATTCAGTTACAAGATGGTCAATAAGTTTTTACCAAAGTGAATTTATGGAGAAAATAGGATATTTAATCATTCTCTTAAGTAGGGTCAAGGTCTTCCCACATCAAATATCTTTCAAGAATGGATGTATCACTACATTTTTATCATTAATAAAAATAAGCAGATAATTTATTGGGGAAGTCATATTAGTAATGCCATATACCACCAAATTTCTGAAGTAAGTTCTTCTCTCAAGTTTTATATGACTTCTTATCTGGTATAAGTCGTATCCTGCATGAGGACTTTTTTAGGACTGACCAGTGTTGGTGAACAAAATAAAGTTTCTATTTATGAATATTATCCATAGTTGACCCTTAAAAAAGGTATCAAACATTTTAAAAGAGTTAATGATGCATTATTCTACAAATTCATTTGTATTTTTGAACAAGAATTGGAGAAGGGTTTCAAATCAGGCATGGGCAATAGTGAACAAGATTGGTTACATTTTCCTTCAGTTCCCAACTTTCACCTACATAAGGGTAGGTGGATTTAATGAATAACCTTACATGCTACCTAAATACCTAAGTGATAAATTGATTTTAAGGGAGATATGTAGACAAATGATGACCATACACAAGAAACAATCAAATGCACATAAAAGAGGATTCAAGTTTCCTATAAGCATTGGACAGTACACCATTTCAACTACTCCCAAGGCTAGGACAATGGAAACTAAGATGCAATGGATCACCCTTAAAAGGTATCAAAGTAGAAAAGATTTTTATTATAGAATGATGAAGGAAAATTTGAAAGGCAATTATGTTCATGTGCACAAGATTGAGGATATTTGGGTAGAATGCAAAACTAAAGATGTAAGGAGACTTGATTATAGTCATCTTACTAATAATCAAATTCAAGAGCTGCAATTAGCCAACATTCCAACTGACCTCTCTGATAATGAGAATATATTGGATCCTTCATATGAAGGAAATCAAGTTGCTTATACTCCTATTCCCTCAATCTAATGGTATATACAAGAATACACATTTATCAGAGAGAGATTTCAACCCATCCTTGAAAGAAATAATGCCTGGTTGGAATCTAAAGGTATTAAATTAAAATATTTCAAAACAAGGTCAGAAGAAGAATATGATGAAGACACTACAAGGAAACATGAAGAATTGAGGATGAAGAATAAAGAAGAGGCATCCACAACCACTCAGAAACCAAGATTTATATTTGTAAGTGAATGAAAGAAGAAAGATAAAGAAGCTAGTGTTGAGAAGAGTGTTCAAATAGAGACACAAGAGAAACCAAATATGAGTGAGGCACCACCTCAATCAACAATTTTGGAACCTCCAGATCAGTAGTCTCTATAAGTTGAGTCCACACAATCAAAAGTTCCTATATTCAAAGCCCCTTAATCAGTAGTTTCTCAGGTAACATGATTTGTAGTTCCTTCCATTAGTACATCTATACCAATTATTTTTGTTCCCTCTCAAGCTACTCTTTTGGCTCCACCTTCTCCTCCTATCACCACACTCTTTCAAGTCCCTTCCCGAGGTAATCTAGATCAAGTTTTTGCTTCTTTATATAATTTACCTATTCCTACAAAATCATTAGGATCCCTGACCAATCTATACTTCACTCAATAAGATATAGATAAATTCATCTCCACATCTTCTGCTAAAATAAAAATCAAGCTCCTGTCACCCTAGTGTCAAAAATATCATCAGATCTAAAATTAACATTCATGCCAACCCAAACCCCACCAATAATAACCACTATTCCATCATTGTCAATTCTTTTATCAGATACCTCTACCATTCCACTTACTTCACAAACCATTGTTCCTCCTAAAACATCACAATCCTTGGTTTCTTCTACTCAAGAAGACTCGTCTCCTCTTCCTCTATGGGTAATTTATCAAACACCTAAGAGGAAGAAATAGGATATTTCACCTAATGATTTTGATCTTGGTCAACTTGTCCCAGTAAAGCCCAAAATGACAAATAAGGCCAAAAATATGTCAAGGGTAATTTTTAAATCTAGGCATAAGTATGCTAAAGTTGCAATTCCTCTCGAAGATAGAAACATTAAAGATATTCAAGCATCCAAATATGTAGTGGGATGGATATATCTCAAGAAATAAACTCATAAAGGTGCAAAGGAAGATTTACAAGCAATAATGGCTTCCTTGATCAAGAGAATGATAAAGACAAGAAGGTCAAAGATCAACTCAAAATACAAGTGGAATAGCTGACTTTTGATTTACTAAAAATCACCCAACCTTCTGAGTCCATTGATCCTATTGTGCATGAAAATACTGAAAGAGCTATTCAACTCGTAAAAAAAATTGGATCTCAGGGTCATGCAGTCAATGCTTGGATTGAGAGATTAACAATGCAAGGTACTAAAATGTTTCATTCTACCATTGGATTTTTAAATAACTTGAGTGAAATGAAAATATAAATTCAAAAAATAATTAAAGCACTCACTCAAGATTTAGAGTTGATTGAAAAGGATATTGATACATGGACTCAAATTTGTAAATTCAAACTAGAGATTTTGGTTGAGCAGAAGGTCATTCCAAATAGAAAAAAGTATATTGAATATAGGGAAGCTATGAAGAATAAAAGAGAAGTTATCAAGAATCTATTTAAAGATCTTAAAGAATCTAAAGATATGTGTGATGATAAGATGTTAGATCTTGTATAGAAAATTGAAAAACTCCCCTGTCAAGTTAAAAATGATTCTCAAGAAATTCTTCCTATGGAGACTGTTATTCAATAATTTACATATTTGCTCCAAATAAAGAATAAAATAGGTACTTTCATGTTGGACTCCATTGAAAAATTAATTGAATTTCAATTCATCTTGAATAAGCTACAAATAATCATGGATAAGAGCAAGGATTTTCCAGTTAACTTAGAAGATTCTATCATAAGGATACTTGTCATTTCCAAGAGTACATCTAGCCCAGATAACAATGAAGTCCAAGCTATCTTGAATAAATATGAGGATTTTTTAGAAAATAATAAAAAGGAATAAATTATTGTGTCTAGGGGCACTTTGTTTTAGTAATTTTTCATGTGTATTTATGTTTGGTGCATTTTGCACATAGGAAAAGTGTACAGTCCTAAGTCAAATTATACTATGTCATTGAATAAGTCAATGTATTTATGTTTTTCAAAAAAAAATTCATAACTCCTCTCTATAAATAGGAGGATTCTCTTTGTAAAAAGGATCACCAATTGATATATAAGTGAAGTGCTACCAAAATTGATAAGCAATATTGAAACTTTGAATTCAAATTATAAATCTTTTATCAATCAATATATGAGAAAGCAAGTGAACTTTCAATCTTTGAGTTGAAACAAATTTGTGTTGTATTGGATATGTTCTTATGTCTTTTTCATTACATTTTCTTGCATAATTAATTGAAACATGGTGTGAATTTCTACAAATTGAAAGGTGTCAAGAAGTTGATTTTAAAGTCTTTGAGCTGCAATATCGTTACTGTGTTTGTGTTCATCATTGAAAGTGATATTAAGGATATTGTGGGCTGCTAGTTATTCTTCATTGATAATTTTAATATTTATTTATAAATAAGGTGAAGACTTTGGGCTGCACTTTATTCTATCTTTTAAGTTTACTATGATGGTATTATTCTTATTATTCCTTTAGCTAACAAATTTGAATATCGGTTATATTTAGTTCATCAAGTGATCTTAGATTTTCAAAGTATATCATAAAGAATGGAAGAAAGTTTGTGATTAAACATCAATTCTGAAAAAAGAGAATTGGATGATATGATAACACCCACTATGATAAAATTATTGTAAATAAGTGTAAATAATTAAGTGTTGTGTTAGTTAACAATAAAAGGGAGCCTCCCCTTGCTTAGAAGAGATATTTATGTCATCATATTGTTGCTAAAATCACCATTTTTTTATCATTCTATTGTTAAAAAAATATTCACCCAATAGTTTTTGGCTACTCCACTAAGGATGTGGACATTCGACCAAGGTCTACACTCACTTGGTTCATATAAGACCAGCACCTTATTGCTTGCAATTGTTTTGTTGTAGTTAATCTCTTTTCTTTTTTACTACTTTCTCATTCTAGCTAAACAAAGTTATACTCATGGTAGAAGGGCAATAGGATTCATTGATCCAACATTTGATTTATCGCAAGAACATAACTTTGATTTATTTCTGACATGTGCAAGATCACCTCTTCAATGTACAAGAAGTTTTCCACCTACAAATATAATATCTCCTATATTAGGAGACGATTCTAACATTCATAGAGTTTTCCCTGATTTTCCTTTGCAAAGGTTTTTAATACCTCAATATAATCCACAAAGGATGGTAGCTCAAGGTCCATAAGGTAATGCATTTGGTCCATTAAATTTGGTGCCACCATCTCATGAACTACCTTGTGGCTCATGAAATTTTTTTCTAAGTTTTATCGTGATGGCAAGCAACATCCAAATGAACATATTACTATATTTTACATTGTATGTGGATTTATTAGAGTGGAACATGAATATGTTTCTATAAGATTATTTATAGAAACACTCCAAGGCATTGTTGTTGATTGGTTCTATCATCTTGCAATTGGTACTATCACAAATTGGGCTACACTCAAGACAAAATTTAAAGCAAGAATCAAGCCCACAAAAGATGCTCATGCTTTGTTGCCTTAGCTTACATAAATGAAGAAGGAAACACATGATCCTATGCATGATTTTGTGGAAAATATTAATAAGTTGAGGAATAGGATTATGATGGTTGCTCAACCTACTCCTGAGAATTTGAAGTGCTTCTTCATCAAGTATCAACTACCAGAAATGAGTTTTCTTTTATGAAGAGCAAATATAGCTAATCTTGATGCTGCTCAAACTTTAGCCACTAAAGTAGAAATAATTCAATCAAGCCTAGAGGGTATCCTTTCCCTACTTTATCTTCTACTAACACCATGGATCCCATGATTCAAAAGTTAGCAAATGAATTGTTTGCACTTAAAAAATAAATGTCTCAAAGCATGTATTTTCCTTCATACAAAGATGTTCTTAGGAGAAAATATCCAAACTATTCTAAAAATTTTGGTTTGAATCAAAATTTGAATAAGTTTTCTCCAACACAAGCAAGGCTTGCATTAGAGGCACCTCTAAATAATGCAGTAGTCAATTGGCTAGAACTTGAGAAAGATGATGTTCCATAATTGGAATATGTTCCAAAATAAGATGCTACTCCTTTCACCAAAAATGAAGATGGAGAAGTTGGTGACTCTAATATCAAGTTTCTAAACTTTGAAGAAGAAGAAGTTGAACAAGAGGAAGATACACATGGTGAATCTTGTGTCATTTTCACCCATTCTCAAAATTAGCCAAATCAAAAACAAAATGTTGATAAAACAAAATCCAAGGATGAACCATGAAAGGAGGTTACAATTTCCAAAAGAGAAACTCCTTTACCAGTTCAACCAAAGGATAGGATGGTGGATAAACAAGTAAGTACTCATAATTCTACCTCTTCTCCTTCAACATCTAGATCTAGTGCCCAAAACCTGAAAAAATGAAAATGTTTTGTCTTCCTCAGATGCCCCACATCCAGCTTTTGATAGCATTGATCATGCCAATAAGACTAAAATCTAAATGTCAGAGGCAGAGTACCTCCAATCAAACCCTTATCAATTTGAAAGATTGGCAAAATTTGTAAAAAGTAAAAGGATCAGCCCTAATCAGACTTCAATTAAGAGTGTACCAATTAAACCTAAATCAAATGAAAATGAAAATAATTTGGTTGTAACTCCTACACCTAATTTTGTAAAAATAAAACCTTTCTATATTTCTTTATTTGTCAATGGTTATAAGCTCAGTAATTGTGTTATTGATTTGAGTGCTTTTGATAATGTGATGTCTACCAAGGTGGCTACTACCCTAGGGTTAACCTTGATGAAAAATTTTGGTCATTACTTCTCAATGAAAACCAAAAAAGTACCTCTTATAGACCAAATTAAGGATGCATAATTTACATTTGTTGCATTTCCAGAGAAAAAGATCAAAATGATAGTTCTAGTCGCTGATGTTCCAGCCTCATATGGAGTTTTGTTGGGATGTAAATTTTTTAAAGATGTTGGAGGAGAAATAAATATGGATTGGTCTAAGGCTAGGATACCTATTAAGGGTGTTAAGTAGATACTTCACCTATAAAAGCAAGTGAAGTACACTGTAACAAAGATAGAAGACCCAAAACCCTATATTATTTTTGAAACTTTTGAAATGGGTACGTATTTCTTAACTATAGATGAAGATCCAATCTCTTTAAATGATATTTTAGAAAAATATCAAAAAATAGAAGAGTTTCCCTCTTCAGATGAAGAGATTTTGGATTTTGACACTATTAAGGTTAAGAGTTCAAATGATGTTTAGACTTTGGAATTTGACGTCAGTTACTCTTCAACTAGATTTGGAGTTGGGATAGTTCTCATATTCCCAAAAGGAAAATTCTTCCCTTTCTCTTTTTAGTTTCAATTTTATAATACTAATAATACTACTAAGTATGAGGCCTTGTTGTTAGGAATGGAAGTTTCACGAAAGAAAGGCATTAAAAATATTCATACCCAAGTTGATGCTAAGCTAATCATTTGTCAAGTCAATAACTTATATCAAATGAAGAATGAAAGACTTAGGAATTATCTCAATCAAGTTTGGGATTGCATGGAAAGTTTTGATGCATTCAATATATTAGTGGTTCCAATAGAATACAATGATAAAGCTGATTCATTGGCTATTTCAACCACTCTCTTGATTCCTCACAAAGATTTTCAAGGAAACAAGTATACCATTGAGTAGGTTTTTTGACCCATTATTCTTGATAATGTTAATCATTTGTAGGTTTTTAATAATTATGAGCAAGTCATCTCATTCTTGGAGAAGGTGGAAAATTTTAGTGAGTTATATTTTGAAGGAAGTGATTCCACTCCTCAAGAATCAATTTCTGAAGTTAATGAGGAAAATGCTAAAGAAATATTGTAGCTAAAAGGGAATAAAATTCCCAAAGGGTTGGTATCTTTGGAAAAATGTTTTGATAAGCATGATTGATTCATCAAACATCAATAATCAAAATCTGATTCATCTGTAGAAATTGAGCAAGTTAATATAAGAACAAAGATTCACCCCAAAATGATAAATATTTTGAAATGTTGCTCATTAGAGGAAAGATAAGTTTTGGTGACTCTTCTATGTCAGTACATTGATGTATTAGCATATCCATATGCTGATTTGAAATCATTTTGACCTAAGGAAGTGCAACATGAAATTATTCTCAAGCTAGGATCTCAGCCTCATAAGTAAAAATAGTGGTAGCATAATCCCAAAATATCAGGTACTATCCTCACTTAAATTCAAAATATGTTGAATGCTCACATTATATTTCCCACACATCACTCTACATAGATAGCCAATATTGTTCTTGTGAGGAAAAAGAATGGAGAGATCCACATTTGTGTTGACTTTTAGAATTTGAACCAATTATCTCTCAAGGATAATTACCCATTACCAGTAATGGATCAAGTATTGCAAATTATGACTAGTTTCAATATTTTTTCTATGCTTGACAGTTTCTCAAAATACAATCAAGTGGAGTTTTATGATGAATATAAACATAAGACAGCCTTCACTACTCCATGGGGTACTTTTGCATATCATATAATTCCTTTTAGATTAATCAATGTTGGTGCTACTTTCTAGAGGGCTATGGATTTGGATTTTTGAGATATAATCAATAAGTTCATTATAGTCTACATTAATGATCTAACCCTTTTCTCAAAAAAGCATCAAGATCATTATGACTATTTACAGTGAGTACTTGAAATATGTCATGAACATGGGATATCTCTTAATCCCAAGAAGTCCATGTTTGGGGTTACAGAAGGAAAGCTCCTTGGACATATTGTATCTAAGGAAGGAATAAAAATTGATCTAGATCAAGTTAAGTCAATTCAAAATCTTACTTTACCATCAAGTAAGAAAGAAGTACATTCTTTCTTTGGGAAGATTAATTTTTTGTGAAGATTTGTTCTTGATTTTTCTAAAAATACTCACCACATTGTTGATATGATGAAAGGAAAATCAACTTTTCATTGGGATGAAAAAGGAAGAAATGCTTTTCATGAGATAAAGGAAGCCATTGCACTTTCTCTTGTCCTACTTTTCCCTAATTATACCAAGAACTTCATTATGTATAGTTATATTTCTAAGCATACCTTATCCATAATCTTGGTACAACCAAATGAAGAGGGGATTGAATATCCTATAGCATTCATGAGCTTCCCTTTGAATTATCATGAGCTTAAGTACTCATCCATTGAAAAACATGCATATGTCATGGTGAAAGCAGTCAATAATTTTAGGTACTACATCCTCAATTCTCATACCATTACATTAGTACTAGATTTTATTGTTAAATCTATTTTGACTCAACAAGATTTTGGAGGTAAAAGAGGTAATTAGATTACTAAAATCCAATAATATGATATGGATATCAATCCTACCAAACTTGTTCATGGAAAAGGTTTGCGTCAACTCATAGTAGAGACCAATTGAGAAGAAACACTTGATAATGAAAGAGATATGAAAAAACTACCCATGGTCTTGCTTGTAAGTACTATGGATGAATGGTATTCTAATATTTCTTACTTTCTCACATATGGAGAGTGTCTAGAATATTTGTCTCATAAAGAGACGAGGACAATCAAGCTCAAGGCTGAACATTTTATCCTTTGGGATAATGGTTTGTACAAGTGAAACATTGATGGAATCTTTCTAAGATGTGTAGACAAGGCAAATAAAAGAAATTTATTGGAATCTTTCCATGATTTAGCATGTGGAGGACATTTTTTAGCCCCTATCATAGATCATAAGATCTTTCAGGATAGATATTATTGGCCAAAACGTTTTGAGGATGCATACGCATGGGTGTATAAATGTGAAAAGTATCAGTAGTTTGTGGGGAAACCTAAGTTACCAACCTTGCCTCTCAAGCCAATAGTCATTGAAGAACCTTTTTAGTAATGGGGTATTGATTTCATTAGTGCAGTGAACCCATTGTCAAGTGTTGGTCATAGTTATGTTCTCACATCTACGGATTACTTCACCAAGTGGGTGGAAGAAAATCCAACCAAACATGCCAATTCAGAGGTTGTTTGTAATTTCCTCAAAGAGAATATCATTACAAGGTTTGGTGTGCCAAATAAAATTGTAATTGATAATGTTGCTTTTTCATATCCCATGAGATGACTCAATTTTACTTTGAATATGGGATTATTTTTTCTCATACTTTTGACTATTTTCCTCAAGGGAATGGTCAAGCTAAGTTGAGTAATAATAATTTAGTAACTATTATCAGGAAGTTGGTAGAAGATAATCAGAGGAACTGGCATAAAGCATTATATGAATTTGGTTTTTCCCTCAGTCTCAGGTTTAAATTTCTCTTGATGCAACTTCAGTGTTTTTCTCTAAGATGCACCAAGGGGTCTCATTAACCAAAACTCATTTTGGTTCACTTAAAAAAAATTCTTTGAATTGCACATACCATCATTTGGGTGTAATCCAAATAATTTTCTCCAAATTACACATTTCTCACCTTCTTGATGCACTTCAAAAAAATTTCTCTAAAGTGCACGTAGTATGGTGCAATTCAAAGAAAATTCTCTAAAATACACATTGCATACCTTCTAGTCTACTTCAAATAATTTTATCTGAAGTGCACATTGTACCCATTTTTGGTGTAGTTCAAAGAATTTTCTCTGAACTACACCAAAACCATCACCTAGTACAGTTCAAAGAATTTTTTCCAAACTACACTTTTCTAAAAATGAGGAAAAATGCTAACTCTGGAGAATCAAAATTATTTTTTGTAGATACTTAATCAATCTCATAAGATTCCCCAACCAAGAGAATAATGAAGTATAAATTTCAAGGTGTATTTACAACATCTACAGTAGATTCTAATGTAGATCAAATTGGAGATACAAAGAATGGGCATGTTGACATGGTTGAATTCTTACAAAGGTTGGGTAGAGATCCTATTGTTCCACATATGAAACCTATTCTTAACAGTGAGATACACCTAGCAGCTTTATTTCCTATGTCATCTCAGGATCTAGAGTTTGTCTTAATAGCTACTACTCACTTTGATTAAAAAAACTAGGTCAGTCAAGGATGCTAATGGAAAAGTGGTAATTTGACTAGATGTCTAATACTTTGATAAAGTTTTTCATCCTTCAAAAATTGAGGAATTCTTAGATATAAGTGTGGAAATAGCCCAAGAATATTATGATAAGAATCTTGAGAAATGCAAGAGGCACATTAATGCAAATTGGTTGAAGACACCAAAGCATTCAATTACAAGATGGCCAAAAAGTTTTTACCAAAGTCGATGTATAGAGGAAATAGGATATTTAATCACTCTCCTAAGTAGGCTCAAAGGTCTTCCCACAACAAATATCTTTCAAGAATGTATGTATCACTACATTTCTATCATTAATAAAAATAAGGGGAGAATTTATTGGGGAAGTCAGATTAGTGATACCATATACCACCAACTTTTTGAAGTAATTTCTTCTCTCAAGTTCTATATGACTTCTTATTTGGTATATGTTGTAGCCTACATGAGAACTTTTCCAGGACTGACCAGTGTTGGTGAATGGAATAAAGTTCCTATATATGAATATTATCCATAGTTAACACTCAAATAAGGTATCAAACATTTTAGAAGAGTTAACAATGCATTCTTCTACAAATTCATTTGTATTTTTGAACAAGAATTGAAGAAGAAAATGGTTTTAGATTAGGCATGGGCAACAGTGAACAAGATTGGTTACATTTTCCTTTAGTTCCCAACTTTCACCTACATCAAGGTAGGTGGATTTAATGAACAACCTTACATGCTACCTAAATACCCAGGTGATAAATTGATTTTAATGGATATGTGTAGATAAATGATGACCATATACAAGAAGTAATCAAATGAAAATAAAAGAGGATTCAAATTTCCTATAAGCATTGGCCAGTACACCTTTTCAACTACTCCCAAGGCTAATAAAATGGAAACTAAGATGCAATGGATCACCCTTAAAAGGTATAAAAGTAGAAAATATTTTGATTATAGAATGATGAAGGAAAAGCTAAAAGGTAATTCAATTCATGTGCACAAGATTGAGGATATTTGGGTAGAATGAAAAACTAAAAAAGATGTAAGGACACTTGATTACAATCATCTACTATTGATCAAATTCAAAATCTACCATTAGCCAACATTCCGACTGACCTCTCTGACGATGAGACTATATTGGATCCTTCATATGAAGGAAATCAAGTTACTTCTAATCCTATTCCTTCAATCCAATGGTCTATAAAATAATTCAAATCTATTAGAGAGAGATTTCAACCCATCCTTGAAATAACTAATCCCTAATTGGAATTTAAAGGTATTAAATTAAAATATTTCAAGACAGGGTCAGAAGAAGAATATGATGAAGACACAGTAAGGAAATGTGAGGAATTGAGGATGAAGAATAAACAAGAGGCCTCCACATCCACTCAATTACCAAGATTTGTATTTGTAAGTAAAGGAAAGAAGAAAGATAAAGAAGCCAGTGTTGAGAAGAGTGTTCAAATAAAGACACAAGAGAAACTAGATGTGAGTGAGGCATCACCTCAATCAATAATTTTGAAACCTCCAGATCAACATTCTCCATAATTTAAGTCCATACAATCATAAGTTCTTATGGTCAAAGCCCCTTAATCAGTAGTTTCTCAAGTGACATGCTCTATAATTCCCTCCATTAGTACATCTTTACCAATTGTTTATGTTCCCTCTCAAGCTACTCTTTTGGCTATACCTTCTCCTCCTAGTACCACACTCTTTAAGGTCCCTTCCCAAGGTACTTTAGATCAAGTTTTTTATTCTTTGTGTAATTTACCTAGTCCTACAAAATCATTGGGATCCCTAACTAATCTATACTTCACTCAACAAGATAAAATAAATTCATGTCCACATATTCTAGTGTCAAAAATATCATTAGACCCAAAAGTAACATTCATTCCAACCCAAACCCCACCAATAATAACTAATATTCCATCATTGTCAACTCTGCTATCAGATACCTCTGTCATTCCACTTACTTCACAAACCATTGTTCCTCTTAAAACATCACAATCCTTGGTTTTTTATGCTCAAGAAGACTCATCTCCTCTTCTTCCATGGCTAATTTCTCAAAAACCTAAGAGTAAGAAATAGGCTATTTCACTTGATGATTTTGATCTTGGTCAACTTGTCCTAGTAAAGCCTAAAATGATAAACAAGGACAAAACTACATCAAAGATAATTTTTGAAACTGGGCATAAGTATGTTGAAGTTTTTGTTCCTCCCAAAGATAGAAACATTGAATATATTCAAGCATTCAAATATGCAGTAGGATGGATAGATCTTGAGAAAAAAATCATGAAGGTGCAAAGGAAGATTTATAATAAGTAATGGCTTCCTTAATTGAGAGATATGATAAAGATAAGAAGGTCAAAGATCAACTCAAAATACAAGTGGAATAGCTAATATCTGCTTTACTAAAAAACACCCAACCTTCTGAGTTCATTGATCCTATTGTGCATGAAAATATTGAAAGATCTATTCAACTTGTAGAAAAAATTGGATCTCAAGGTCATGTAGTAAATGCTTAGATTAATAGATTAACAATGCAAGGTACTCAAATGTTGCATTCTACCATTGGATTTTTAAAGAACTTGAGTGAAATGAAAACATAAATTCAGCAAACAATTAAAGCACTCACTCAATATTTGGAGTTGACTGAAAAGGATATTGATATATGGACTCAACTTCATAAATGCAAATTGGAGATTTTGGCTGAGCAGAAGGTCATTCCAAATAGCAAAATATTCATTGAATACAGGGAAGCTATGAAGAATAAAAGAGAAGTTCTCAAGAATATAGTAAAATATCTTGAAGAAGCTAAAGATATGTGTGATGATAAGATGTTATATCTTGCAAAGAAAATTGGAAAACTCCCTTATCAAGTTAAAAATGATTCTCAAGAAATTCTTCTTATGGAGATTGTTATTCAATAATTTACATCTTTACTCTAAACAAAAACTAAAATAGGTACTTTCACATTGGACTCTATCAACATATTAATTAAATTTCAAGTCATCTTGAATAATCTACAAAAATAATGGATAAGATCAAGGATTTGCTAGTTAACTTAGAAGATTCTATCACAAGGATACTTGTCATTTCCAAGAGTGCATCTAGCCTAGATAAAAATGAATTCCAAGCTATCTTGAAGAAATATGAGGAGTTTTTAGAGAAGAATAAAAAGGAAGAAATTCCTATGTCTAGGGGCACTTTGTTTTTGTAATTTTTCATGTGTATTATTTCTATTTGGTGAATTTTGCACATAGGAAAAGTGCACAGTTCTAAGTCAAATTGGACTCTGTCAATGAATAAATCAATGTATTTATGTTTTTCCTATTTTTGTTCATAGATCCTCTCTATAAATAGGAGGATTCTTTTTTAAAAAAGGATCACCAATTGCTATAAAAGTGAAGTGTTACCGAAATTGATAAGCAATATTGAAACTTTGAATTCAAATTGTAAATCTTTTATCAATCAATATATGAGAAAGCAAGTGAAATTTCAATCTTTGAGTTGAAATACATTTGTGTTGTATTGGAGATGTTCTTATGTATTTTTCATTTCATTTTCTTGCATAATTAATTAAAATGTGGTATGAATTTAAACAAATTAAAAGGTGCTAGGAAGTTGATTTTGAAGTCGTTGCACTGCAATATCATTACCGGGTTTGTGTTCATCATGAAAAGTGAATTATTGAGGAGACTTTGGGCTGTCAGTTATTCTTCATTGATAATTTTAATCTTTTTTGGAAATAAAGTGAAGACTTTGGGCTGCACTTTATTCTATCTTTTAATTTTACTCTACTGGTATTATTCTTGTTACTCCTTTGGCTAACAAATTTGAATATCAGTTATATTTAGTTTATTAAGTGATCTTAGATTCTTAAAGTATATAACAAAGCACGAAAGAAAGTTTGTGATTAAACATCAATTCTAAAAAAATAGAATTGGATGATATGACAACACCCACTATGAAAAAATTATTGTAAATAAGTGTAAATAATTAAGTGTTGTGTTAGTTAACAATAATAGGGAGCCTCCCCTTGCTTAGAGGAGAGATTTATCTTATCATACTGTGGCTGAAATCACCATTTTTTTATCATTTTGTTGTTAACAAAATATTCACCCAACAAGGTGCAAGTCATATGGTGTAGAATATGTTAAGATTTAGCATTAACAAGTACCTCTAACCAAATTTATGTGTCCACCCATAATCAATTAAATTTGATTGTAAGTTTTTAATTCCAACATACACTTTATGGTTCTAACACATATTTTATAATTTCAATGTGACTATTATATTTTAAGGCTAAGTATTTTTAAAATATATAAAAATAATCGTAATAAAGTTGAAGTAAGAATTTTGCTCACAATAATATGTAAATTTAACGTTTAAAAAATTATATCCCAATAGTATGTCATTGATCTATCATATTTTATGTAATTTTTATATTTATTTATTAAATTTAGATTTTTCATTTAGGCACATAATCATAAGTAAATTTGTGTAGAAGAGTAAGAAATGTGAAATAATACATTTTTTTAATTAAAGAAACTAAGTTATTATACATGTGAATTCATTGCTTGTGTAATTATACACACAATATCAAAACAAAACTATGATACATTTTCGTACATGTTCTAATATTTAATTTATAAAGATATAAATAATCATCAAATTCAAATTCAAAATACATTTAAATAGATTTATTTTAAAATAAACAATTAAAAAATTGTCACTTGTATATCATATTTATGCATGGTTTAATTTTTGTTTATTACTTTAATATTTTTTTATACACATTCATAGTTTTAAAAAAATGGCATAGTAATTTTAAATTAAGAAAACTAAATGTAATCAATGGTGAAGGAGTATCATTTTATAAATGATTTATTTAATGTATTATACTTTATATTTAACACATTTTGATAATTTGAAGAATATCGGACTATGTTAGATATTTTATAAATATTTCACATTAATGAAAATATTGGACATAATTTCAAATATTGAAGGACAACCATAAAACGGACTCATTATTATTTGAACTTACATTGCAAAACATTAAATGTTAATATTAAAATCACATAATATCTATTCATTATTGCTACTACCACATTTGAATATTTTAAAAAAACCAAGTAAATTAGGATTGGTTTCTCATTATTTCTTCAGTGGGTATTGATCACCTCATAAAACCTCCTATTTGTAACTGTTGTACTTGATCATCGCTAGATGATCATAAACAATAGAATGACAATCATTTCCATAGGTCATTTTTATTTATTTTAGTATTTTTGGTACTAGTTTTTGAATGACTTATAATTGCATTACATCATAACCATTAGTAAGGACTAATAACACTTTAGATTATGTAGTCTTTTGGGCACATTGATTTTTTCCACTACGATGGCTTATAATTTCAAATATTGAAGGACAACCATAAAACGGACTCATTATTATTTGAACTTACATTTCAAAACATTAAATGTTAATATTAAAATCACATAATATCTATTCATTATTGCTACTACCACATTTGAATATTTTAAAAAAACCAAGTAAATTAGGATTGGTTTCTCATTATTTCTTCAGTGGGTATTGATCACCTCATAAAACCTCCTATTTGTAACTATTGTACTTGATCATCGCGAGATGATCATAAACAATAGAATGACAATCATTGCCATAGGTCATTTTTATTTGTTTTAGTATTTTTGGTACTAGTTTTTGAATGACTTATAATTGCATTACATCATAACCATTAGTAAGGACTAATAACACTTTAGATTATGTAGTCTTTTGGAATTAGGATTGGTTTCTCATTATTTCTTCAGTGGGTATTGATCACCTCATAAAACCTCCTATTTGTAACTGTTGTACTTGATCATCGCCAGATGATCATAAACAATAGAATGACAATCATTGCCATAGGTCATTTTTATTTGTTTTAGTATTTTTGGTACTAGTTTTTGAATGACTTATAATTGCATTACATCATAACCTTTAAGTCTTTGGAAGACCTAAAGCCAAACCACTTCACATAGAATGGCAAAGAAAGGGAAAATGCAAGCTTCATAATCTAGGACCTATCACTTTCATATCGACATTTGGTACCAAAAAAATAGTGTTCAAAGAATTAGGGAGGTGTCATAATGGTTGGTATTTAATTATTAAATTTTATTTTATTAAAAGAATTTATTTTGATTAAAATTTATAATATATCTTTATTGATATTAAAAAATTAGCCATTTGTAGTGTAATATGGGAGAATTGATCTTCAAACTTGCTACTTCGCACTTCAATTTCTATTTTTATTATAACATATATGGGAAATATTCCACAAAATGTTTAATTAAGTTTATGTACTTAATAATTTTATATTTAAAATGGTTTAATGATATAATGGTTTTAGAGAATAAATTTACGCTTGTAGAGAATAACCATCTACGCTTTAATTAATATACTTATGCAAACTAGAATTTTTTGTCATGGGTTGTTCAATGGTAGAACACTTGAAGAGAATAACCTTGTTTTATTTCTTTCATAAATTTATGCAAATTAAAAAACTATCATGAGGTGGTCGTTCAATGGTGTAATGCTTGAAGAAAATAACCTTATAATTATTTAGAGCAAGGAATAAGAATAACCTTATTTCTTTCTTTCTTTTATGAACTCATGCATTAGCCAATTTTAGTACAAATTTTAGTGGCCCATATAGAAATGAGCTTGGTTTTTTTAATGAAACTATAATTATATGTTTCAAAAGTCTTGAAGAAATTAATGGTTGGTGTTTAGATGAGCAGAAAATTTGAAAACTAAAACATGGCAGGATGTAAAAGCCATGCTAGCGTGTAGTTGTACAAAAAATCTCCATAAATGGTTGACAGCTCTACTATCAGGTGACATAAATATCTTGGTGGATTCCATCTATCTTGTCAGATGACAACATATTTTTAATGGACACAACATTACTAGTGATCACCAAAAGTTGTTGCTAGTCATCATCAATTATGGCTAGATGTCAATGGTTGTATTTAAATCATATAAGAGATGGCATCTACCATTGGGTTGTTGGTGCCCACCAATAGTCTACTTTTTCCCACATGTTTTTCTATAAATACTACTAGATCACTTCATTTTTCACTCTTGAAACTTGAAACCTCCACTCCAACCTCCTAGATACCTATTTCTTTACCAAATAAATTACAACCTAAGACTTCCTAGAGACCACCTCATAGAGACCTCATAAAGACCACCTATAGCACAATTGCTACCCCAAGCTCATCTTCATTAAAAATGCTATATAAGAACCTCATGCACATGTAGATACTTTTACTAATATAAAAATAAGACATACATACACTAGGTTGATAAATAATATTTGTAAGGGTTTGTCAAGATGCCCCAATAAGGCACAAACACCACTTTACTCAATTCTTTGATTGGGAACTATGACCATGTAGATTCCATGTTCATTATCAAGTTACAATCATGAGTTTTCCAATTTGGGATCATCCCCAAAGACATCTATTACTTAATAGGGCTCCCCAAATAGATGTTAACCTTATGACCACCCATACCTCACTAACAGACCAAGACAACAAATATCTAGAGTTTCACATTGACCTATTCATCAAGGGTTCATATTATTTCATTAAATTAATATTTTTTTCATTTAAAGTTTGTTTTAATTTTTTTACCTTTACTAAACATCCTCAATAACCTATTTCATTTTATTATGGGTGGCCATAATCATAAATCCATGGGCCTTATTTTACATTAAGTGAATAATCCTTTTCTTCTAGCCGTGAAAAAATTCTTTCAGGCTAGAATTTTACTATAGGGAAGAACATCAGACATTTTGATCTAGGCTATGGTGTACATCTTGCATACTCTTAGTGGGTAATAATTTGATTGGTGTTTATATTTATCAAACAATATTATCAATGATTTAAATTTTGATCTTATCATTGATAATTGTACTTTTACATGCACCCATTTTATTATTACTTTATACAATGAGGCATTTCACCAATTACAAATGGAAAGCACAAATATTCTAATTGCTCTTCAAAAAAAAAAGGTCAACTCTCCTTCAAATGAAGAACAAAAGGTTTTAAACTGCATTTTAAAATTATTGATAAATTATTTAATGTACTTTATTTGATTGAAATAATAATATCCTCTTCACAGGAAAGAATACTGCAACTAGTTTTAAGAAGATAGACTTCAATAAGAGGTCAACAACCCCTAAATGCCTTTATAGAATCAGACATAGATGTAGAATCATCCCCTCATCCATTAACTAAATAAAAAATATTATGAGTTGTATTATGCCTCCACCTAATCTAGTTGCACCAATGCAAACTTAAATATATTCTCATGTTGTTGATAATACCATTGTCTTATTTACATTATTAATAATTTCATTATGCATTGTAGTTGTAGTGTTTTATTTGATTCATGTTATTTTTTTAGTGTCCTCAAAATATTCCTCCCAATATTCTCAACAATAACCTCCAAGTTTCAGTTACAACATAGCTCTTCAGGGCATCTTCAACAAGGTATGCACTTATCAATAGTTTTTGTAATATAATTATTAAATATTAAATTTATTCTCATTAATAGTTATATTATCTATTTTTAAATTTCTAATGACCCCTTCTCAAAGGCAACATTTACCACCACCAGCAATAGCTCACTAAGTTGTAACCAGGAGTAAACAGTTATTGTTTCTGGCCCTAAATAGTGGCACTATGCATTTGATAATGTTGGAGTTTCCAAACCTTTTTCTGGGTGGTCTCCCTAGCTTAGGAACTATTATTTTACGATAAATAGATCTTAATGATGAGTTTTCGGGGATGAAGCATAGGGATTGATATAATTTTTTTATCCCCATGATATGATTTTGGGATCATAGCCTAGGGGGCTAGAGGCCAGTTCCTAATAGCTTTTGACACCTAAATCTCTGTGGTCTAGCTCACCCACTCCCCCTCTTGATCTTAAGATTTCTAAGACTAATAATGAGCTCACCAATTTTCATTTAGATAATTTATTGGTAGATAATATCATTGCATATATAAAATAAATTATTTTTGCTAAACTTGAGTGTTTGAGAATATGGGAGGTAAGGACTAAAGTTTTGATTAAAGAAATAAATTTCCATTTTCACAATCACTCCCAACATAACCAATTGTTAAAATTGGTTGAAAATCAATCAATAAAAATTAATGTTTTGTTAAATCAGGTTATTTATGGAGTAATAATTGTTAGTAATGATTATAATACTAAATATTTAGATATTATGTTGAATCGACTTGATAATTAAATGCAGATGCCCAGGCAATAAATGGGTAAAAGACAAATGCCTTTGGTTATTGTTGATGTAAAAAAGAAGAAATATGTGGTAAGTTATACTCATTATAAGTTATTTGTCATTTTTATTTTAATTATTTTAATTTTTAACTAAATAATATTCATCATTTAATTTCTATAAAAATATGAAAATTTGAAGAACCAAGTGAAGGTACTCAAAGTGCACTTCCAAACAACATAAAAAGGTTTAAATGCGGTTATTTCTTTGAAATAAAAACTTGTTTTATTGAATAAAAAAATAATACATTGAATAAAATAATCAAGGAGCATGGATTGGATCTAGAAATTTTGTTCAAGTAAAAAAATGATTTGGATCCCTAATTGATTTCAGAAGGAGATGTAATAAAGGATGCAAGGATAAATCTTATTGTTATCACTTAGAAGTACGCCCTTACAAGAATATGTGTTTGTTCTCACTCTAGTTGATATAATAGAAACTCTTCAAGGTGTGGGACCTTATGTTGGAGAGAATATATAGATGAAGGGATGTTTCCCTTCGGTATACTCACCTACTTCTCTCTAAACACTCTAATTTTGTACTTTCTTCACTAGGAAAAGGGTAAAAGGAGCTATGTTAAAGCTGAAAATGGAAATGAAAACTAAAAATTAGCATGATGCACCAATATTAAAGTCAATTATACCTATAATTGACACACTTTATAATATTAATAAATTGCACAAATTTAGTTCAACTTCATAAAATGGCTCTTACATCAGTATTTCATAAATAGGTCTTGACAAACACTCACACTAGCTTAGAAGGAATGAACAAAATTTGAATTCACTTTCAGATTAGGTAAAAATCAAACTTAGATAGTTTACATTATTTTAAATAATTTATCAATTTTTGCATAAAGGTGAGAGATTCATACATAAACATAAGAAAAATGATCATTCACTCAATTACATCAATGAACATTAAGCACACACTTCATGAACATCTTAAAGATGGAGGAAAAATTCAACTCTTTATTACTTCAAAGGTGAGATAGTATAAATTTTGGTACATAATATGTAATACAAAAATTAATTTTCCTATAGAAAGGAATAAGAGAGAGAGAAGACAAGGTAGCTCCAAATAAAGAATGTCAACATGCCAACTCCACTTCATTCCTAGTTCAACTAAAACTTCAAATCAACCACTAACTCCACATTTAAATCCACCAAATTTCAATGTATCATCTATTAAATTTAAATATTATTTATTGAAATATGGCATAGAATTTATAGAGATAAGTTTATATGGGTTTTTAAAATTCAAAGGTCCTTCCATGTGTATTCGTTGTGTCTTGAGTTAACTCCTTTTCGTCTTGCAACTTGTATTGAAATATTTTTTATATTCAGTTAACTCCTTTTGATATCACATGCATCTTAAAGTTTTAATTCATTTACCTTTATTGCATCTTGGATTTTGACTTGACCTATCTTGACTTGTAACCTGGAGTTTGATTGTAGTTACCTTTCTTGCATCTTGCATGCATATTTGGGTTCTTGACTTTTTTAAAATTTAGCCAAAATGGGATTAGTAGCAGAGAAACCTATTTAATTTTGATATATATAAATTCTAACCTTGATTTTACCTTGAAAACAAACATTTAACTCTTTCTTGATTTCTAGATGGCTAACATGCACATGTGTTTGACTAGAGAAGCTTCTTAAAAGCACAATGCATTGACTTAGCTTGTAAATTATATTCTTACCCAAGGGTGTCATTTTAGGATAGATATAGGATGATTTATTTATTGAATTATAAATTAAATATTCTTTCTAAAAGTTCATTTGGTGAAGAACAAGACAACTCTCTATATTGGTTCTTCTTGGAAGTGTACATCTTCTATGGTTTGACAAGCTTCTTGAATTACATCTTGAGAACTTAAAACTTGATGAATTTTCATTATTTCACAAAATAAAGAGTTTAAATATGATTTTAACATCATCACCATGGTGTCACATGATTTCAAATAATGTTTTAGTTTCAAACTCCATGTACAACTCCAAAAAATGGCATTTTGTGCTCTCTTATTCTCAAGAAACCTTGATTTGCATTTGGGGGTCTAAAATGAATTTAAAGACTTGTAAAATATTCATAATATTATTATTTGATATATATCAATTTTACATGCTTTTAAAAGTTTTAAAATCTCTAGAAATCCTCACCAAACTCTTAAACAAAAATTCACAAAAAAAGTGTCTACTTGCTACTCACAAGGTAACTATTGACCATTTTGACCATAAGTCAAAATGGGTCAACCCCCTATAGTCCAAAACTTGATATATGGGTCTAATATAATGTAAAAGTGTGTTTTATATTTTATTTGTATTTAATGTCTTGCTATCCTAAGTCATAGTCCATTTTAGTCTTGATGTCATTTAGGAGTCATATTAGGGTTACTTATGAAGGTGGTATAGTTTTATGATAAAGAAAAGTGTTTTAAAATTCCTTAAAACATAACTCATGTCATTACATGATATATTCCTTATCATGAATGTTAATAATAACTAAAACTTGTAGGTGTTAACTAAAAATCAAGAAAGTAAGTGGAAAAGAGGGAGTTTCAAATGTCGTATAGCCTATGGGAGAGAGTGGCACATGGTAAATGCTTTTTAAGTGGCTATTAAACTTATTTTTACTCATTTCCATGCTTTACATGATTTTTAATTCTCAAAAATAGTCATAAACCATTCTACTCCTTCATCACCCTTCTATACATGCATAACTAGTCAACAAGTTTCTTCTTAGTACAGTTTGTAGAAGAAGTTCTAGGTCAAATGCCTTTTGGGGGTGATATTAAAATCAGTTATATTCACATTAATTTTTTGATTTTAAGGATTGTCTTCCTATACTTTATGAACCATCCTTAATAATTTGACTATAGTTTTATGCTTGTTATTTCCCACACCCTACAGGTTTTCCTCTTGTATGAGTAGGTCCATATAATAATATTACTGAGATTACTTCTATAGGATGTGTAATTACTTATCACATGTTTTAAATCTTTGGTTTCATGTTTATAAATGTTTTTAGGGGTATAATATCTCAATTTTTCAAGTTGGCATCACATGGAGTTGTAGATAGTTTTTCAATATTTGTAGATGTCTCATTTCCTTGTAAAGGATTAATATGAAGGTGATAAGTTTAATTTCATGTTTCACATCTTAAAAATCACCTCATATCCTCAAAACTCATTCTAAAGGTCTTCATATGAAGTGGCAATCAAGGAATATACCATACAGTCAATTTCCTACATGTTTCCATATACAGTCAATTGAGTGAATTGTATAACATCTTGAACACATTCATGGGGTTATAATTATGGTCTTAAGGTTTTTAACATACCCATATTACATGTATAATCAACTTGAGTTCTCCAAATGGTATATGACTAGTTGTGACAACTCGTTCCTCTCCAAACACAATCCTCTACCATTAATGAACATACACATGTGTGTATAGAAGAATAACCACATGAAGTGAGGGAATTTGATATTGTTTTAAATAGATAAAATTATAGAGGACCCATTTTTATAATTTTAAAATGTCTAAGTGAACCATAAGACTATTCATTATGCATAGGTCCATATTCCCTTCTCACTACCCTATGTATTGTGCATTCACTTTTAGGTGCCTCATATAGAATTAAACATGTTTTAATGTATGGTATTACTTGTTTTAATCCCTTAAAGGTGAATAATACTAGTTTTATAACTTTTTATAAGGTTTATCATTGATTACAAGCCCATACTTCATGTGCAACTACTCATGTCTCTATCCACTTATTGTATACTACAAGGCCCACTTATAGATGGCACACACATAGACCTAAAGGGGTTTCATAGAGGAATTTGGCATGATTTTAAATATTCACAAGGTTGGAAAATGAGTAATGAGAATCATTAGATAGGTATGAAAGCTCAAGAAACCATGTCAAGATGAAAAGATCTAAGTTCAAGGATAAAATCCCTAAAAAGCTCCAAACATAGCCCTAGGCATTTTTGAGGCCATTATATAATGATGTATCAAAGGGTTTAGATGTAACTAAATGTTTCCATACTATATCCATATCATAGGGGAAAACCCTTTCAAAAAAGGATGGATGTATGACTAAAGGAAGCTGGAGTATGGAGGCTTCCAAATCATGAATTTGTTGATTACAATTAGTGATTTCTACAAGGTTTGAACCCTCAAGTGCTCTCATAACCCAAATTTACAGTATACATGCATGTCTTCATATTAGGTGCTCTTAAATGGAATAATATAGCCCATTTATGTCTCAAATTTCATAAATATGAGTTTATATATAGGATATGACCCTATAACATCACCTACAAGTTGCCTTACCACCAGATATTTAGCTATAAATTAACTATAGGTACTCCTTAGCCATGGTGTATATCTTTGAGGACCACTAAGATTGAAAACATGAATAATTTAACATGGTGATTTTAATCATGACTTAAAAATGTACCTAAAACCATATGACATAGATATCAAGGCTAGAACACATATACATGAGTTTTGTTACCTTAGCATTGGTCAACTACAGTTGACTATGATAAACAGTGAGATAGAAATGTGGTGTTATGGGGGTTGGCATGGAATGAACATATCTTGAATATATTTAAATGGATATTAAATTAACTTAAGGATTACTAAAAATCCATTAGGCATTGTTTTCAATATTCAACCATGTGATGTGCACCTACATGTGCCTCTTTCAAGCAAAAACATAATTAGCACCTCTATCAAATCAAGTGTAAGGTATGTATTGAAAGAAATGGAAAAAGAGGAAAGTGTGTTTTCATGATATAAATCATATTTAATATGTTATCCATAATATTAAACTATAATACAATAGATGACATAACATAGAAAAAATTTATACCACAACACACAGTCTACATGTAGGGCCATGTACACAGTCAACCATTTCATAGTCTACCTTGTGGATTTGATGGTGTTTAGAAGATATAAGGGCATAATCAGGAGATTAAACATTTCACAAATCATATAAATCACTTTTATAATCCTCTCACATATATACCTTGTCTAATAAAATAGGGGAAGTGCCCTCTATTTTATCTTAGATAGAGGGCACTTCCTAAAGGTGTAAACCTATAGGTTGGTCATAGAAATGGTGAGAGGATGAGCTATAAGATGATACAAAATTTAAATGAGATTTTTAAATATATTATATTCCTATAACAATATGAAAAACCATTCACAAGTGACTGAAACTAATCAGATTGGTCCAAGCCTAAAAGTATATAGATAAACCTATTAGGTCTCAGCTAGGTCTAAAGCCCAAGAATGGGTCAACTTCATTCCTAGTGTTAGAGAAACATTAAAAAGCCTTGAAATATGTTTTAAATGAGTTATAAGGATTTTTAAATCTATTTTAATGTAGATAAAACCATAGGGAAACCATTTCTTAGCTCAAATTAACATTAGGCTTACACAAAATGGTAGACAAAGCTCGAGAGGCCCATTTGAGATGCTCACACCTACTTGGTGGTTGTGCATGGGAATATGAGGAGTTGTTTGATGATGAGTAAGGTATGAGTAGTGTTTTTGTGAAAATTTTTTACAAATCCAACTTCAGACCTTTATGAACAATCATTTAAGGTCAAAACATCTCCAACCCTCTCAAACCCTTGATTCCCTTATCCTCTCATATTTATGCAAGAGTTCCTATTATAGTAGGTCATATTAAGTGTTTTAAAGTGTATAGGTATATATTTTAAGTGTAAAATTAACCTTAGTTTCTAAAAATATCCTATGGTTCGCTTACCTTGGATATCCTTCATGCATCTCACCTCCATATTGAAATACTCATGTTAGAATATTTTAAGACTTGGAAACTAGTTTGTATGCCTTGTTTCTTAGTGCAGGAAGTTTGATAGTCATGTGGAAATAATCTTGATGTATCACCCCTTTATATTATTTTTAATTCTATTCAAACTTATATCCCTTTTCCAAAAAATAATCAACTATTTAGGTGAGAAGCATTTCAAGGCATATTCAAGGAGCTAGCCCTTAAACCTAGAGGTCTAATTCCACTATAGGTACATCCACACACCTAGAAGTATTCCCATGTTGACCAAATTTGGAGGAGGATTGAACACCCTCCTATAGGGTGAAATATTTTGTGACAATAGTCCTAGCATGCTCGATAGGACCAAGATCCAAGAGAGTAGAAAGATTGTTGGTGTGTCTTTTCTCTAATCAGCTTTTGGAAAAAAGCAAGATAGCACTAATGTCAACTCCAAATAAAAAATTATTCAAGTATCCTTTATTGAAGGTTTTTATTAGTACATGTATCTCATTTGACATATGATATTTATATGAATGTCTATGGTGAATACCCCTATCATGAAGCTCCTTATCAGTCTTACTATGAACCACATTATACTCCTCAACTATCAAAATGGCTACCAATCCTATGAGTCATGACATCCCTATGGTCCTCCATTTCCCTCTCCATATAGACATCATGTTGTTTGAAATACTTATGAGGAAGGATATAAGAAACATATCAATAAATGCCTCCCTATCAGTCCCAACATGACCCTTACCAACTATACCATGATGCCTATCAGCCTCAAGAGGATTCTTATGAGTCCTATCATGAAAAAATAGATTGTTCTATGGATTCTAAATCGAGTTATCAAGAGGGAAGATGTGAATTATTATAGACTCAATTACAATAAGTTAAGGTTGGCCTTGATCCCCATCATTACCCTCCTCCTCATTCATTATTTTCATCTTACATCAAATCTTTGTTGGCATCCATACCATAGTTTCTAGTTCATGAAGAGAATATAAGAGCATGGGATGATGAGTATGATGTGCTCCCTAATAATCTCATGGAATGGTTAGTAGGTGTTGCCAAAAGTTGTATGTAGATGTTGGAGATGTTTGAAGAGCTATAATGAACTCAATGGGAGATCAAAGAGCAGATGGACTTGGTAAATAAATGTGCTCAATGCTCAATAAGTAGGCTAAAGATGTGGGAAGAAAAGAAACCTAAAAATGAGCATGTTATTATTGAATAGCCTCAAGGAGGCTATTGAAAAGGTGAAACTTCTATTGATATAGGTGTTTTCCCTTCTAACAAACCTAAAAGATCACTTCCCCATGAGCTTACTAGTGCAATCATCTTTCTTAAGTCCATTCACAAGCCTTTTCCTTCACCTCACACCCCATCTCACATTCATGAGCCTATCCATCAACCTTTTACCTCACCCTTTCTTGAGAAATAGCCCATTTTGAAGGAATAAAATTAAGAGTAAAGAGCTCAAGTCATAGCTAATCAAGAACATGTCATGAGTGACTATGAGGAAGAAATCACCATAGGGACTCCCTTTGGTGAACACAAAGGAAATTCCACATTATTATATGAAGTGAAACATATTTAAGATTATTTTGGAGTTGTTCATGATGAATATAGCCAAGACTTGAAGAGAGAGGTATTTGAAGAAGACTCCATACCTGATCATGAGGTTTTTGTTGATTTTAAAAACCTATAGATGACTATGCTATCAAGGATGAAGGTAAAGATCAAGTCACCCCTCAAGAGGTTTTTATTTTATAAGATTCTCATAAGACCAAGGTGGAATTTATTATTATTGAAGATGAGTCAATACCTTAGTCTAATTTTGAACCACCCTTAGATGCATCGGAGCATGAAGAACATCAGCTTGATGACCTCATACATCAATAATAAGAAGTTGAAGAAGTGGTGGTCCTACATAACAAGGAAGACAAGGATGATTAGAAAAAATAATTATATTTCATTTAGGAGCTTGAATATATTTCCAAAGTTGAGAGATAAGTGCTTGAGAAGATGGAGAAAGATTTTTCCATGGAGGATAATGACAAGGATTAGGTGAACTATGTGGAGATTCTTGATGAGCTTGAAGAACTTATAGCTAAGAAGAGACCTAATCTTATTGAGAACACCATGAAAACCAAAAAGGTATGCCTTATTGAACCACAATTGGAGGTTGTAGTTGAGAATTCCTAAGAGAATGTTGAATCTATTGAGAAGCAAGAGGAATTCATTTCCATAGCTAACCTAGTTGGAGATGCTTTGATTTATTTGAACACCATGCCAATGAAGTTGGAAAATACCATAAAGAATATGGAGGCATAAATACCAATGTTCAAAAGGATACATGCCTCATTCAATCCTTCATTCCATGAAATAAGGGAGTTTTCAAACTTCCCCTTTGATCCAAGAGGAAGTGTTTCTTTCAAGTTAATTTGTGTTTGAGTCAGTTAGTTTGGTTTTTGTTTGTGTGTTCCCTAAGTGCTCATGAAGCACATATGTGTTTCTTATTTTGTGTGTCTTTATTTATTTTTTGTGTGGTTTCAAAGGCAAAATATGTGTTAAATTGGTCTATAGGTGACTTCATATCCCAATGGATATGATTAGGCAACTGGTCATGGCATAACAAACATATCATCCTTGGAAAATCACCAAGAATGTCGACCATTTTGACCAAAAGTCAAAATGGGTCAACCCCTATAGTCAAAAACTTGATATATGGGTCAGATATAATGTCATAGGGTGTTTTATAATTTATTTTATGTCATTTAATGTCTTGTTATCCTTGGTCATAGCCCATTTTAGTCTTGATGTCATTTAGGGGTCATATTAGGGTTATATATGAAGGTGGTATAGTTTTATGAGAAATAAAAGTGTTATAAACTTCCTTACAATGTCCCTCATGTTATTACATGCCAAATTCCTTGTTAATAATTTTAGGACTAACTACAACTTGCAGGTTTTAACTAAAAATCAAGAAAATAAGTGCAAAAGAGGGAATTTCAAAGGTTTTATGACCTTTGGGAGAGAGTGGCACATGGTAAATGTTTATCCAATGTCTCTTCAATTTAATTTTACTCATTTCCATGCTTTAAATTATTTTGAATGCTCAAAAATAGTCAAAAACAATTATGTTCCTTCATCACCCTTTTAGATATGCAGAACCAGTCATTAGGTTTATCCTTAGTAAGGCCAATAGAAGAATTTATAGGTAAAATGACTTTGGAGGGTGATATTAAAATTAGTTATATTCAAATTAATTTTTGGATTTCAAGGATTTTCTTCTTATATTTTATGAACCATCCTTAACAAGTTGACTATGCTTTTTTGCTTGTTATTTCCCACACCCTACAAATTTTCCTCTTATATGAGTAGGTATGTACAATAAAATTATTGAGATTGCTTCTAGAGGACATGGAATTACTTCTCACATGTTTCCCATCATTAGTTTCATGTTTGTAAATGTTTTTAGGGGTAAAATATCTCAATTTTGTGAGTTGACATCATATGGAATTACAGACAGCTTTTCACCATTTATAGAGTTCTCATTTCCTTTCAGGGGATTTAGATGAAAGTATAAGTTGAATTTCATGTTTCACATCTTTAAAATCACCTCATATCCTCCAAAATTATCCTAAATCTCCTCATATGAAGTGGTAGTCAAGGAATATACCATATAGTCAATTTCCTACATGTTTTTATATACAATCAATTGAGTGAGTTATGTAAGGTATTGTATACATTCATAGGGTTATAACTATGGTCATAAGGTGTTAAACACACCCATATTACATGGATAATCAACTTGATTTCTCCAAATGGTATATGACTATTTGTGGCAACTTATTCCTCTCTAAACATAGTCCTCTACCATTAATGCACATACACAGGGGCCTACAATAGAATAATCACATGAAGTGATGGAATTTGATCTTGTTTGAAATATATAAAAATAGAGAGCACCAATTTTTATAATTTTAAAATTTCTAAGTGAACCATAATACCATTCACTATGCATAGGTCCATATTCCCTTCTCACTACCCTTTGTATTGTGTATTCACTTTCAGGTGCCTCATAAAGAATTAAACATGTTGCAATGGAAGGAATTACTTATTTCAAGCCCTTTAAGGTGAATAAGACTAGTTTGAGAAATTTTTAAAATGTTTAACATTGATTACAAGCCCATGATTCATGTACAACTACTCATATCTCTATCTATTGATTTTATACTACAAGGTCCACCTACAAGTGGCACACACATAGACCTAAAGGGGTTTCATATAATATTTTGGCATGATTTTAAAGCTTTATGATGTTTTTCAATTGAAATGAGTCATGAGAGTCATGATTGGAATAGTAGATAGGCAATCATGCTCAAGAAACCATGTCAAGATGAAATGATCTGAGTTCAAGGACAAAATCCCTAGAAATCTCCAAACAAAGCCATAGGTATTTTGTGAGGCCATTATATAATGATGTTGCAAAGGGTTTAGATGTAACTAAATGTTTCCATCATGTAGCCCTATCCTAGTGGAATAACCTTGAAAAAATATATATATATGTATGACTAAAGTAATGTGGTGTTTAGAGGCTCCCAAATCATGAATTTGTTGATTACATTCATTCAGTGATTTCTATAGGCTTTGCACCCTCAAGTGCTCTCATAACCCAAAGTTGTAGTATATAGGCATGTCTTCATGTTAGGTGGTCTTGAATGGAAGAAGGAAGCCCATTTTTGGTTCAAAGGTCATCAATGTGAATTTAAATATAGGATATGACCACATAACATCACCTACAAGTTACTTTACGATCAGATATCTACCTACAACCTAATTGTAGGTACTCCCTAGCCATGATGTATACCTTTAAGGACCACTAAACATACAAACATGAATAATTTTGCATTGGTAGTTAAATCAATACTTATAAAGGACCTCAAACCATATGATATATCTTAAGGCTAGAACACACCTACAGGAGTTCTGTTACCTTAGAATTGGTCAACTACAATTGACTGTGATAAATGGTGAGCTAGAAATGTGGTGTATGGGGGTTGGTAGGGAATGAACATAGATTTAATAAATCCAAATAGATGGAAAATGACCTTAAGTATTACTAATAATCCATTAGGAATTTTTTTCAAGATTCAACCATGTGATGTGCACCTACAGGTGCCTCTTTCAAGCAAAAACACAGTCATCAACTCTATCAAAACAAGTGTAAGCTATGAATTGAAAGAAGTGGCAAAAGAGGAAAGTGTGTTATCATTATATAAAGCATATTTAGGATGTTCTCCATCATATGAAATCCTCATTAGTATAATATAGAGCATATAAATTTTTTATACCATAACACATAGTCCACATGTAGGATCCTACACACATTCAGTAATTTCACAGTCTACCTTGTGGATTTGATGGTGTTTAGAAGATCTAATGGTATGATTAGGAGCGAAAACATTTAATAGAGCATATAAATCACTTTTAGAAGCCTCTCACATATACACATTATCTAATAAAATAGGGTAAGTACCATCTATTTTGTCTCAAATAGAGGTCACTTCCCAAAGGTACAAACCTACAAGTTGGTCATAGAAGTGGTGAGAGGATGAGCTATAAGATTATAAAACCTTGCAAGTGGATTTTGAAATTTGTTCTAGAAATAGACCAATATGAAAAACCATTCATAGGTGACTAAAACCAATTATAATGGTCCAAGCCTATAAGCATATAGATAGACCTATTAGGTCTTAGGTAGGTCTAAAACTCAAGAATGGGTCAACTTCATTCCTAGGGTTAAAATAACATTAAAGCATTTGAATAGGTTTAAAGGGAGTTATAAGGAGTGTTTAATCTATTATATTGTAGAGAAAATCATAGGCAAGCCATTTCTTGGTTCAGATCAACATAGGCCTGCACAAAATCATAGACAAAGCTTGAGAGGCCCATTTGATATTCTCACACCTACTGGGAGGTTATGCATGGGAATATGAGGAGTTAGGGGATGATGAGGAATGTCTTGAGTAGTATTTTTATGATTTTTTTTTGCAAATCCAATAGCAAACCTTTATGAACAATCGTTTAAGGTCAAAATATATCCAAACCCTCTCAAACACTTACTAAAGACCCAATTGGGAAAATGAATATGGAGAGCTATCCATATGGTATTAAATGAGCATGACAATTATTGGACCTTATAGACAACCTTACAAGTCTACTTCCCATCTATTTGAGGTGTTTCCTACTTGTATGGATAGAGGAAAAGGGCTTCTCTTGACATTTTTGGTGTTTTATAGGTTATAGGATGAGTCAAAAAATGAAATTCATATTGGGAGAAAGGTTGGTTCTTGAGATAACCCCTCATTTCCATTTCTTGTAGTAAAATATCTCCTAAGTGATTCTACAAGTAATCTCACTTTAGTCAGTCAAAATTTCCATAGTGAACAAGCTAGTGAGAGAGTGAAAACTCTAATTGGATGGTGTTTTAAGGACTAGCTAATGAATCTAAGGCCATGAGGGATCCTAACCAGTTTCATTCACTCTTATGTATGGAATATATTGGAAAAGTGAAAGCAACCTTGGTGACAAGTGTGCAAGGTGAGTGAAAGAGGAGTTATTTGGACTATGGGAAGTGATAACTCATGTGCAAAAGAATATCAATGATTAGGGATGCAACCAATGCATGTTGAGACTTGTTTATAACCCTTACCTCTTATTTTAATCATTATACATATCCCTATTCTTATTTGGAATGTTCTAAGGAGGCCAAATGATGAAGATAGTTTTATACAAGCAAATGAGGATTCCTACACCACACTTCAGGAGTTTTCATGCTTTACGGGACATTTTTCCACATATACCTTACATGTTTTATTCCATTTTACTCTTTCCTATATGATTAACTCCTTTCATTATCATAACACATGTCCTAGTGACTCTTGGACTTCATTATCTTATCCTCTCTCTCCAATTTAATAAGTAGTAGTAATTTTGGCTCTTGTAGACTAATTCCACTCCATGTATGGTGAAGCCCTTCTAGAATGACATTATATTTTTCATTTAAAAAATAAATGAAAGTATAGTTTTGAGTTTATGAACATTTTTATAAGTTTTCAAAGTGATGTATGGTGAGGTTAAGTGATAATCTTCTATCCTTGCTTCCCTCCTCTCATGTCTATGCAAGAGTTCCTATTATATAAAGTCATATGAAGTGTTTTCAAGTGTATGGGTCTATATTTTAAGTATAAAATGAGCCTTATTTTTTTCAACTAGCCTATGGTTAACTTACCTTGGATAGTCTTCATGCATCTCACCTCCATATTGAAACACTCATGTTATAATATTTTAAGACCTGGAAGCTAGTTTGTATGTTGTGTTTTTTAGTGAAGGAAGTATGATAGTAATGTGGAAATAATCTTGGTGTATCACCCCCTTATATTATTTTTCATTCCATATAAACTTTTATCCCTCTTCCCATAAACAATCAACTAGTTAGGGGATAAGTACTTCAAGGCATATTCAAGGAGATAACCCTTAAACCTAGAGGTCTAATTCCACTATAGGTACATCCAAATACTTGTAAGTATTTACATTTTTCCCAAATCTAGAGGAGGCTTAAACACCCTCCTCTAAGGTGCAATATTTGGTGACAATAGTAACCTAGAGACGTTTTTCAATGAGATGATCCTATTTTGAATTGATTTTCATTGCATGATAATTTATTTATAATTTTACATGAATTATACACACCCTCAAATTATTTTTTCCATTGGAATAACTTCAAACCCTCATTTCTAACTCCATTTGTGATCAACATAGTGAAAAACCTTGGTTTCCTTCATGATCAAACCTGTGTTTTATAATTTTATCTCTCCTTAATTACATTACATACCTAAAACAACTTTTAAAAATTAAATAACATAAAAAAAACTTCCAATTCAAATTTAAAGATATTTCATTTAATAAAACTCAAAATATACACTTTTTGATGTTTTATAGCTTGTATAATTTCATTTTTGAATGCTTTTAGGTATAATTTTTGTTATTTTATTAAGTTTTATGAGGCTTAAATACCTATTTAAATTTTTATTATTAATTTTAATAACCAATATTATCATTAAAACCATTGGATACACTCAAACAATCTCTTAAATCTCTCAAAAAGTGCATTTCCTGACTATCTCTCTTACTTGCTTGAAACCTTGATATTGGTACCTTTACCTTTCTCCATTATTTACATCAAAAAATTTATTTAATAACATGTAATAAAAAAAAAATTATCCCACAATATCTCACACAACTTTTATTTTTTATAAAATAACTCGAAAAATGCAAACATAACTCGTAAAACTGAGCTATTGGGGTTTAAGGGTTTTAAAGAACCTTTTCTTATTAACGATAGTTTAAAGAGTTAATCCACAATAACATATAAAAATAAATTTAATATTTATATAATATGTGCCCATAACTCCTCATAATACCATTTTAATCAACTATTCTTCTCCTTTATGTACAGAGCATTTGAAAATTTTCTTCACTAGCTTGCAACTAGCTTGTTAGAAGAATAGAATAAATCTCTATCAAAAATTAAACTTGTGAAATATTCATGAGCATGGTTTTGGATTTATAAATTTTTTATTATGTTTTATATAATTTTTTTAATCTTCACTCCATGAATTTATTCTTCCTTAAAACTTGCACATAAGCAACCTTGACCAATGGTAATAAAATTATCAACATTCTTAGTGAATTTATTGGGGTGTTTGCCTACTAAACACTAAATAAAAATAGCTCTATCCATTTGTATATTGAGTTATAAAAACATCATCAAATATTAAACTAAAAATTCCATCAATAAAGTACAACACTTGTGCATAATCACTTATTAAATTGAAAACTAGAACAACTACCAATTGAAAAATGTGTAAGATAACACTTAGAGGAATGTGAAAACTAAAACTAATAAATAAACATGTGCATAAAAAAACTTGGATGAAAGTGAAATATAACACTAATACTATGTATAACACTCAATATCTACCTAGATTAAAATAAAAACCTCTCATGTCCTCTCCATGTGGTTGATGAAAATGAGGAACAAGTTATTGTTTAAGTGTCATTTTAGTTGGATTAGCTCTTTTTCTGTTTATCAACCTCTTTGAAGTATTTACAATTGAATCAAATGAATCAAAAATATTTTCAATATAAACAAACTCATCATGTGGTTCAATTCTCACCTCATGTTTATCTTCAACACTAAGAAAGATTTCTAATTTAACCATATTTTGATCCATAAGAACAACTATAACTTTAGCCTTTAGTGGCTCACTAAAACAATGTTCTTAGATTTCTATAACATCTTTAGATATATAAATTTGATTTTAAACTACTAAAAAATTTTAAATATATTCAAGGATCTCTAAATACTACTCTTTAAGAACCATTCAATCTTCTTTTGTATCTTTATTTAGCTCATGTATAGGGCTATTACATTGTGAAACCATTACTTAAATCTCACTAGTTGTTGCCATGTCATCTTGAACATATTCATGATAGTATTTTCAAGTATAAATTTTAGTTTTAATCTAATTTTTCTCCTCAAGGGATGCAACATGATCTTATTCTATGCCAAATTGAAACCCATTTAACCAGCACAACTCTTGATCGTCCTCTCTTGACATATTCTCTTTTTCACCTGCATGTTCTTTTGTCTTTCATACAAAAGGTCCTCCTTAAAAAAGGGATATAATGGGAGGTAAATAGGTTATATTTGGTTTCATATCAATATAGGTCATTATTGGCTTCTCTTGAACTTGAGGCACTTGGTGAAGCTTGCTTGCTTCAACATGCTAATTTTTCTGAGCTAAATGGGTAGTAATCTGATCATTAATTATTTTAAAAACTATATTTAGAACATTTGAGTCATAAATTACCTATTGGGGATCATATAAATCTCTTATCTTGGATCGTATAATGGTTGCAACAAATTTATTTGATTTACTAGGCTCACCAATCAGATTTACTACCATACGATCATCAACTTACCAATTCACCAAGATTGCATCTAGTCGTACTTATCCATGATTTTTTTCCTTTTGTATGATTTGAAGAATTACCCTATTTTATGCTACTAAATATTTATTCTAAACATAATTGGTTTTATAAGGATTCCAACCTGAATCTTGCATCAAATTATTATGTACTAGTACAAGGGTTTTGGTTGAGGAAGGAGAATTAGGATTAATTATAGCATATGGTTTGGCTAGTGTAATAACTTCTTGAACTTGATATGGAGGCCTATTATCTTTAAAGCCTTGATAGGTAGGTATTTTCTCTCTATATGGATGATATGTGGGCTGATTAGGTGATTAATATGGCCTATTGGTTTGATAGTGTTCCCTATTTAGCTTAACTAACTCATTACCAAAAGATTGCAGCATACCTTTTACTTCACCAAGCTCACTAGATTGACTATGAGGAGCCTAAAATTGATCTTGAGTGGATGGAATTTTGGCTACTAATGGTGCCTACGGAGGTATAATAGGTTGTAATTATAAAAATAATAGCATTTTATTCCTAGATGCAAGTTTACCAACTTGAATTAGACTATTTTCAGCTTTAATGGTAAATTAATAGGCATTTGAGAGTGTCCTACCACCCATAGACCAAATAATTATTGAAATATCAAAATTCAAGGATCTCAAAAATTATATAAATTCATATTTAGGAGATGGCCTTATCATGGAAGGTATTATGTTCTAAGTCTTATGAAATCTAAGATTGAAATCAATAAAAAATTCTTGTGTTTCTCTCTTGATGGTAGTGAGATACTCAACAAGTGATAAATGGTCTGATTTATATTTAAATTATCTATAGAAATCTACACCTGAAATCATTGTAAAGGATATATGGTCTGATGGGAGTGAGCTTCTCAACTAGATATGGAGTTTAAGGGAAGGTTCATATACCATTAAAATGCCTTTCTTTTGAAGGATGCAGCAAGTAAATGAATGGCAACATTCTCTTCGGTAACGTGGTGGAATGAACACAAGTTGGCCACATATTTTAAATGATATATGGGTTTATTTTTATCTTAACCTATGAAATATGGTAGAATTTTAAGGGTTGAGGCTAGAATATCATCATATTGGGTCAAAATGAGAGGGTTTCCATCATTAAAGTAACAAATTCCTCATTCATTAGGACATGCATGTTGATTTGTAGTGACTTTAAACATGAAATTGATATTTGTTCTTGATACAAATATTTTTTTCATCTCCAATCTATGTCCCATGAGACATGGCAGAAATTGTTATCACTCAGAAGTGAACCTTTGTAAGAATGTTTGCCTATTATCATTTTATTGATATAATAGAAACTTTCCAAGGTGTGGGACCCCATGTTTGGAGAGAATATCCAAATTAAGGGTTGGTTTTGTTCTCACATACTTATATATAAACTCTTCAATTTAGTGATTTCTTGATTAGGAAAAGGGTAGAAGGAGCTATGCTAAAACTGAAAATGGAAATAAAAACTAAAAATTAGAGTGATGCACCAACATTAAATTCAATTATGCCTATACTTGACACACTTTGGAAGCCTAAAAAATTGCACACATTCACTTCATCTTCATACAATGGCTCTTGCATCAATATTTCATACACAAGTCTTGACAAATACTCACACTAGCTTATAAGGAATGAACAATGGTTGAATTCACTTATAGATTAGGTAAAAATTAGACTTAAACACTTTATATGCCCTATAAGAATTTTCATAATGTCATTTTTTATTTTCTTATTCTTAAAAAACCTAATTTAGATTTGGGGTCTAAAATAATTTCCAAGCCTCACCAAACACTCCTCCTATGCTTATTATATAGGTATAAATGGGTCAAACTTGGAAAATTTTGAAAATATCTAGAAAACCTTACCAAACTCTCAAATAAAAATTCACAAAAAAAGTGTCTACTTGTTACTTGTAGGGTGACTTAGAGATATTTTTCAATGAGATGAGCCTATTTTAAATTGGTTTTAATTTCTTGAGTATTTATTCATACCTTTATATTAATTATACACACTCTCAAATTATTTTGTCATTTCAAGGACCTGAAACCCTCAATTCTAACTCCATCTATGATCAGAATAGTGAAAAATTTTGGTTTCCTTCATAGCAAGACTTGTATTTTAGTATTTTATCTTTAATAAAGTATATTACATACCTAAAACCAATTTTAAACATTAAATGACATCAAAATATATTTCTATGTAAATTTTCAAGAGATTTTATTCAATTAAACTCAAAATATGCACTTTTTGTGTTTCCTAACTTACATAATTTTATTTCTAAATGCCTGTAAGTCTGAGTTTTTCCATTTTATTGAGTTTTATGATGCCTAAAGATATTAAAAAAATTATATTAATATATTTAATAACCCCTATCATCATTATAACCATTGGATCTAACTCAAACAATCTCTTAAATCTCTCAAAAAGAGATTTTTTTTGTCTCTCTTGCTTGCTTGAAACCTTAATACCTATACCTTTACCTTTATCCATTATTTGCATAAATTTTTTGATTTAGTAACATGTAATAAGGTTTTTTATAGCCCATAATATCTCACAAAACTTTTATTTTATAGCAAAGAAATCAAAAATGCAAACATACCTCCTAAAACTGAGTTATTGGGGTTTAAGAATGGTTTTAAAGCACATTTTATTATTAATGATTGTTAATAAAGTTAATCCCCTATTACATAAAAAAAAATTCATGGAATATTTAGGTAATATATGCCCTTAACTCCCCCTAATGCCATTTAAACCAACTTTTCTTCTCCTTCATGTACCGAACATTTGAAAATTTCCTTCACTAGCTTGTAATTAGCTTACTAGAGGAATAGAAGAAACCTCTATAAAAAATTGAATAGATGAGATATTAATGAGAATGGTTTTCACTTGATTAATATTTTAGGATGTTTGATATATATTTTTTAATCTTCACTCCATGAATGGAATCTTATTGAAAACCTACACATAAGTAACCTTGACCAATGGTGGCAAAATTGTCAATACTTACCAATATTAATGTTGCAGTAAAAGATCTTCTCCAATTATGAATCCTAGAAAATGATACAAGTCATAGAGAGGGATAATCTTATGAACTAAAAAATAGATAGACACTGCAAAAAAATTCAAAAATAATGAATCAATCAATTGTGACATGTATTTATAGTGGAAATATTATAATATTATAAGAAAATCAATTTTGAACTTAAATATATATTGTATCTATGGATTTTCGAAGATGCATTAGATTATTTGATGTCTTTTATTTTCTCATAGTTTAGATATTATCTTGAAATGTAATGTTTTGTTTGTAATTAATTCAGCTACACCATATGTATGATATATATTTTTAAATGAGAGTATTGATTTTTAATATCAATTACAAAAGTGTTGATTTGTAGAAGACATGTTTTGATGACTAGTTTTTTGGAAAAATAATTTAATTTGATTAATATAATCACTATAGTTCTTTAATTTAAATGAAATTAGATAATGGTTAAAGTTATTAAGGGATAAAACTAGTCTTCTCACATCTCAAGCTTATCATTTGATTAATAAATAGATTATCGAGTGCTAATTATATTGGTTATTAATAAGAAAAATTGTCAACTATTATATTATTAAGATTGATCCTGAAGGCAAAGAAAGTGTTCTTGTAAAGTTGACTGAATGGATTTTTTTAATAAGCATGTGATGCAAAAAAAGAGGTCAAACTTCCAAAGGCCATAACTTTTGATTTGTAGCTTTGTTTGAGCCTATCTTTGCGCCAAAATGACTGGCTCAAAAATTTCAATGCATCCATAACCCTCCCTTTAAATTATGAGACATTTTATATATTATTTGAAGGTTGTACGTGACCATCTAAGGGTTTGAAATTGTCATTTAAAATGATTTTCAAGTTTCTTTCTAAATTTAAAAATTATCTATTTTTGTAACTGGACTTTAACTTTAGTTTAAATTCATATGATAGGTTAATTTTAGAGTTTAGTTTATTTTCAGATATTTTTAGATCTATGTGCACTTACATGAGAAACTTACTAAAAATAAACATTGCTAAAAATATTAGGTCAAGTTTTATTTATCTTTAGAGTTCTAAATTTTGCATATCAACTCTAATTTTGAATTGAGGCTTATTTATGTATGGTTTTTTATTATTTGAATCATGCAATATGAATCAATACCACTAATATAATAAAATTACAAATTGGCCAAGATTCTAAACAATAACTACTATTGATTCATAGTTCATGATTTAAATAAATAAAAACCATACATAAATAAGCCTCAACTCAAAATTAGAGTTGACATGCAAAATTCACAACTCTAAAAATAAATAAAACTTGATCTGTTATTTTTTAGTAGTTTCTATTTTTAGTAAGTTTCCTATGCAAGTGCACATAGCTCTAAAAATCTTTAAAAATAAACTAAACTCTAAAATTAATCTATCAAAGGAATTTCAACATAAGTTAAATTTTGGTTACAAAAATAGATAATTTTTAAATTTAGAAAAAAACTCAAAAATAATTTTAAATGGTAATTTTAAACCCTCAAATGGTCATGTATGGCCTTCAAAAAATATCAAAAGTGTCCCATAACTAGAAAGGTGGTTGTGAATGCATTGAAATTTTCAATATGGACATTTTGGCATAAAGATAGGCTCAAACAAAGCTACAGATCAAAATATATGGCCTTCAAAAGTTTGGCTACTTTTGCTGCATCAACATGGTTTTTGAATATCAAATTATTGTGTTTTTCCTTGCATTTAGAAAAAAACTAAAAATAATTTTAAATGACAATTTTATACTCTCATATGGTCACGTACAACATTCAAAAAATATTGAAACATTCCATAACCAGAAGGGCTATTTATGACTACATTAAAATTTTTGAGCTAGTTGTTTGGCACAAGGATGGGCTCAAATGAAGCTATGTATCAAAAGTTATAGCCTATAGAAGTTAGATCTCTTTTTTTGCATCAACATGGTTGTTGAACATCAAATAATTATGTTTTTCTTTGCATTATTGTTAATTAATAATCTTGTATTAATCTCTTATTAGTTTGATTAACATGAGATAACATTTAAATATTAAACACATGATAAGTGGGAAATATTTAATAATAAATTACTATATGGTACCTATGAGAATGTTGATTTATAATTCTTATTGATTTTCTCTTTGTATAATAAACAATTTGACTATGAATAGCTAATATTATGCTTCTAATATTATAATGTGATAAATTTTACAATACTTGAATTATCACAAATAATAGTTTATGATAAATATAAAACATATCACAATTGGTAATGAATTAGATTACAATGTTTCAGTTTAGAATACATATAAAACTAAAATTCAAGTATCTTAAACAAACCTTTTACAATTTGTTCTTCAAAACTGGCATTTGTATCTACATTATCAAAACTATTTTGACTATCAAAATTAACATCATCTTTATTCGTGGTTGTATTCGTGACACCTCTTCTTTTAGTTAGTGAAATCTAAATTACAAGTGCTCTTTCATAACCAGACCCATCCATGGGATAATGAGAAATATAAAACCTCAAACAAGTCTTTAGATTTTTACCCAAACTATTTTAAAGTTTGGATCTAATAAAAGATAATGCATTGAATACCCTTTTATCTTCCACATATCCAAAAATAATTATTTGGTAGATTTATTATAATCTAAAATCTTCATTGATATTTTCTTATATGATGCTACTTGGGTAAACATTTTCCACAACCTTGTAATACGCCACTTTTCACTAGTTCATTTAAAAACTAATATAACTGATTAATCATTGTAAGTCTAAAATGTGTTGACTAAGACATCAATAGATATTTTTGTAAAATATCTTTAATTTCAACTCTATTGATCTCCACAAACTTGATGAAATGCCTAATGAGACTATCCTTGTATTTAAAAAATAAATTACTTGTTAGTTCTTCACTATTTACAATGTTCTAAAATATTGGATTCATCACTCCCATGACTTCAAAAAAGTCATCACTTTCAAAATTATCTCAAATTTCAGTAGATAGGATTTATAAAATATTTCTTAATTTTAGTCACATCTCATAAATAATAGTACCATATAGTACTTATTTTACAGGGACTTCTTCAAATTTTTATCCTACTATATCAACATGTTTTTGGAATGTGTACATTTGTATCTCCTTTCCATTAAAAATGATACAAATATGATCATTAATATTAAACTTCAAATATATATTAGGTTCATTAATATCAAACTTCATTTTATGAGCCATGTAATGAATTAGAATCATATATTTGGCAATTGGTGTTTACAGTCCAACACAAAGGCCAGTTCTATGCCCTTGCATCATAGATGCACCATCATCACCAACATGGACTAACTTAGTAGCTATATCATATTCATCCATCCTAGTTATATCCTTTAAAATAGAAATAATAAATTTGTAAAGGTTTTTGGAATTACAAATTTTTATCATTTTATGTATAGATAACATATGAGGTTGCCTAAAATGGTTATGAAAAGTTAAACATGAATGCAAACCCATGATGTGTTGTTAGCTGATGTGACCTCATCAATTGACAATGAGATAAACCATGTATTTGTTAAGCATGAGATATACTGAGAGGGGGGGGTGAATCAGTATATCATATATCTTATTAGTCTTTTCTTTAACCAAATTCCACTTAATCAAACATTCAAGATATGCATTAAAAATCAAACAATAAACACCACACAAGATAGAGAGAGACACTAGATATAACATGGAAACCCAATGTGGGAAAAACCATGGAGAACAATCTCAAGTATATGAATGAGCACCAACCCAAACAATATTTTCAAGCCAAGCTTGTAGGAGCACCAACCCCTTTGCTGAGCACCAACCTAGTAACTATTCATGAGCACCAACCCACAGGAGCACCACACCCCTTTGCCGAGCACCAACCCAGCTACTATTCATGAGCACCAACCCCTTTGCCGAGCACCAACCCAGCATTAATTTGTGACCACCTACCCACAGGAGCACCAAACCCTTTGTCAAGCACCAACCCAACAACAATTCGTGAGCACCAACCCATAAGAGCACCAACCCCTTTGTGTATACCACACACCTATATCTCAATGTTGCTATCTCAACAAATGATAGATCAATACAACATCTCTTTCCTCTCTCTCACCTTTTCTCTTCTAAGCTAGATATAAAAAATATAAATCATATTCATCTCTCACAATTGCTCTTCTCAATTAGATATTACAATATCAAATCAACCTCTATTTTTCATATTATAAATGGCTTCTCAAGCCTTTATTTATAGATTTCCAAATGACCTTTGGCCTTCCCCCTTTGTGACCCTTCAATCCTCATGGAAAATGGTGCCAAAATTGTATGACCCTTCATATTCAAGCCTTTGAAAAGTCATGTGGTGACCCTTCATGACCAAAAATGTCCTTCCCTCTTTTGTCTTCATCTTGGTGACTTTTCATATTCCTTAAAGTGTCCCTTCATGAGAAATTGTGCCCTTACTCTTTTGTCTTCACTTGGTGACTCTTGGAATTCCCCAAGATGACTCTTCATGGGAAAATGCAACCCATCCTTCTTTTGTCTTTACCCCGTGGCTCTTTGACTTCTCCATGGGCCTTTCTTTTGTCTCATATGCAACAAAGAAAAAATCGTTAATATTAAATAAATATTAACTCACATTAGCCAAGATAAATCTATTACAAACAACATTAAATGCAATGGGGCCTTTATCACCAATAATGCTAGACCTTTGACATCAATGACAATATTTCCAATAATCTCCCCCTTTGTCATTGATGGCAACCTCAATCCTAAAACTGCCACATCCTGTCACCTGCACATACTATCATCTGAAAACATACAGTAACTCCCCCTTACTGTAGCAACCTGTACCTATTCCCTGTACCTCTTTTCTACACCTATACTTGTACCTATTATTCTCCCCCTTTGACATCAATGGCAAAGGGCATACCTGGAGCTAACACTTAGCTCCCCCTCAACTAATGTTGAACATCAATGGTAGGAAGTAATAGAAATTACTCCCAACTCCTCTCATCGATCTTTGAATGTATCTTTTGATTGTGCCTTTGAGAAGATATCTGACAAAACATATACATTGTTCCCTGTCCTTTGAGCATCTACAATCAACTCATTTTAATCTTTTCTTCTAATCTCACAACCTTCTTTATGAAACTTTAATGTGTATCCTTGATCACATATTTTACTAACACTCAATAGATTATGCTTAAGACCTTTTACATATAAAACATTCTTAGTCTTAGTTGTACCATAATCCAAACATAAAGTACCTTTTTCAGCTATCCTAGCAATGGTTTTATCTTCAAATTTCACTATGCCACCATTGATCTTCTTTACTCTTATCTCCTATCATATGCCTCGAACACCCGCTATCAATGAGCCATGGCTGATCTTTATTTCTTACATACAAAGTTGTTTTCACCAACATAGAATCTTTAGGTTGTTTCTTCTGTCATGAACATGTCTGAACCTTCTTCCTGATGAATGGAGCTTTGAAACTCTGATCCTTCTTCATTGAATTTTCATGAGTATTCTTTTCCTTCTTTCTGAAACTGTTAGCTCTTTTTCAACATTTTAATTTCTTATGACCATAATCATTTGAAACACTTCATATGCAAGAATCATTCTAATATCCTCAAACCATAATACTGATGCAAAATTTTCTTCAAAAATCTATTCTCTCAAAAGATATACAAATTAATCTGTCAACTCACCTTCTTGTCATGCAACATAGCCAAGACCCAATAACATCCACCACGCTTCAATTTTTCTTCAAAGTGTTTCCTTGAAGCCTAGAAGAGACACCCCATACCAAAATGGTCCTAGAAACAAATCTCAGGAGATTCCCACATCTCCTCTATTTCTTCCTTGACCTTCTTGTGTTTTTCTTTTAGAATCCATGTAAGCATGTCTAACCTTTTTGACTTACTAACCTTATCATTTATGATGTTTTTCATCTTCTCAACTTTTGCAACTATCTTATCTTGACAAAGCTCATGCTCAAATGTAACAAGAGATTCTGCACAATCCTTCCTATCTGATTTTTTATCTACTATAGCATGTAATTCATTTTTACTCTTAAACTCAACCCAATCAACCTTTACTATTTTAGCTCTCCAAACCTTAATTTGAATCTTCTCATATCTTTTAGGGGCTTTGTAACCTTTGACATACTTTGAAGATCTCTTTACTTGTTTTGGACATAATTTAGCAATATGGCCAACCTTATGACAACAAAAGCAAACAATATTTCTCATACCTTTTTCTTGAATGTGACTGAGATCTCCCTTTGACTGATTACTTCTCCTCATATAGTCTCTTACATTATGACCAACATGATGACAAACAAAACAATGGCTATGAAAGAATTTGAAAACTTGAAATCATTGGGTTGCCTGATTGGCTTCTTTGATTTGCCTTCAAAACTTGCATCCCTCTTTCCTTGGACTAATATTTCATGATCTTTCTCAACCTTGATTATAAGCTTCTCATGATTATCCTTTAAATAACCTAACTCAACCTTCAACTGATTACACTCTTCTTCTTTTGATGTTAAAATTGAATTTTTAGCCTCTAACTGATTCTTAAGATCCTGAATAAATATCTTATTTTCTTTTACTTCTATAGACAAATTAGAATCCAAGATACACACATGTTCCTTAAGAGCCTTAACCACAGATTTCAACTCTTGATTCTCCTTCTTTAGTTTCTTGGCCATATTATGCTTTTCTTTGATCTACCTTCAAGTTGTTAAACCGTTTCTGAAGGAACCTGCTCTGATACCAATTGTTAAGCACAGGATATACTAAGAGGGGGGGTGAATTAGTATATCACATATCTTATTAATATTTTCTTTAACTAAATTCCACATAATCAAACATTCAAGATATGCAATAAAACTCAAACAATAAACACCACACAAGATAGAGAGAGACACCAGATATAACGTGGAAACCCAATGTGGGAAAAACCATGGAGAACAATCTCAAGTATATGAATGAGCACCAACCCAAACAATATTCACAATCCAAGCTTGCAAGAGCACCAACCCCTTTGCTAAGCACCAACCCAATAACTATTTGTGAGCACCAACCCACAGGAGCACCACACCCCTTTATCGAGCACCAACCTAGCTACTATTCATGAGTACCAACCCACAGGAGCACCAACCCCTTTACCGAGCACCAACCCAGCAACAATTTGTGAGCACCAACCCACAGGAGCACCAACCCCTTTATGTATACCACACATCTATCTCTCAATGTTTCTATCTCAACAAATGATAGATCAATACAACATCTCTTTCCTCTCTCTCACCTTTGCTCTTCTACGCTAGATATAAAAAATACAAATCATATTCATCTCTCACAATTGCGCTTCTAAGCTAGATATTACAATATCAAATCAACCTCTATTTCTCATACTACAAATGGCTTCTCAAGCCTTTATTTATAGCTTTCCAAATGACCTTTGGCCTTCCCCCTTTGTGACCATTCAATCCTCATGGAAAATGGTTCCAAACTTGTATGACCCTTCATATTCAAGCCTTTGAAAAGTCATGTGGTGACCCTTCATGACCAAAAATGTCCTTCCCTCTTTTGTCTTCATCTTGGTGACTTTTCGTATTCCTTAAAGTGTCCCTTCATGAGAAATTGTGCCCTTCATCTTTTGTCTTCACTTGGTGACTCTTGGAATTCCCCAAGATGACTCTTCATGGGAAAATGCATCCCATCCTTCTTTTGTCTTTACCCCATGGCTCTTTGACTTCTCCATGGGCCCTTCTTTTGTCTCATATGGAACCAAAAATATATTCATTAATATTAAATAAATATTAACTCACATTAGCCAAGATAAATCTATTACAAACAACATTAAATGCAATGGGGCCTTTATCACCAATAATGCTAGACCTTTGACATCAATGACAATATTTCCAATAGTATTTTTTATTTTTTATTTCAAATCCTCCCTCTCAATTATGGTGAGACATTTTTCTATTTTCCAAACACTTCTATCTGAGCAATGGGATTTTGGAATGTTATGAAATCCAATATGTTGGAATAAAATCTTATAATCTATTTTATATATATATAGGTATACCTTTTTTTAGAATGTGATAGATGATAAATAATTTTATATTTTTGTCATGAATATTAGCTTGAGTAGCTTTTCCTAATTGAGTTTCTATTGTTCCTTCCTTCTTAATGAGATTTCATACACGTTTCTGATGATCTTCATACTTTGTTGTGTACCTTATATGCAAGAATTCTTTTGCATCTTTCCATCTCTGTGTTTTTTGGGTTTGTCCATTTTTTTACTGACACATATATTTTTGTACAAGGTTGGAGCATAATAGTGTGTCCCACTTTTTAGTAGAAAAGGGACAATAAAAAATGAAAATGTTCATATTTTTCAATTTGTATAGACAATAGTGACTTAACCATATAAAATGTGAAAACTGTATAAACTAATGAAATATTTCATTTTAAGTGTAGGTTATATTTATATTTTTTTCAAATTAAAAAAAATAGATTTTTGAATGCCTAAATACATAGTGTGTGTGTGTTTTATGTATAGAAATTTTATTGAGTGCTCGATTTCTCCTCGTCATAATATTTTCAAAATGTAATATTTTTTAAAGATTTATTGCAAAGATGTCCTAGAAACATGGACATAGTGTAAGATAAATTTTTTTATAATTTTTTGATAAATTATTTATTTTTTATTAATTTTTTAATGATCATGGCACGTAATATCGACACTTTGACTTCTCCTCACGGTAATGTTCTATATATATGTCGAAATGGATCTATTTTTTTATCATTGGAACAAGGACATTAAAATCAAGCGTGTCAATAATTTTTAAAAAATTCAACTCACAGTCCAATAATTTTATTTGTACACCAAAAAGATGATAATTTACTTTTAAAATAATAATATGTTATTAAATAAATCAAAATAAATACCAAATATTACTTAAATTTATATATATATATATATATATATATATATATATATATATGTATGTATATATATATATATATATATATATATATATATATATATATATATGTATGTATATATATATATATATATGTATGTATGTATATATATATATATACATACATATATATATATATATATATATACATATATATATATACATATATATATATATATATATATATATTAGAAAGCTAATAAATAACCCTATTTACAGTGGAGTCACATGTTTTTATTTTATTTTTCTTCCTAAAACATGGCATTTGAAGTGGCATTTTCAAGCCAATGAGAGATTTCCAATTAAAAGAGCAAGATTGGATGCCATATGGGGTTGGAACAAAGCGGGTTCAAACAAATGAACCCCCTTTGTTTGAACCCCCTTCATTATAACCCTCTTCAAATTTTGTGCCCCGACAACTTCCTCCACCATCGTGCCACTTTGATCATCCATCACATGACTTACCATTATATTTTCCATATTAATTTGACTAAATTTCCATTTTTTTCCTATCAATGTTTAAAATATGCATGATGTCTCTAAGCTAAGAATAATATCTGCATATCATAAATGTGATAGTGTTTATCAATGAAAGGGTTTAGTCTCACATAGTACTCAAGCCAGGTATGGCCGAAATTTCTATTCAAGAGATTTCCTATTTAGGTATGTTCCTTGCTTAACCTGCCATCTAGTTTCTTCATAATTTCAATCAATTTATTTATTCATTAATCCTTCCTTGTTAGTGTTTTCATAATAAATATCACCTGTAGGGCATGCCTTTGTTATAATATGCTTCCCTATTGTTGCTCTTAGGATTCTGTACAATCTTAGAAATATTTGTTTAACTTTATTTTCATAATGTCATGTATTTGTTTAAGTTTAAGGTTACATTTTTAATCTTTCAAAGACATGTACATATAAATATATCCAATCAAATAATATATTCCACACTAGATGATGATGGTATCTTGACGTTAGTTTTTGAAAATAAATCATCACATAAATTGTGATAAGAATATAAAGACCCTGATATTAATGGAGATTGATATGGATAAATGGCACATAATTTTATTTTATTTTTTGAATTTAATCATTCATATCCAATAGCTCAAAGTAAATTTTTGATGTGTTTATGTTGATGGTTGATTGTTTAACAAAAGGTTGATACATAATATATCAATTTTGTATTTCATCCATTGTATCCTAAAAGTCGCAAACTATATAGGAAAACAAAAATGATTGCATTAAACTATAGTCCACCAACTTTTAGTTTCAGTTCCTCCCTTTCCAATACCCAAAACTAAATATATGAAATACAAAACCAAAATATCAAAACAAGTGTATGCCATGAATCTGCTATTTTAACTTCTAATTTTTAGGCATGTGAAAATCTTAAAACTCTAATTTGTAGCTGAAGGATCTTTTTGTTTATTCATATGTCCTTATTTTAATTTTCTAAGCCATGATAAACTCAAGTAATCACTTTCTCCATTTTTAGCCCCAACGTCTCAAGTAATTCAGCAAAACAAATGAAGAAAATTCTCAAAGAGTTATCACGAATCTCAGAACCTTTAAATAAATCCTTATTTATTCAACATGACTCTAATTCTCCATGGATTCATTGGGGCCAAGATCACATTCCAAAGATCTTATACCATCTAAATTACTTCATATAATAAGCATGATCATGAATATAGAATGGTGAGGTAATAACGTTACATGTGCAAAAATTATAGCTTGGAAACCCTAAAATATTTCTATTATTAGGTCATGTCCCTATACCTTATACTCATGGTGAAGGAATTGAGTTAATCAAAACTTTTGTAATGATATGGATTTCAACATTATATATCTATTAGTGAAAGTAAAAACTCGATTCAAAATTCTAAGAATTGAATTAGAATGGATTATTGACTAGTTAGTTAAATTTTGATTTTAGTAATAGAAAACATCCATTACTAATGAATATTTTCAATCAGATCATAACATTATGTGAATTTATATTGAAATTAATTAAGGATTAGTCTTCATTTTCTTGTCCTTAAGCACTCCTACTCTTACTTACCAATGGCATCCAGGTCTCCTAGCCAAGCTTTTGCTTAACAATATTTTTAATATCATCAAATTTAGAGAAAATATCATCATAGTTTATAATTTTTTATGATTTTGAATCATAGTGCTCATTCATGCTTGATGGATTCCATTTAGGTACGATTCATCGAATGCATCTTTATTCATTATGGCAGATCTTTTACTTCTTTCCTTTATTTACAACTACCTTACCAAGTATCTATATTCCTTATAGCGAATTTACCTTATTTTTCCTCTTACACACCAATAAGCTTAATTCAAAGATGTTTTCCTCTCTCCTTAGCTTGATCAAACAAACCTCATTTTATATGTGATCAAACAATAGTGATATCCTAGTATTGATGATGCATCAAACTCATTTTATAAGCCAATTTTTATGAGTTCCCCTAGAACCCTTTGGTTTGCATTTAGCTCCTCCATGTTACTTACATAGTTTGGTCTCATGAGTAAGCCCACAAGTACCTTGCATAACCTCTAAGTGAAAGTATCTACATTCCAAATATATTGCATAAAGCCATTTTTTTAAGTGTATGTAAAATAATGCTAATAGAAAGATAATTATTACATCAGATTCATGTTCTATCTTTGTTTATGTTACTCAAGGGAAATTTCCCCTTTTTATTTGGATTTTCATCTGTTGAACTAGAGGGAGTATAATTCTAATGTGTAAATATTATCATTTGGTACATTTCCATTTCCTTTGACCAAATTCAGGAGGTGTAGTGGCTAGATGGGGTGTGTATTTTAACTTGGGGATCTACTTAAGACACTAAAATTTTGTTATGTCACGTAAGATCATTCCAATGCAATTTTTTACCAATAATCTATACCCTAGTAAATTGTTGGTCGTGTATGTTTTTTTGTGGTGTGTGATGTGTGTCACTTCACACCATCTAAATAATTATAAAGATTTCATCTTATATTAGAGCAGACAACTCCAAATCATTAAGCTAAACTAATGTTTTTCTCCTTTAAACAAAAAGAAGGTAAAAATTTAAATCTACCCCATAAATGAGTGGAAAAAATGGCTTTAAGTGATATAAATCCATAAAAATTGATGTATGTAAGTCCTACAAATTATGGGCAAATTGATGCAAATTATTAAACCTTGAAATAAATCTAAGTTATAAATGTGATCCTTCTTTGTCCATTTTAGGCGTAAGATGTTATCCATGTGTTTCTTTACCTCATGATGTTTGTTATACATTCCTACTATCATATGTGAAGGGAAATCATAATATTACCATCCATAGAAATTATAATATTACTATTCATGGAACAATATTTCAAATCTATGATAGAATTCAATATTTTTAGGGGCATCCACATTCTAGTAAGCCAAGTTCCACATATTTTAACAGTAGTGGTAGATTAAAGAGTATTAATAGAAGCAAGGTTTTAGCTCCAGTTCCAATTATAGCCAAATTCCACATGTTTCTAGTTACGATTTTACACTATGTATCTACAATTTTATAGGGAGTTATGGTTTTGTAAAAAATTTAACTACTAACCCCTTTTGGTGCAGGACCCCTCAAGACCAAGGCATCCCATTGTGTTTTATAACCTTTATGCTTGTAAGAGGGGTGTTAAAATAGCTATATTACAATTTTATTATTTTGTATATATTTGCTTGTTATGTGTGCTTTGATTGTATATAATTATGTTTTCCTCACATAAAATAATTAATCGGTAAAATAATCATGTTATACCTATTTGTTACCCCCACTTGATTCTAGGATAGCACGTGATGTGGAATCCATCCCTAGCATAGGCTTAGTAATTATGAGTCAATGGCATGCATTTCATCACTATGCACTAGACCAAACTCTGTGTTCTGGTGGAGTATAAAAATTAGGAGAGTTGTTATTTAATGCTTAAGCATAATTCCCCATAAAGGATTTTATGGAGTGAGGGGGCATTAAAATCCAATATGCAAGGTGGTTAGACAACATCTTATATGGACTTGGGCCCCACTGTATCTTTTTTTATATCAAGGATGCACATAGAAACCCTTGTTCAAACCTAGCATAGGACCCTTTGGCTGTAATAGGCATTTCACTATAGGGGTAGGATAAACCCCTAAGAAATCTTTAAGTGAAAATGGGGTTGAGAGGGTTTGGTTTATTTTGTAATGGGTCATTTCCCTATAGCCTCACTCAGAAGCCATTAAATAGTATGAGCATCAATTTACACATCCTATTCAGTTTACTAGCTATAGGACTTGTCACTATGTGTATTTTTTGAGTGTTATGTTAGACTCGTATTGTTTGTAAATTGAGTCAGACATACCCCATTTTGCATATGAAACTTTAGATACCCATAAGCTAAGATCCATTATCATCATTCTAAACCACACTCATCTTACATCTCATGCTCATTTCATATCTTCTATCTTCCATCTAATCTACTATCCATATTATAGTCTCTACCTACTCCATTGTATCTTAAACTAAGTCCACCCTATATCATCTACCCATCTTGTATTTTCCACCCATCTCACATTTTCTAATTTATATCCTAGACATCATGTAATATCTAGTCTATATTCACCCATCTAGTACCCACCTTACATCTTCCACACCCTTCATATCCAATAACATCCACATCCTTATCCTAAGTAATTTATATAACCCATCTTTTCCATCCTATATCTTCCCAAACAACATCCCATATTTACCACATATTTTTCATTCGCCTAACACCCATCCTATAGTTTCTATTAATCTCATACCATATCTTATCTTCTATCCCCCATTCTATATTCTCCCATCATCCTTGACTACTATATTTAGTCTTGGAATTAAGTTATAGTGGCCACCCATCCATTCAAATATTCATTTTCACTTCCTAAATCCTTGGACGAAGTATTATCAACATACATAGTCTTATCAAGATTCTAATCTAGCACCCATAACGCATCCACTAGAAGGCCTCATCCTAAACATTTAGTTAGTAATTTTATTCCATGTTCATCACTTCTTTGGATCACAACTAAGGGGATTATTGATAAACTAATTACCACTATAAATAGACTTTATACAAATACCCATCTTATTGGTGCACTATTTGACATCTTCACACTTTCGTGCATGTTTTATACCTATACCTACATATTAATAATTTATTCAAAAATTTTAAACATTATTTTTTAAACACAAAAAATATTATCCCTTATAAAGATATGGTCCAATGTTTAATAACATAATTTTCTTATTTTTCCATTAAAAATATTCCTTAGAAAGATAATCATCATGTTGATGTAATGGCTAGTGTTTCTCCTTTAATTAAAATTAATATTAATGATGATCATGTGATTTTCAACATACAAAAACTATGTAATCCTTATATGGATTATATATTTAGAAATAAATCTCTCCAATGAAAATAATATCAATATCTGAGTCCAAAGCATAAAGTATTAATTCATAATGGCAAGGGTTGTATAATGTTCAAGTGGTATTTGTGTGCCCTATATGATCAACATTGCACTTTAGATTTTAGCTCTAGTTATAGTGAATAACAAAGGTAAAAAACTCAAATATTAATTGTTTTCCTCCTTGGAAAGTTGCACTTCCATGATGAATGATGGATTCTTTTATCTTTTTCTATAAATAAGTGTTGGGTTATGTATAAATCAAAGTTGTGAATAATTATATGTTAACTAAAAAGAGTTTTGTTTTTACTATATCTTGATTCTCTATGTATATTTATTATTCATATTTAATATATTTTAAACTCTAATTTAGCCCTTATCATTTTCCAATTTAACCCATTGGAGTTCCCATATGTGGTGTAAAATAAAAACATTTTCTTTTGAAACTTGACATAGGTACTTTTGTGTGGCATAAGCTAGTATATGGACTCATGTCAACTAGTATCAGGGAAAAGTTTATTGTATTCTAGTTTTATATAAAAATTAAAAACATTTTGGTATAGATTTGTGTAGATGCAAAGTTAAGAACTTATAAGATGGGAAATAAAAGGAATAAGCAAAGAAAGAGGGAAAGTAAGTTTATTGTCGAAGACAAAGCTAAGAAAAATAGACCAATATGTGAATTATATAAGAAGAAGAAAAATGGAGCCTAAAAACTATATGAGTGTTAATGTTGAATCTAATCAAATTGTCCATGTGAATGAGGAAGCCTCTTTACTTGGTATTTGCACAAGTGTTTAAGAACTTCATAAATGCATGATTAAACCACAAGATGTAATTTATTAGTACATTTCATTGTAAAAATAGGATTAGTAATTTACATTTGATGTCATTCAATAAATTTGTTTTGTTATAATTACTGAAGAAGATATAGAAGAACCTACCAATATTGATATGATTGAATAAGATATAAAAGAAAGGTCTGTTAATATCAATGTGACTAATGACCATGAGCATGCCCTATCTCCTAAACCACATGTATAACTTATTGAGAAAGTGTGGAAATGACTACCAAATAAAAATGTGAACCATATAATAAATATGGATATTGGGAAATTGTAAAAATATGCATAAGATATGAGGAAACCTCAAAGGACAATTTGTAGATATTCTAACTGCATATTTGTGATCTACTTTAAAATTTTGAATGAAATTGGTCGTGCTCAATTGTTAATTTCTATTATAAATCATGATGGTATGAAATATTGTCTAGAGATATTGGGAGTGGATTTAAAATAAAAAAAATACAAACCCTTGGAGAATAATTAGTGGAAAATTTGTGTAGGGGTTAGGTTCAATGGGTAAAAACACTTGCTCGACTAATAAAAACATTTCATGTAAAGTGATGTTGAGTTCAACTGTAAGTGAAAAAACATCAAAATTTTGAGATGTCAATGCTATGTAAAATGTATTAGGTGTTTCTAGAAAGATAATTACTATATATTTGAAGAGGAAAAATGTCCTAGATGATAATAGTGTAGAAATAAATTGGGTGTTAATCAACAGGGCTCCTTATTCTGATAAGATTGAGGAGAGTGTTTGAAGGTTAGTTTTTTATTTTTGGAATCATAATACATGAGATTATTAAAATGTTAAGGATGTTAAAAATAATATGATTTATCATAAACATTATGAATAACATGATAAACATTGGATTGATATAACACAACATGAATTGTATGTCAAATTTTGTGAATAAAACCTGCATATTAAGATTGGGCAACAAATGTTTGAGATTTTGAAACCTTGGTATGTGAAGCAAAATAAAATCCTTGAAACATGTTTTTCTCATACTCATGTTGAGATTGAGCTTCATTATTAGGTATATAAATATAATCATTTCAACTTACATGAAATTTATCACATGTTTGATTAAAATATATTGACGTTCACAATATTATTTCACTTACAACATGTATTTTCATAACAATTTAATTTAGGTGTACATAAAGTTAATGAAATAAAATTATGGTTTATAAAATGTACCCCCTAAATGCATTAGTTCCTTTCTAGCATATATTATGTATGAAAATTTCAATGATGATGTGGTTGGTCCCATGCCTTACATTAAAGGTGTTTGTGAAACATGTGCAAATTTGGCTAAATTTCCAATAAGCAGTGTAGATGATGACACAATCAAGAGTGTGAATTAGAAATGGTGAGTTCCAATTTATGTATAACTATTATTTAAATGTAAATAGGAATTATTTTTATAATATGTTTGTAAAATATACATATATGTGTTTATATGTAGGTTCGAATACATCAAATATGACACAAAAATAGGAAAATTTGTTATGAGGTTAGACTTCTCAGAGGATATGGTCCATGTTGCCACATTCATGGAAAGTTTTTGTAAGTTGATTGGTCATCATATAAAACATTTTCACTATGCAAAGTGGAAATAAAATTAGTTTAAAACATTTAAGAATGCATTCACCCTAGGATCAATTGTGTCAGTGATTGACTTTGAAGAAAACTATTCATTTTCTCATCAAAAGAATATTCAGGCATAATATTATCACACTAAGCAGATGACTATCATGGTGCATGTGTGTTATAGGCATGCATAATTGGATATACATGGATTTTATAATTCTTATATTCAACCATTGATCATAAAATAATATCACTTCTATATTAGTGATTAAAAATACCATGACACACACTTTGTTCAACATTAGTTTAAGAATTTTTTGAAGATCTTGATAAGCGCCATGTAAATTTTAAAAAACACTATGTTTGGTATGATGGTTATGCAAGACATTTCAAATTTTTGAGGCATTTTTATCACTTTTTATATATGATCGATTTATTAACAAGCCTCATGTGTGGAGTTCTTTTTAGAGTGGTCATGGGAAAGGGGAACATGATGGTGCTAGTGATTGCATCAAGAGTGTTCTTAGGAAACAAAGTATGAACTATGATGGAGATCAGTTGAGTGATGCCCATATTGGCATTGAATGGTGTAGGTTGTATTTTTCAAATAGTTCATCTCTAGCTAGGAAGAAGCCACCTCCACACAGGGTGTTTTGGGAAATTATAGGTAAGTAATGCATTTAATGTATTACATTCATGGTTATTAAACACATGTTATTATGTTTAATTTTTAAATTGGTTGAATATTTGAATAGGAATTGATCACACATCAATGCATGGTTGTCAAATAATACCCAATACTAGTTTAGTTCATTCTATAATGAACACTAATAATCGTAACTGGGCACTAAAAACAAGAGTTTTTTCTTATTTTTGTTATGATTACATGGTAGAAGACTATGATAACTATAATAGTCAAGCCTATGGTTATGTCAGGCAATGGAATATGATACATCTAGTTGTGAATGATTCTTATGGGGAAGATCAAGATGACAACCTTGAGTATGCTCCTTTGATATCATCAAATTATGACCACATATCAGGGCTAGTTGAAATAGGTAACTATACAACCCTTGTTATATATGATTCTTTAATATAGAATAAATTTAATTATTTCTTGTTTAGATTCTAATAAAAATTCATATATCATATAATATATTATTTATATTGCAGGAGATGTATTTGCAATAATTATTGTTAAAAGCTCTAAAAATGTTAGTTATTACTTGTTGCAGTGCACAGAACAAAGGAACAAGTTAAGAAAAGATATGATAAGTAAGGGAACCTTGTTTCTTATTGGGTCAGTTGTGATGCAAGGGACATATTAACGACAAGTGAAGGTTATTCCAAGTGGGCTTGACTTTATTGATTATGAACTAGATAATAAAGTCTTGCATTATAACCACCATGTTATTGCAATTGACTTATATCTTCCTAGAGTGAAACAAACATGTAGCCGAAGTAAGTGGAAACTAGATAAGGAAGATCATGAAAGGATCATACATGTTATTGAGGAGCGAGTTGAACCAATCAGTCTTCTATAGTTTTTCATAATTGATTTATTTTTCCTTTTTGTGATGTTAAGTATATAATCTATAATGATAATTGACTCTCATTTTATAATCTACTAAAGATGTCTTCATTTTTAATAGTCAATGAAACTCACAATCTATACATAATTTAATGTTATTATTGATGTTTCCCTTTTTCACAATTGTCTTTTTTCTTATATTTAAAAATATTAACTTAAAAATGTTAGGAAATATTAAATTTTGACAAAGGCTGAATTAATGTCATTCTTTATTGATTTCATGCCTACAAATGTAACTATCTACAGACATACACTTGGTCATTCTTTATTGATTTCTTACAAATAGATAAACATGTAATATTTATGCTAAAATGGAAGTTGTTTCCTATTCTTTTATGTTGATTGACTTTTTGGATGATGTATAATTTATTTAGAATATTACAAAAAAAATATTTACAATAAGATTTATTATATCTATGGATGCTTAGATCATTAAATATTATACATTTGATTTATTAAACCTCCTAAACTTATTATAATCTTTATATAATGTATGTCATCTTAAGTAGGTTGCCTATCTATAAAATAATGGAAACTTTAAATAATTGAGTCTATCATGGAATGATAAAAAAAAATGGCACTTTCCTTGTATAATTACATTATTGGTTCATTCTTGTGGGTAATTCTACATTTCATTGTAAGCATAACATTAACTAAAACAAATTGAAGGGCTTACTCTAAAAATGAATAAATGATGCTCAAGTGTTTCATGTGTCACCCTATTGTCTTATGTAATGAATATTGTTCCAATTTGACTCAATATGGAATATTTATTAGATCAAGATAAAAACCATGAAACATGTAAATAAATGGAATGGGTTTTCCCTTTTAGAAATTATGTCCAATTAAAGAACCATTTTGTGTTTTGTATGATACAAATCCAACATTAAGTAAATATTAGATATATTGGACTAAATATACATTGATTTAATAAGAAAGTAATAAGCCTCAATATAATTATTAAGGAAATTGTGAAAACATGATCATAAAAGGCCTTAACAAAGGGTTTCGCCTATAGGTCTGATTAATAAATAGATTTAAAAAGAATTGACTCTTAATTAATCTTGGATCTAAACTAAATAATGAGGTAAATGAATGAAAAATTAAAGTTAATCAAATCAGATGAATTATAAAATATGAAACAGATTAAACAACAAATATTAAGAATAAAATGAAACATATTGATGATCTTATCTTAATGACAACTTGAAGTTGAATGAAAAATGATACCTTAGAGGTTCTAACACAATTAATGCCATTTTGGTTTTTGGGAAATCAAGTTGTGAAATTACTTAGCAATGAAAAGGTTAAAATATTTTAAGGGTAAGGGTGCATGACCTCATGTAGTCTGTGTGAAATTAGATGATGTCATTCATCAATATCCCTAATTAACTATATAGGCATACTTAGATTCCACATATTAAAAATTGGTGGGAATAAACTATGAGATACATTGTTGAAAAATAAGTTGACATACATTTTTGTAAAATAAATATTATAGGTTTAATCAAAATAAAGATGACATACATTGTTGTAAAATTATGATTACAAATGCATTAAATTAAGCTGCAGTATTGATGTACACAGTCTTAACCAAATTATATGATAAGACAATAAGATTAAATTATATATCAAGCAATGCATAGAAATAGAACAATAATATTACTAATTTTTTTGCACCAACACAAAGCATGTTACTAATTTCAACTAATCCAAAATCGCAAGTATATAAATAATCATATGTCATTGAGTGTTTTTCATATAAAAGTATTAATTTGAATATAAAAGTGTAGATGTAAATATGCATGAAAACAAATATATACGTGAATATAAAATTAAAAATAAAATACTAAAAGCATCATCGTTGGTTAGCATGAGTCTTTGATCCCTTACTACCATCATGTTGTTGATCCTATATTTAAAAGACAAAAATATCTTAATTCAAACTCCATAAATTATTAACTTGATAATTAGTTCATGATTTTATCTATACAAAAATTTAAATTAGTTTTAATCATTAAATAAATATCACAACATTTCACCTCTTTACACATCTCCTTCAAATCAAGACGCTTAGTATGACACACACACTATGTCAAACCGTGCCCAGTAGATTCATGTATACAAAAAAATACATACATATTAGAATATAATAGATTAATTTTTTATAACCATGTAGAAATATAAGTTAAATTTATTTGAATTTTTATATACCTCTAATGAGCTATTATGAATGTTACCTTGAGGATATACCTCATCTACTCCCTGAATAGTAGGCTTAGTAGCATGCACAACATTAGCCTCAACAGTGTGCAAAATAATAAGATCAATAGCATGAGCAATAGAAACTATCTCTCTCCTATCCCCCTCAACCTCATGTAAATTTAAGTCATGTCTAAAACACCCAAATGATAATAGAGACCCCTCATGTAGAACAATAGGATTAATAGCAGGAGTAATAGAAACTATCTCTCTCATTTTCCCCTCAACCTCATGTAAATAAAATTCATGTCCAAGAGACCCCAATGATAAAGCAGTCCCCTCATGCATAAGAAATACACTTTATCCTTGGGGGTGTTGAAGACATTGATATTCTAACTAACTATGTGTGTCATGCATGAAAAACAGTAGTAACACTAGCTTCGTGTGGAGTGAAATAGGAGGGAAAGAGGTAGAAGGCTATATACATGTACATGTCAACATGTAGTCCAATTAGTTTTATAATATAATCTAGTAAATCTAAAACAAAAAAATAAAATGTACATGAAATTTAAAATTTACACAAATAATAATTTAAATTATACCACAGAATATTGATGAACATCAACACCACTTGCATGTTGATCAACATTATGCACAGGGACTCTCAAACTCTATTTAGGAATGGAGAATGTTGACAATGGTCATATATCCTAATCATGTGCACCATGAGTCTCAAGTGGTATAATTCTCACACCATCAAAGGTTGAGTCTAATGTCATAGATCCGCTATTAATATTACAAATAGTGTCCTCCACATATCTAGTAAAAGAAGAAATAGGGATACATGATCAACTCTTATGACTTGATATACACATAGTAAATCATTGGAAAGAATTTGTGCAACCTTGCGCATTTGATTCATATCACCAATACAATCAATGACACTAGGTGACACTATATGTGCCCTCACATAAGCCTCCTCTGATGATTTGATGCTCGTATTTAGTTGACACAATAAAAAATCACCTACATGATTATGTGAAATTACATGTGTATGGCGAGCAATGTTTTCCACACCCTCTATTGCTTTTCCTTACCTTGTGGCAATCAAGGGTGTTGCTACATGGTCAAAACTAGGTTAAAAAATCTGATATATGTCTACTATAAGTTCATGGGTGTGAGGAGGTGGAGGCACTCCCTCACGTCAATAAGCATCTTGATCTTTCACTTTTCCCTTTCCTTGTTTTCAATATGTAGGGATATCACAATAATTTACACTAAGGTTTAAATGAACCTCAACATAAAATTGATGTGCAAAATATAGAGGAATTTGGTCATTGTTTGGATATTGACCATGTGCAACAACAAACCTAGGGTATATCAAGGGTGCCATAAGATCGCACTTACATTTGGAGATTGTGTACCCTTGTACCCTATATTATCCATTGTAATCAGGAAAACAACTTTTAATCATATGTTTTGATACAAGATTCCCTAATTATTTGAATCCCACTATTCCCAAAATGTCATCTTTCAATTTTTACTTGAATTGATCAAGATTTTTTGGATTGAAAGGGTTGTGTGTTTTTAGTGTTTCTTGAATATTTTTCAAGTCTATTAAAATATTTTCACAATAAATCCTATACGATGTTTAAATGTCAAGATATCTTAATATTTTTTCCAATTTATCTATTTTCATATCAGTTCTGCTAAACAAATCTCCCATTTGTGTTGTTTTTCATTAAAAAAAATTGAATTAATTACAAATTTTAGAAAAAATAAAAATCTAAAACATTTACCTAAAAATAATAATTAAATATGCAATCAAAGAGGTCAACATAGTATACTGATACTAATAATGAAGAAAATTACTCTTAAATTCATAAAACATTAAACACATGTACATGAGTTAAAAAACATTATATTAATGAGGGACTCTAAATTAGGGTGGCTTCCATTATTGATATTTGAGTGTTTCAAATTAAATGGGATGGCCATATAATGAAATATGTACATATTCTCAAGATTGGAAGAAATACTAAATGAAAACAAATAAATAAAATCATAAGCACAATGCAAGACTTTCTCAAACATCAAATCATAAGCACAATCTACAAGCAAGATGTAAAAATATTTATAAACCTATATCTATTTAGCAAAAGCTGGAAGTAGTTGAGGTAAAGAAACCAATAACATCTCCAACACATTTACAACTTAGCTGAGTTTGTTGAGATGGTAAATTTAGAGCTTAGAACATGAACCTACCAAACTTGAATGGTGAAGCTCTAAGGTCTCATTACCTTCCACCACTATTATGAGATTATTGTTTATACATGGGAATCATCATGGATTATTGGTCATTTGTATTTAGTAAAGATAGAGTAGGGAAGTAGGATTAGATATCACAACTTGAAATATCTAGGAGTGGTTCTTTCCTTCAGGAATATTTTATGGTGTAATGTTGCTTTAAGCGTATTTATATTCCTATTTATGAGAATATTGAATATTTGATCTCATTGGTTCAACATTCATCTCATGTTGTAAATTTTTGTTATTATTCTTTATATTAGATATTTGGTTTTGAACACCACACCAGATTGGAAAGCCCAACAATTTTAATAATGTTAATTAAATTTTTGGAATGGAAATGAGTTACTAGAATTGATTAAAAGGATTTCCCAAATTCCATATATTATAAAATTTAGACATTCAAATCCTAGGAAAAGAGTTACTAAACATTTATAGAATCTTCAAGGCACAACTAGAGTTACTTATGCTCGTAAAGTGTATGATCATGATCAAATATTTTTTAACACAAATGTGAAAACATAAAATCTTTTAAAATAGATTAAATTTAAAAGGCATGCACGACATCTCTAGCTAAGTGCAATATTTGGGTCATTGGGATTGCATGTGTGATATCCCTGTTGTAAAATTTCCCCCCAATCAAGATCTAGTTTGAGTAAGTATGATGAACATGATTCATACTCTACCTTGGATATCTTTTTCAATTCATAGCCTGCTTGATCATCATTGACTTAGAGTAATCCTGTTGAGGATTGGCTGCATATTATGATATTATTATGAAGATGACTAATGAGATGAGCTTCATTGTTGATCATCAACATAGATGACTAATGAGATGACTAGATACTTGTATCATAAAAAATCATCACAAAACTTTATTAACTTGGGAAGCACCACTTATGTATATTTTTTATTAATTAGACCCTTTGATAATTAAGGGGCTCTCTCAAGAAAAAAGGGGGCTCTCAAAAATTTAAAAAAGCTCAGTTTACAGGGCATATAGTCTAAACAGATTTAGGTACACATGGAGAGAGAGCTTTAAAAATACATTTCCTCCTCTTGTCTTCCATTTTAAAATAGATATAAAAACTATAAATAAAAAATACTCTCAGAGTGCTTCTACTCATAAGCTTCTATATCTTTTTTTTCACTCTTTTATATTACTTAGTACTAACCCTTTTTTACTAATACATGGTTACAAAAACTACAAATAAAAAATACTTATGAACACTTTATATTATTTAGAGCCTTGTTGTAAATGATATATCTATTATTTAGATTTTACTAAAATGATCTTGTGCTATACTTGGGGCTATTGCACTAATTTTATCTATTTGCTTTATTCGACATATTTGGTAGGCCATTTTTCTTGGTCAGGTGCTACAATGTTTTAGTATTCTTAATTCAAATTCTTATGTTTTTATTGTTAAAAATGCAATCTTAAAACATCAGGATTTGATTTTTATGTTTCTATTTGTATTTTCAATTATTTTTTCTCCTATTTTAGCTAATTTCAACACTCTATTAAGGATTTTTTCTCTTGAAGTCCAACTAATTTTACTATTTGAACTCATTCCACTTAGCAAAGTCTTATAACTTTTAATTTTTAGGTAACTCTAAAATAATTTTACTATTTGAACTCATCCCACTTAGCAAAGTCTTATAACTTTTAATTTTTAGGTAATTATAAAACTTTTAATGTGTTTGTAGAAAGGAAGAATTTAAGGTATACTTTTGTCAGATTCATCAGGATCTGCCTTACTTAAATATCCTTCCATTTGTATATTAAATTGAACTATAAAAATTATCATAAATGTTGATGTAGAAATTAACAAAAATAGAAGATTATTCCTTATGATAAAATAATTTCAAAACCTTAGCTGAAATGACAAGGACCTTTGTATATAAATAGGACACATAATTTCATCCACCTAAAAAACACAAGTGCAACAACATGCAAAATAGAGAGAAATCTAATAAAGTCTAAAATTAAAGTAAGCCCATAATTGAGAGATTCTAACTTGTCTATTTAATCTATCAAGATAATTATGATGATTAACTTGATCTACAATTTATTAAATGCACAGATAATGCATATCTTAGGATGAAAACACCTAGCCTAAGTGAATCACAAAACAGTTGTATTTTCATTTACCAATAATATATTGTTATTAAAGTAAAACATAAAGTGCTCATGCACAATGTTTTTTCAAAAATGTATAATATGATTTTATTTTGTATGAAATAGACTACTACATTGATAGATCTTATTTGAGAAGTGGAAATGGCCTTTAAATATGCACATCTTGAAGACCAACTACCTTGCACCTATATATAAAGGTCATAACTGAGATAGTAGTTATGGCATTAGAGTGTATACATGCCTCCCTTTTTTTAACATTGTTCTATGGCTGACAATATTTCTATGGGCATGTCATATGACTACCTCAAGCCTCCATAAGTGTTTTATTTGTTTTTCCAATTATTATCCCTTTGATATCATAAGACACATTGCAAATCAAACTAACTAGACATATCATAAGACACAATTCAATTTTAATTTGAAGCACTTAAGTCCATAATGACGCTATTAATAATCAAATAGATAATGGTTGATGAGAGATTCAGATACTCATCATCAAGTGTGTGGTGTATAAATAATATTCCATAACATGAATTAGATCTTTTTCACCCTGTAACCACTTCCATTTTTCTCTTCTTTCCTAAGGAAGACCATTGCCTAAGCTCAATACCTTCTTAAGGAGGATCTAAGTTTGGCAAGTCGTATTTTTCTTCTTTTTGGTTGAAAAACACACTATCTATTCTATGCAAATGGGTATTTTGAGCCAAAATGGATGATCTAGAATAGGGTATTCATTATCACCACATTGTGCACTTCTAAACTAAGTAGTGGGTAGCTTAAAATTGATTAAATTTGCTTCAACACTAGACCTCCCTAAGCCTAAGTTTTCACCAATTTTTTAAATTATTGGTTGGGATATCAACCAAGTCAAATATATATAATATAAAAAACTATATTTATGTTTTCAAAGCTTTGAAATTGGAATAAATAAAGCCACATCTTTATTTCAAAAAACCACATAGTCATTTGTACATTGTGTAACTAGAAGAGGAGAACAAGGAGGTGAATGTGTAGCCATTTTCCCTTAATTCATGATTTATTAGAGCCCCTTAATTCATGATTTATTGGATCTAATTTATTTTGACATAATTTGATGTTTTGGGTACACATGAGAAGCAACACAAATAAAAAAATAGAAAACTAGAATTTGAAATTTTGTTTTCACTTGGTAAGAATCTAAATCTCAATTTTGTTATCATTTGACTATTTGAGGGTAGATTATGCTTGTTCCATTTTGTAACTAAGATTGGAATTAATTTCATCTAATATACCCAAAGTTCTTGAGAAATTCATGTTTTGTTTCTTCTCTATTCAGCTAGAGTTATCATGTTACTGTTGTTATCAATAATTCTTGTACTATGGCTATTGTAAAAGAGCCTCCTCTCAAACTAAGCATTCGATAGATATAGAAAATGAACACACTAAATATTAGGTACCACGTACATCTAAAATCATAACACTAAATGGAATAGAGTAGGAGCAAGAACAATAAGAGACTATGCATAAAGGTCTTCCATTGCTTGCTATAAAAAACCTTACAGATGATGAGATAATTCATATGAAAAGCTACTTTATCTAGTGTTACAAAATTGGGGAAGGAAGATTTAAAAGAGTGTATAGGGAAAATTTGAAAGATAAAGATGTGGCTATAAATAAAATAAAATATAGAAGCAAAGACAACAAGAAATTAGTGGAGAATGAAGTTAGACTTCTACAAGGAAAGGAACACAAAAATGTAGTTAGCCTAATTGCATGGTATATTGAATAAAACACATTTTATTTGGTGTATGAATATTTTAATGGATACACTCTAGACATATACTTATGAGAAAATTGTCTAGCCCCTTTTCTGAGTTGGAAGTAGTATTTGAAGATAATAGCAAGTCTAGTTGAGGGAATAGATTTCTTACATCTTAATAAAATCATACATGTTGATATCAAACCTCATAACCTAATGGTGGACAATGAGGATAACGAGGTAAAAATATAGACTTTGGGATTTCAAGGAATGTGGACTGGGAAGGCACCCACAAATCTACTAATAGAATAACATGTATGAGAGGTTATTGGTCTCCAAAGTATTGCTTCAACCACAATCTCTAGTATAAGCATGATATTTACAGTTTTGGTATGGTGGTGTTGGAGGTAATAATAGGGCAGAGACATGCTGATAATGCATGAAGCTCTATCCAGTTCCACATTCCAGACTATGTACACTACTTGATGGCTAACAATCATTTTGAAGAAGCTTTAGATGGAAGGCTCAAAGATGAAGGCTAGGGTGAGTGTGATCTCATGAATTCTTTGATCCACTGAGAATTTTTTTATCGAGCTGAGGATAAGTGACCAATCACTTAGGGCAAGGTAGGTCTGGTTGGAGTGGAGAGTAAAGGTTGAAATGGATCTTGAGAGCAGGGGTTGATATTATTTAGATTGAGGTGAGTCTAATCCATAATATTGCCTATCAAAGAGCATGTGGATCAATCAAGAATAAGCTCTTATGGAGTGTATATCCAACCAATGAAAATGCAATTTAATGTTAAACCCCTAGACATAGTTCTCAAGACTATATCTGATACTCTGTAAAATGTATTTGAGATCAAAACAATTCAAAAATATCCCAAAAAATAATATGGTTTATACATAAAAGGTTTAGAACTATAAAATTGATATTAACTATAATATAGATCCAAACAATTCCAAAATTGAATCTAGAGGGTACATCTTTTATGGCTTAAAATATCTAATATTTTGAAAAAAAACACAGGGATGAACAATACACTCAAAATGTAATATGCAGATCAATCATTGTAATGGAAATATGCAAATCAATTATAGAAAATAAAGCTTTGACAAATATTTAAATAAGATAGATTGATTCCTAACCTTGCCTGGATGCAATCCTGAGCTTTTTAATGACTTTTTAACCTCAGCTTGAAATGAACTGCCTTCAAACGAAATGCACCAACAAAGGAGGAATGTGCAGTCTTAAGAGGCGGGCATGTGGGGTTTTTGCAAGGGGTTCGAATGAATCCCATTATTTTGAACATGGTTCGAATAAAACACCTTTGTTTGAACCCCAAGGCAAATGTACACATGGAAGTTCGAATAAAGGTGTTTTGTTTGAACCATGTTCAAACTAAGGGGCTTTGTTTGAACCCCCCTTGATGTTTCATGAGTTCCCTTGGCTTGGCCGCTAAGTGGAACTCACTTATGTGCATCGACCATACAATGTTTCTTAATTGTGTCCAACTAAAGTTGCATTTTTTAGTATTTTCCTAGTTACCAATTGCATATTGTTTGTCTACATTTTATTGGAGTATCATTACCATATTCTGATTATACGAGTTCAATGAATGGATATTTAGTTGCCTATTCAAACTTAAAAGACCTTCCAATTATCCATGTACTCTTTTTTATTTCACACAGATTTCTTAGTGTGGTCTTCAACTGAAGTTTGTGTTTGATAAGTACAATCTCATTCGATCTTTGGATCTCATTATCAGGAATGTCATTTAGTTTCCTCTTCCTTTGCGCAAAAAATTGAGTTGATTCTTTAACCAAAGTTAGTGTTTCATGAGATCTAGAAGTTTATTCTTGTATTTGCACCTCATCCAAGTCATTTTGTTTGTAATTGTCCTCCACTTGAGGCATTGCATAGTCATAATCAGGTATGACTTCGAGTTATGGCATGTCATCATCAATAATATCTTCAAATGGTGACGTGAATAATTTGTTATGTAGGAATAACATTATTTGTGGGTTATACATTTAAAAGAGTTTACTTTTGAATTGTTATTGAAACATAATATGAAATTGAATATAGACAAATACATTTCATCATTTAGTATAGTACTTGTATTTGGTGTGGATGTAAGTTGTTTAGGGATTTTTTTGGCTGGTTAAAATAATATAATAAAAAATTTTATTGGTTGATAGTCCCATCCCCTTAACATTTTCAGTAGATGCCATGTAATCGGTCGACTATAATATAAACAGGCTATAGTGCTAATAAGCAACATGCATGCTGACAATGAAAATGTTGGGCGGCAAGAATGTTGATGATCTACACAGATTCTAGTGGACAACCCAAATTTTAAAGGGATGCATAGATGTTGCCAAACGATAAAAATGTTATTGTGCATCAAGGTCATTGGTAACGACGTGAGAGTTGCCGGGTGACATCAATGTTATCAAGTGACACCAATGCTATCAAGCGACACCAACACTGACACGTGACACAGACACTATCCAACGACACAGATAATATCGTATGACAATATTATTGATGGTCCACATAGGTTGTGATGGGCAACAATGTTGCGGGCAGGGGATAACTATGCTTGCAAGTGATAGAAGCATTTCCAGATGGTAGTTGTGTTGAGATGCTTCAAAGGTTCAGTCCTCAAATTATTATATTATATATAACGGCAAATGAGCTTATACTGACTTTTGACGGGGTGACAAACTATATTTTTATGTATGAAATTTATTGTAAATAGTAGGTGGGTTGACTTGGAAAATTAACTTGCACCCAAATAATTTGGGCGAAACCATGTTGATTACCACCCTCTGAAATCATCAAATGTCAATTTTTATAACCACAATATTCATGAATTAAACAAAAATCGCCACTAAAATTTACCCTAATCAATTTCAAAACAATTGTCAATAAAATTAAATTCTTTAATAAATAATCATCGCAACAAATTAAACTCTTTCATTAAATCTACTAAAGACATCATTGTCACTTTCCAAATTGATATTGGACGCAAATAACTCTATGAAACATGTTATCTACTTAGGTAGAACATAACTTTAAACTAACAATCCGCATTTAAAAAGAGTGAACAAAAGAAAGAAGTGAAACTATTAGTATCGAGCCAACAATAATTAACTTAGGACAACATCATGATTACCATGTTAGAGAGTGAATGGAGGAAAGAATGAAAACTATTAGTGGCCAGACAACAATAAGTAACTTGGACAACTACCTCTAACATTTTCTAACATGTGAGGACTATTAAATATCTAACAATGGGGTCATTTTACTCCTTAATAATGGGCTCCATAATGTTTGGAAAAGCTAATGGTAAACAAAATATAATCAGATTATAATAAGTACATTAATTGAGTCTTCATTCTTCTTTTTAAGTCAGCGAATACCCAGATATGCATGAACAATATTCATTCCATTCGCATTGCACAAGTCTGTACGCTCCTGAATTCTGAGGAAGAAGTGAATCCAAACTGTGGGTACTTACCATAGAATTATAGAGTTCATTCTCAGGTGGAGGAGGACAAAATAACAGTTATGGGAATGACAAGGGCAATGAAAAGGGCAGCGGCACCAGACAGGCTCTCCGACTTACCAGATTGTCTACTTTGTAATGAAATACTTCCGAAGATTTCTTTCAGAGAGGCCATACGCTGTTCCCTGCTCTCTCGGAGATGGCGATTCTTGTCGAGGGAAATGCCCCATCTCAATTTTTGTTGCCAAGATTTCGAAAATAAAAAATACCAGACGATACAAGTCATAATAAATAATGCCCTGCTCCACCATTCTCGTCCTCTATACAATTTTTGTCTTGAAATTGCCTTGACTGATTCTAGGAGTCTCAATTGGGTTGACAATTGGGTTCACCTTGCAGCTCTAAAACAAGTGAAACGAATCGGTCTTCAAATCTCTGAGAGAAATGCAAGCATTGGTAAGAAGGTCAGAGGTGTCATGATATTTGAGCTTGGAGACTCTGTTTTTGAGTGTGAAAGCCTCACCGCTTTGAAAGTGCATTCCTGCTTTCTTGACAGAGTTCCCACTGCTTTTTTGGGCTTTAAATCTTTGAAAACATGTGAATGGTTCAATGTTTGGGGACTGAATGATACCACATTCTCACAGCTCATGGAGTTGTGCCCAAATCTTCAGAATTTGGGGGTTCATATTTGTCATAATTTGAGACATTTGAAAATAAGTGCCCCCAATCTCAGATACCTATATGTAGGATTTTTAATTTCTGTAACATCAATGAAGTTGGTTTGCCCTCAGTTGACAGAAATCAAGCTCAGACAATTTCAGTGGGCCCATGGGCTTCAGTTACTGAATGGAGTTTCCAGAGCAGAATCAGTTGAAAAAATTACCCTTCTAAATTACGGTGGAGTCAATCAAGAAATTCCTAATTTTGCAGTTCTTGACCGTTTTCCCCGCCTTCAGGAATTGACAATACATGGCCAATGTTTCCAGGTGAGAAACTTTCTACATTGAAGCTAAATATTCTAATGCTGCAATCATAGTAGTATGCATTGTAGATGTTGATACTCTTCTTTTATTGACTGAAGTCTGAAATTTGCGTCCTGTTATTGTTCTTGATCCTTCATATTCGAAGATTTATCCCTCTTTGCTATTAGAATTTGACATTATTATAGGTTTATATGTTTTGAGATTTAATCCATTCTTTCTTTTGAGCTTAACTTTATTTACCCTATTGTTGTCTCTCGGCAACATGTTGTATTATGCGGTTCACTTCATCTATTTGGGTTATTTGTAGATGGTGAATTCTCTTTTATCTTTTCTATACGAATGAACCCACATTACATTTCATGCAGGAGATGATATCAGTAAACAAGGTGCCAGAAGGGGCGAGGCTGCCAAATCTGAAGAAGGTACATGTACATATTGGGCCGCAGATGGATGAAAAGAAATTGATTCTTCTGGGTTTCCTTCTCACAAATTGTCCATTAAATGTTATGAGGGTTTTTCTGCCTCCACGCTGCCCCAGAGCTATCCAAAACATACTGCTGGATTTGAAAAAGGTGTTTCCAGAACTGAGGATATCCACTGCCAAAATAAGATGGATAGACGACCGCGCAGAAGAATGCACAATTTGTGAAACACTTACTGAATATTTGTGACAGGTTTGTCAAATTTGAAAGACAAGTTTAACAGATGCATTATTTGGGTTGGATATTGTTATTGTCCTTGTTCAGGGCCCAGGGCACTGGACTACTAAATGCAATCTCCTCAGTACTTTTCCTTGTTAAGATACATTATTAAACTATATTTGTCAAACCCAAAATATATTTACTTTCATATAATGCTTTAGTCATGTCTCTTGGTATTTTATTTTCATAATAATTGCAATGAGGGCTTTCATTGAATTATTACATTAGTATTTATCCTGCTCTATTGCAGTAAAATGTTATGAGGTGTAATGATTTCTTCTTCCATTTTGATATCTCTCTGTCTTCGTTTAATGATTATCAATATTTTCTACAACAATTGTCAAAGAACATTTTGTGAATTAGATATAATGAGATTTTTATTTCAATGAAATATGTCTTCTTTTTAGAAGGTCAACGACAGGAAACCAGCAAAAGTATTCTGATATAATGAAGTTTGTTGAGTAACATTTAAAAATATTGGATGATATTTTGGTAACACTGAAAGAGACTCGTGTTGTATATATTTATTTACTTTGTAGGTTTGCTTATTAAATTTCATGTTATTTAAACACAAGATAACTGAATGTCTTCAATGATGTAAGATGGTAATTTTGGCACATAAATATGTGTAAGGCACACTAGTAACATAAAATTATTGCATTTTTTTTTCTCTTTATTGCAGTTGGTGAATTTATCCGTGTGGTAAGTTTTTGTTGATTGGAATTTATTTATTTTTATTAGTGAATGATAATTTTTTATTATATTTAATTATTATTATTTGATTATATATATATATATATATATATATATAAAATATATGATTAGTAATGATAGAAAATTTTGAGTTAACAATTATGTGAGATAAAAGGAGAGGTAATTGTATATTATGGATTGTGTTAGTATTTAAAATAAATGTAGAAGGGTGTCCAATTATTTTAGAGAAATGCATTTTTAAAAATTAGGAAGAAAATTTAGTTGTACCCTGTTTAACCTTGTTTTAGACTAAGGAATCTTTAAAAGTTTATTGATAGCTTTGTGTTTCATCATCATTCTTTGGAGAGATATTTAAAGGGTATTATTAGCGAAAACTTATATTGCTTTTCGATGAATTAAGAGAGGAAATAAAGGAGTGTGTAGTAACTTTTATTTTATAGACACACACACATAATTTGTCATTTTTAAAAGTGGATAAGTAACACAAAATTGTGGAATGAACAAGATGGATTATATTGTGATTAGGTTGCAAGTATCTATTGGCAAAACTCATCTACAACATGAAATAGTTGTTTTTTTAGTTGCCTCTTTTGTTCCCTCCTCTTTAAACCATTATTAGTTTCTTCATAAAAACATCAATGTTATAAAAAATATATTATAAGTTTCTACTATTTGTAAGAGATTTAAATTTTTTTATTCCTTTGATAACGTTAAATGGAAGGTTTAGAAAAGGGCCTTACCCTTTTACAAAGGAGAATAAAAATAAGACATTAAAAGCCCAAACTAGACACCTCTACTAGCAACGATAAAGGAACAAGATGCAAACAAGCTAAAAACCTCCAAAAAATCAAATAGCTAACTGAAAAAAAACCAGTAACAAAACTACAACAAGACAACAAATAATCTACATCAATTCAACAACAAATCTAGATCTAGCTCTGGCTAGTTCCTTCAGTTTCATATTCATAGTGATTCTATCACTCAACTGAACCATTCTCTTGCTTTTTTATTTTCTATGAGTCACTAAATTCCATCCCTCCTCCATCTCCCCCCCTCATAGGTGTCTTTTGTCTCCATTTAATCCATTTCTGACAAACTCCTTGTACATAGATCCCTCCCAAAAGGTGAGGACTCTCATCTTCCTACCCTCTATCTCAGTGGTCGGCATTAGAGTTTTAGTTTTTTTAATTTGAATCAAAAGGCTCACTCAAATCCATTTCTACTTGTTGAACTTGGTTATGATCTTCTAAGATATCTTTGTCCTCTAGAGCTATAACTTCTTGACCTTTCTCCAACAAAGAATCCCTAAACCATTAACATTTTCTTCAAAAATATTCTGGTGTTGATCTTCTAATTTGTCACTCTTATTGTCTCCAATATATTTTTTCTTTCTCCATCACAAAGTCCTCCATGTTTCCTCTATTAGCGACCTCCTCCCAAAGTTCTTGACCATGATCTTCTAATTCTTCATCCTTATCATCCTCGAGATCTATTCCCCACTTTGTCATTATATCCTCAGAGCATCCTCCATTTTTGTTATGATGCCTGAGGATCTCAAATCTCCTAGGCCCATTTTCAATGATGACCTCAGTTCTATCTATTTGATTAACATTGAATAAATTTGCCTTTTGCTCTTCAGTTTACTCTTCAATTGATTTCAAATATTTTCCTTGCCCATCATTTATGATTACCTCTTCATCCTTAGTTTTGAGGTCCTCCTTTCTTCTTCATTTAGGATATCCATGTATCTTTATCGAATAGGAATAGATTCATGTCCATATTTATTGCACCTTAAACAAAATGGATGTAAATTTTCATAAACTATCCTTTGAATCCTATCACCATATTTGGATATTAACTTGATAAAGGTTGGGAAATATTTGTCCGTGAAAGCCAAGACACATAATCTAGCAACTAAAAGTCCTTCCCCTAGGTTCGGTGATAGGATCGAGGGTGAGAAATTGCCTAAAAATACCTTTCAAAAACCGTTACTCCAAAACTTATAGTGGGAAGCCTTGACGCTAAACCCAAATTAGAATTTGGTTAAAATTTTCCTCCTCTAGATCAACACCTAGTTTCTATTTTATATAGGGAAAGTTCAAATTTATGTAGGAACCATTATCCCCCTAACAACACAACTGAGCAATCCTCTTGAATGGAGAAGAAATG
>JARHVA010008227.1:0-255000 GCA_037957365.1 Torreya grandis
CAATTCAAGGATTATGAAGAGATTACTTCCTAAAAAAGAGGCAAAATATGTAGTCACCTGATCCTCAGCACCAAAAGCTCAAATTTTATTTGAGTCTTCGGGCATGGGTAACTTCTTCCTATCTACAGACAAAGTTCATGAGGCATTCGATGAAAATTCTATAGGTAACGACTTGGAACTATGTTCCACTGACAAAATAGGAGGATCGATAAAGAAAAATGGATGCATGGAAGAACCTCTTCCCCCAAATGAATAAGTTTTCAAAGAAAAAGTGGTATCTAGTGAGGTATGGATCTTAGAATTTGATGGCAGTTGATCCTCTACCAGTTCAGGAGCTAGGGTTGTGTTGATATCTCCTCAAAGAGATATTATTCCCTTATCCTACAAGTTGCAGTTCAACAACACCAACAACACAGCCGAGTATGAATCCTTGTTTCTCAAATTACAGGCTGCTAGAGAAAAAGGCATTAAACTCTTTCATGCTAAAGGGGATGCTAAATTGGTGGTTTTTTAGGTAAGGAACCACTATCAAACCAAGAAATAAAGATTACGCCACTACCGTAATTTAGTCTAGGACCAAATTGAGAACTTTGATGCTTTTAACATCTCTGCCATTCTGAGAGAATTCAATGACTGAGCAGATGCATTAGCTATTTCTGCTACTTTCTTGGTTCCCCACCTAGACTTTAAAAGAGACAAGTACATTATTGAACTGGTCTTTTGGCCAAGTGTACCTGATAATGCCAGCCATTGGCAAGTATTCAATAATGATAATCAAATCATTGCCTTCTTGAAGCAAAAAGACAGCTTCGAACAACTACATTTTGAAGGCAGTAAACTTTAAGAATGTGAGACAACTTCTGAATTGATTACAGACATAGGCGAGGATTTCTTGTAGCTTAAGGGGAATAAGATTCCCAAAAGCCTAGTTTCTCTAGAAAAAACTATTTGATAACCATGACAGGTTCATCAAACAATAGCGAACAGACTAAAACTCCTCTCAAGATTTTGATCAAGTAAATTTGGGAACTAAAAGAGATCCTAAGATGGTGAACATTGGGAAATGCTGCACTCTTGAGGAGAGATTCAAATTCGCTACTCTACTCTGCCAATATATAGATGTCTTAACATATTCCTATGACGACTTGAAATCACTCAGGCCTGATGAAATTTGCCATGACATTCATCTTAAGGCTAACTTAGTGCCTTACAAGCAAAATTCTAGGCAATATAATCCAAAAATATTAGGTACCCTTTTATCTAAGATACAAAAAATGCTTGATGCCAGGGTAATTTTTCCAATCCATCACTCCACATGGATTGCCAATATAGTGCCTGTGAGAAAGAAGAATGGTGAAATTTGAATCTACGTGAATTTCAAAAATTTGAATCAGTTATCTTTAAAAGATAACTACCCTCTCTCGATCATGGATCAAGTTTTACAAATGGTGACAGGTTCAGAGATGTTATCAATGTTGGACAGTTTCTCGAGGTACAATCAGGTTGAAGTTAGAAAAGTAGATCAACATAAGACTGCCTTCACCACACCGTGGGGCACCTTTGCTTATCAAAGGATGCCTTTTGGCCTGATAAATGCTAGTCCCACATTTCAAAGAGCAATGGACTCGCTTTCAAGGATGAAATGGGTAAGTTCATTATAGTATACCTAGATGGTTTAAACGGTATTTTCAAAGCATCATTCTGACCATGTCTACCATTTATAAAGAATACTGGAACGCTGTCGTCAGAATGGCATTTCTCTAAATCCCAAAAAATTATCTTTGGGGTGATAGAAGGGAAACTTCTCAGAAATATTGTGTCCCAAGAAGATATTAAAATTGACTCGAAAAGAGTCAAGTCCATTCAAGAGCTTACTCTGCCTAATAGTAAAATTGTGGTTCACTCTTTCTTCAAAAAGATGAATTTTTTTTGAAGGTTCATCCCTGAGTTCATTGAGAAAACTCGCCACATTGTTGATATGATGAAAGGCAAAGCTACATTTAGGTCGATTGCAGAGGGCAAATCAGCATTCAAAGACATCAAAGAAGCAATTGCTTGCACACCAATTATGGTTTGTCCAGACTACACCAAAAACTTCAAAATATACAGTTATGCTTCTAAACATACACTCTCAGCTATTTTAGTTCAACAGAACCAAGAAGGTGTGAAATATCCTATTTCTTTCATGAGTTGTCCGCTCAAAGCTCATGAACTAAAATATTCAAACATGGAAAAGCATGTGTATGTGGTGGTCAAAGCAGTTAAACATTTCAAGTTTTATATCCTGAACTCGTATACTGAGGTTTTGGTGCCTGATACAACAGTGAAGTCTATTTGACTCATCAAAATTTTGGTATGAAGAGGGGTAATTGGATTGCCAATATTTAGGAGTTTGATCTAGACATCAAACCTACCAAACTTGTGCAGGGAAAGGGTCTTTCTCAATTGATTGCCAAAAACATTCCCAAGGGAGTAGAAAATAAAGAAATAGAGATCAAAGACATGCCTACGGTCCTCTTTGTTACCACTTCTGATGAGTGGTATTCTGACATCGCCCATTTTTTGACCTATGGTGAGTGTCTCGCTCATCTTTCCTATAAGGAAAAATAGAATGTTAAACTAAATGCTGCTAGCTATGTTTTGTGGGATAATGGTTTGTATAAAAGAAGCCTAGATGGGGTATTTCTTCGTTGCGTCGATAAGGTACAACAAAGTAAACTTTTAGAGTCTTTCCACAATTTGGCCTATGGAGGATATTTTTTTGCACCAGTGATAGGGCACAAAATTCTACGAGCAAGGTACTATTGGCCTACGCTATTTCAAGATGCCTACAAATGGGTGCATAGATGTGAATTGTGTCAGCAGTTCATCGAAAAAGCTTAAATTGGCCGCATTGCCTCTCAAGCCGATAATAATTGAAGAGCCTTTTCAATAGTGGGGTATTGACTTCATTGGTGCAATTAACCCATCTTCAAGCACCGAACATGATTATGTCCTCACGGTAACTGATTACTTTACCAAATAGGTGGAAGCCATCCCAACCAAGCACGCTACATCTGAAGTGGTGTGCAATTTTCTCAAAGAAAATATTATCTCCCAGTTTGGGGTTCCACTTAAAATTATAACAGATAATGCAGTCTGTTTCTCTTCACATGAAATTACTCAATTCTACTTTTATTATGGAATTACCCTGTCCCATACTTCAAATTATTTTCCACAAAAAAATGGCTAAGCAGAATCGAGCAATAAGAACCTGGTCACTATTATCAAGAAATTGTTAGATGACAATCAGAGAACTTGGCACAAAGCATTGTTTGATACTTTATGCGCAGATATGATTACACCCAAGAGGGCCATAGGCATGTCACCATTCTAACTTCTGTACAACTTAAATGTAGAGATACTTATCACTCTATAACTACCAGCACTCAGATTAGCCAAAGTAATTGAAGATTTAACTTTCAAAAATTTGATCGATAAAAGGATCATGTGTCTCACCAAATTAAATGAGAAGCGAACCATGGTGGTGGACCAGATTATGGCACATCAAAATCAGGTGAAGAAACTTTTTGACAAAAGGGCTAAGGTTCATGATTTTTAAATCGGAGATCAAGTCTTGTTGTGGGACAAGATGAGAGAACCGAAGGGAATGCACAACAAATTTGACACTTTATGGAGAGGTCTGTTTACCATTCGATAACTCTGTGGTGAGAATAGCTTCTTGCTGGAGTATCAAGATGGAGCACCGTTTTCACTACCCCACAGTGGGCGGCATCTGAAACATTTCAATCCTTGAAATTTAGATGGATCCACTTGTATATTTGTATAGTTTTTATATTTTGGTTGTTTTTTTTATTTTTGGCGTGACTCCATAGCCCAATGGATTAGATGAAGGCACTTAGAGACTAGTTTCTACTCCCGTTGATCGATTCGATCAAAGAAAGTTTCCCAACAAGATCCAATTGTTCTTTCCAAAATTAGCTCAGCTCATTTTTGAAACAACCCCTTACGAAACTTGTTCATTTTGCTTTTTTCTCTCTAGGTTCATTTTTTGAGATGAGTCTTTCTCATTCTCGTATTTGCTGAACTGACATCGTTCAAATTTCGTAACATCTCTTTGTTATGTTTTTTCTAAAATGCAAAAGTTGTTACAGTCTCGATGCGACCAGGGGACAAATTTCTCTTTTTTTCTTTTTCCCAGAGTTAGTCTTTTTTCTTCCATTTTCATGCATGGGCGGTAAATTTTACCGACAATGCATTTTTTTATTATTCTCTATGCAGGAGCAGCAAATTTTGCTGCATTTGCATCTAAAATGCAAGAGTGGTGAATTTCGCCGCCCCTACATTTTTCTCCTTCACATGTAGGAGCTAACAAAATTTGTCGCCCCTGCATGTCTTTTAAAAAAATTTCAATGTAGGAGCGACAAATTTTGCCGCCCCTACACTGCCTCATTTTTCACATGCAGCATTTATGGCCATGTGCATCAAGTGGTTAGGGCTAATTTTTGCCCCATTTAATCCCTTTTTGATTCATTTTTGATTTATTTCTTTCAATCCTCCTCCTGCCCTCTACTTCTGAACGATCCAGCAAGCTGGAAGAAGTATTTTTTGTTGGATTCAACTTCTCGTCACACATCATTTTTCAGGGAGGTCTTTATTTTTGCATTTTATTTCATTTTCTTCCTCTTTCTTAGGTTTTTTTCTTATTTTTGTTTTCTCCTTTCCCCCTCTTCTCTTCCTCCTATTAGGATACCTTCCTCTTCCCACCGCATTCCTCTCCTCCTCTTCCCTTTCTCCCCATTTGACCTTCGTCCTTTTCTTCCATGCTAGGGCAGTGATTTTTGCCACCCTCCCTTCTTCCCCAAACTTATTACCTATAAGGGTGGCAGATTTCACCACCCTAACCATGTGTTCCCACCCCTTTTTTGCATCGGTGGAAAATTTTGCCGTCGATGCAGGTCTGCTTAACCAAGGTGTAGGGGCGGCAAATTTTGCTGCCATTACCCTGAGTGCAAGGGCGGTAAATTTTTCCCCCCTTACACCTTTTCTTTCCAGCATGCATGGGCAACAAATTTTGCCACTAGTGCATTTTTTTTGAGCTCACATGCACAGGTGGCAAATTTTTCCACCTATGCATGTAGACCGTCCCACATGCCAGGGCGGCAAAATTTGCTGCCCTTGCACCCTTTTTCTCCATTTTCTCTAACTCTGGAGAAATCTTCATTCCTTCTATTTTTTGCCTTCTCATTTTCCTCTCGCTTTCCAACCCACTTTCACCTTGGCCCTGTCAAGTGCCCTTCCTTGGTCATGATCACCCGACGTGCAAATTTCCTAATTTGCCCATTTTTTCCTAATTGCACGATCATGATTCTTATCACAGTATCCCCTGAGGATTCTCATTCATCGACACCCTCTCAACAAAGGCTCATTTTAATGACTGAAATTTCTCTAAAGAAGTCAAAAGCCATGAAGTACCAGTATCAAGGTGTTTTTTAATTACTTTAGTCATTTCTAATGTCAACGATATTAGAGATATAGAGATTAGCCATGTGGATATAGCCAATTTCATAAAGAGAACCAAGGCAACCAACCCGAGCTCAAAGATGAAAAGAATCATTGAGAGCAACATCCACCTAGTTTCTTCTTTCTCTGTAGTGGCACATCACACAGAGTTTATCCTCCAATGTGCCTAGTTCTATAACAGAGAGACCAAGTCAGTGTCAGATGCCAGTGGCAACATGATAATTTGGCTAGACCCCAAATTTATTGATAAAGTCTTCATGTGCCCTCCTACTACCGAAGTGATAAAAATCGACTTCGTTGAGGCACAAAAAGAGTATGACAAAGATCTTGAGAGGGCGAAAAAGGTGATGAATAACAGATGGCTCAAGACTCCTAGAGCCAACTTGTCTAGATGATTGTAGAATTTTTGGAAAAGTGATTTCATAGAAGAAGTTGGTGACTTAATTACTCTTCTCAGCAGAGTATGAGGTCTACCATCTTCTTCCCAATTCCATGAATGGATGTGTCCCTTTATCAAAATAATTCTACAAGGGAAACAAGTTATCTTCTGGGGTGAGCAAATCAACAATGCTCTTCATGAGCAGTTGAAAAAAGTGTCTAATACAAAGTTCTATATGAATTCATATTTAGTGTATATTACAACTTCCATGAGAACCTTTCCAAGTTTGACAATACAAGGAGATAGAAGAACCACCTTGGTTTATTCATATTACCCTCAATTGACACTAAAAGGAACAATCTGACTTTAAGAGGGTAAATGATGCCTTCTTCGTAGTGTTTTTATGCCTTTTCAATCCTCAGATAGAACAAAAAAGAGTATTAGATGAAGCTTAGATGATCGTTAATGATTTTAGATACATGTTTTTATAATTCCCTTCCTTTTGCTATCTACGGGTTGGCTTCTTCCAAGGCTATCCTTACATGCTTTCCCAATTTTCATCTGACAAATTAGTCCTAATGGAGCTGTGTAGGTAGATTATTGTCATACACACTAAGCAAATGGAACTTAAAAATCTAGGTTTTAGGTTCCCAATAGAAATTGGTAGATACTCAGTTTTGACTGCCGCCAAAGCAAGGGTAATGGAGACAGAAATGCAATTGGTCACCATGAAGCAATTCAAGAGAAGGTCCAATTTTGACTACAGGGGTATCAAGGATATGATCCATAGAAAGACTCAGTTTCATGAGCCCATGATTGAGGACATCTGGGTAGACATGAGAATAGTAGAAGAGATCAAAAGGATGGACTACAACAGGCTGACTCTGGAGCAGATCGAATATCTAGAGCTTGCAAATATTCCCCCTAGTCTGGTTGATGATAAGAACATAATTAACAGTAGATACCTGACTGAGAATGTCGCTAATACTCCTCTTCCTCTAATTTAGTGGTCCTAAAAAGAATTGACTTCTTTAAGAAAGAGATTTGAACCAATATTGGCTAACACCAATGATTGGCTGGCGGCCAAAGGAATCACATTAAAGGAATTCAACACAAGATCAGAGGCTGAATTCTAGGAAAAAACAAGGAAGAGAGTAGAGAACATAACTAAGAATAAAGGTGACGTTCCTTCTTCATCTAGGCCTCACAAGCCAAGAATCATGTTTGTGTCTAAGAAATCGAAGGTTGCTAAGGAGCTAGAATCAATGGCTATAGGGGTTGGAGAACAAAGCACTCAAGAACAGGTAGCAGAATAGATGGAGATAGATGACAGGCCTATAGAGTAGCAGAGAACTGAGACTCTATCTCCCCAAGAAGGGGCACAACCACTTGCAGGGGTTTCTTCTTCGCCACTTCAATCCCTTGTGGTATCTCCTTTGCCCCTTTCTCCTATCAGTGTTCCTTCTTTTGGAGCCACTTCTCCTTATGGATTTATGTTTGGTGATCCTTAAGGTGCTTATGGAAACATCCTTCACTCTTCAAGTTCTATCCCTAGTCTCTCATCTCCTTTCAATATTAGAGAAAGATCTGCCATTAACCAGCCAACGGCTGATATAGTTTCACCGTTTACACCCACAGTGCCCACTGTTTCCACTAGCAGTGCAGATGTTACCCCAGTGACACTAGCTGTAGGGACTATTGCCACAATAAGCGATTCTACTCTCCCACCTTGGTTATCAACTTTCATGCCCAAAAGGAAGAAGCAAGCCATCTCTGCAGATGACTTTGATTTTGGCAAAATAGTGTCAGTGAAAGCTAAGACCCCTAAGAAACCAAGGATCTTTTCAAAAATGGTTGAGGAAAAGGGGCACATTTTTTTAGAGATAACCAAACCTCCATAGGATGCAACCCTAGAGGATTTTGACATGAGTGACTACTCCATTTCTCGTGTTGAGTTGGGAAAAGTCACTCACAAGGGTGCAAAGAGTGACCTACAGTTAGTGATGGATATCATGGTCTAAAAATTTGACAGGAAAAAGGAGATGAAAGATTATTATAAGGCAAAGGTAGAACAATTGATTGTGGTAGTCAGGAAATTCACTCTTGCTCCTAAAGCAGTGACCCCAGAAGCCTTTTCCATAGATGATCCTGTTATCTAGAAAGCAGAGAAAACCTACATGAAAGGGAAAGTACTTAAAGATTATATAAAAAAGATGCATACATAAGGAATTTTCTTGCTTACAGAGGTTATTGAGAAGACAGAGAAGATGAAGAAGATAATGACAGATTTAGAAGACCTCATCTCTCTTATTTCTCAAGATATTGAAAGTACAAATAAATATCTTAACAAGTGGGTAGAGATGAAGGATCTAAAGAAATGCACCTTGGTATCAATCAGTGTCATTGCCAATAAATATTCTTATGTTGAAATTAAAGAATCACTAGTATACAGAATCTAGGTACTTAAGGAGCTGATCGAAGATCTCAAGTCTTCCAAAGACGCTAGTGAGAAAAGTGACACAAGCCTGTTGAATAGACTGGAGGAATTGCCTTGCGATCTCACCTCTAGAGATAATCAATTTTCTTTAGCAGAAGAGATGATTCAAGAATTCAAAGGCATGATCCAAAGGGATTTCGAAGAGAAAGCATTTTCAATGACTTTTGTGGATAGCATCTTAGATACTCAGTTAACTCTGGATAATCTAAGAACCAGGTTAACTAGTCATGCCAAAGCAATCATAGCATTGAAAGATGCTAAAATCAAAGCCAAAGTGATCTTCAAAAATACCATTGCACCAGACAGTATAGGAATTTAGGCATCTATCGCCATGTATGATGCTCATCTGAAGAATTCTGGCGGCAAGAATTGAATCATTCCTCCATTCTCTCTTCTTCCTTTCTTCTCATGTACTTTTGTCATGTAAAAGTACATGCACTTTTGTAACATGTAATTACATGTAAAATTTTTGGAAAATATCCCAAAGTCAACGATGACTCATCTTTGACTAGATATTTTATTATTTTAATCTTTTTTTTCAATTTTGAAGGTTTCTCCCTATATATAGAGGGAACCTATTTTGTAAAAATATCTCTGGATAATTGAGAGCAAAAACTCTTCTAAAATTGAGATACTTCTTGAGACTTTGTTGTCAACTTGTAAATCATACTTTATCGAATGAATGAGAAACAAGTTTATTTCAAACTTTGTGTTGGAGTAATTTGTGTTATTTAAGAAATAGTTCTTATGTTCTCTTTCCTGATAATCTCTTATCTGTTCGATTTAATAAGCAAAGTGTGTGTATTGAAATTATCTAAAGACGTTTCTAAAGATAAAAGAAAGACTTTGAGCTGATTTTATCTTGGTAACCTTGTTATTCATTGTAGTTTTAATAAGCAAAGTGTGTGTATTGAAATTATCTAAAGACGTTTCTAAAGATAAAAGAAAGACTTTGAGCTGATTTTATCTTGGTAACCTTGTTATTCACTGTAGTTTTAGGCGAAGACTTTGGGATTTGTTTCACTCTACTGTTACATGTGTTTCGAACCAGTGAATGAGGTAATGGAAGACTTTGTGCTTTCGTGGGTTTCCTTGTAGACTTTGTTACTACTTCAGGAGATTTTCTGCTCTACGCTGGATACCATTCCTAAAAGAAGAGGAATACTTTCAGCCATTGACCGGGAATTCCCTCTTTTGTTCCTTGGACATCCTCTCTGAAAAAGAGAGATGGATGGTGTTATACTACCCTGAGTATTATTTTTTGCTTACTTATATATACATAAATAGCATATAAGTGATTCATAGGGAACCTCCCCTTGATGAGAGGAGAGATTCATCTCATTAAGATGTGGTAAACCTACACTTTTTGAGCCATAAATCTCCTTATACTGTGGTTGATATACCCATTTTGTCATCAATTAGTTGATGACAAAACATTCACCCAACAGTGTGGAATGGTTGGATGCATGAAATGAGATGTAATTGAGTAGGTATATGGTCTTATGATTATTATGGAAGGATAAAATCAATGTGGCATGCAGACCTATGAAAATAGATAAGAATATTGTCAATAATAGAGCAAAGATAAATAGAGAGAACATGAAAATAGATTTGAACTGGGGAGGTTGATGTTAAAAGGAAATATTGTAGAGGTAATTGTTGACCAAATTTGACTTTTAGGTCAAATTGGGGTACCCCTAGTAAAAAAATTGATTTTTAAGCTATAAGGGGGTATAATTTATTGTCATGAGGTGATTTATAGGTCATTTGATATCAATTAATGTTGTACTAGCTTTGGTCAATTAGATTTTAGGTTTATTTATCATTTTGGGTCATTTTAAGGGTCAAAAATAGTGCATTTAATTATTTTTATGAGTTTATTGGGAAATTTACAAGTGTGAAAAGGTTATTTCATCCTCCATGTGTCCCTATAATTATTATACAACTGAAAGAACTAAAAATTTGTAGGTTCATTTAGAGAAAGGTCTATTTTCTTAAAGAAAAGGAAGAAAAAGACACTTGTATGGCTCCTTGGGAAGTGTCCCACATGGGAGAAGGTCAAAAAACATCTATCCATATTCATAACACTAATATATGTGCTTGGATTGATCTGAAATATCCATTTTGATGCCAAAAATGTTCTACACCTCTTTTGTTTTTTGGACAGATTGAAGTGGCAATTAGGTTTTGCTTGATCCAAACAACACAAAGGGTTTCAGGTCAAAATATTTTGTGAGGTTATTTTAAACTTGAGTAAATTAAAATACATAAAATAATTTTGATAAATGGTCAACTGTGCTTCATGAACCATCCATTTGAAGTGGACTATGTAAATCTACTTACTCATCCGTGCACCCTGTCAATTTTCCCTTGGTTTGAACATATCCGTAAAAAGTAGTTGCTCATATTTTATATAAAGGATTTTGGATATGTCACCTCATGTATCATATGCTTGGTTTCAAGTTTTAGTTTGATTTTATGATGAATTTATATCAAATTTTTAGACTAGTGCATTTTGTGTTGATGAGCAGGTTCCCATTATTTTTTGAGTTTTCATGCTTTTTGGATGGTTATAAGGGGTTGTGTTAATCCCATTTACATATTTTAAATATTCTATTTTCTCTCTCTCCATCTTAAAACATTATTCTCCAATCAATATTCGTAGTTTGTATCCATGAAATACACATACAAATGGTCTACCATTGAAGTGTGCATATACAAGTGGTTGCAAAAAAAAATTACATTAAATCAATGAGTCTTGAACTGCCTTCAAATTTTACATTATGAAAAGTAAACTCTTGGACAATTGGAAAGAGTCTTGGCATATTCACAAGACCTAAAACAATGATTATTCCTTGCAATATCATGCTTGTTGCTTGTATGAGCAAAGACCACCTACAGGTGGTAATGACAGAGAGATGGAGATAACATGTTGAAGGATGATTGGAAAGCCTATTTGAAGTCATAGCATGTGAATTCACCATGGTAGAATTTTCCAAAGGAAAAAGTTGACAAAATCAAGTTGAAAACCACATTCATGTGATAACTGAGATCTTAGGCCCATAATCCCTATTTTGAGCAAATAGAGGCCCAAGAGGTTTTTCTTGACCTATTTAAACATGCACCCTAAATATTTCAATGCATCTAAGGATTGGATCATGTAGTCATATCATAGGATAAGACCTCCACTAATTTTGGGGTCATGAAACTAAGAGGAGGGTAGTTAGTAAAAGAGATAAATTTTCCATTTTATGATTGAAAGCATACAATAGTATCCTACAAGGTTTGTATTACAAAATGACCTTAGCACTAAAGGAGAAAATAATGCTTGTTTCATGTTTTGAATGACATTGATAGATGAAGGACAAACCAATGAACATATAGGAATTCCAAAATAAGAGGTTATAATGTGTTCCAACTCATAAAGAGACCTACATGTATCCTTATATAAATAATACACTTATAGCCATTGGTGTCCCAGTTAATGACCTAGACATAAAGCTTGGTGTTGGTTTGAGGATGTTCAATTGGAATAAAAGCATGAAAAGTGCATTATGACTTCAAGAAGTTTCAAGGAGATCTACCAATGCCATAATCAAATCATTTGAAACATAATGACCTATAGAGAGCAAAGTGGCTCAGTTCAAAATAGGGGTCAAATAGTTTTGGGATGAAGAAGCTATGTTTTATGCATGACTTGTGGTGTTTAGCCCATTCAATGTAACTTTGGGATGATACCATTGTTATGTGTCAAAAAGAATCTAAAAAGGCCCCTTTTAATCATCAAACCATCCCACTTACCCCTTTTGAGACCCTTATTTCACCTACAACAAGGTCCCAAAGAGAAAAGTTTCTCAGTCAAGAGGGAGAGGCACGATTTAAGTCCTAATGAGACATACATGTGAGTATAGAGGAAATATGCATTGCATGCTTCCAAAGAGTGTTTCAAGGAGTTCATGGGAACTATTGACCAAATTTGAATTTTAGTCAAATTTAGTCAAATCCTACATATTAAAACTTCTCACAAGTTCCCATATGTCTAATAGGGTCTCATGTGTGTCTAAATACCTTACCTATCCCTGCTCTAGCCTTAGTCTAAGTCCATCTTCATTGTGCTTGTCTTGTCAACCATAGTCAACTTTGGTCAACTTTGGTCAAATATGGTCAAAGGTCCAAATTATCTTTAAAACATCATAATATTCTCATTTAGATGTCTTAAGGTGTTCCCTAGGTCATAAATTTATCCTTCACCATGTTTCATATGCAAAAAATGCCTTTTGGTCATTTTTTGGGTTCATTAAATCACTTGTACCAACTTATCAAGGGATTAATTTATCACCAAGCTTGATTTCAATGTGGAGGAGGTTATAATACGTTAGGAGGTAGTCAAAGTTAGTTCAAGAAGTAGTTTCATGTAGAAAGAGGCATTTTTTACTTAAAAATAGGTCCTTAATGGCACTTGTACGGACTTGAGAATTCCACCTTTAGCTAAAAATATGGAAATGTACCTCTTCATCTCCCTAAGACCTTTACCACACCTGGTGTATATATATTTCATTGGATAAATCATTTTTTGCTTCCTTTTCTTCTTTTTTGCCTTCACAAGCCAAGAAGGGTCAACTTTTCATGCTTGGTACAAGCCATATAGGTGAGTTTGGGAGGAGTGATCTTGGAGGTTGAAAGGGGTCTAAGTCTAATTCAAATCCATGGAAAGAAGTTTTAGTTTTATAGTTCCTCTTTTATGAACCATTGCTAAGAATCTAGGTAGCTTTTTATGCACTCACATCCATGAGGGGTCCCTTTTTGATCCTATTTCAGAATATTTTGTTTGTTTTTGATAATTTTGGTTTTTTCTATGTTTCTTAGTGCCTATCCATAGGTTTCCCATTGCTCTCTTGGCTTTTGGAGGGCTCAATAACTCAAGGAGTCTCTTCTAAACTTGTTTTAGCTAGGTAGCCATGAGAGTACATTACATATATAAGTATAAGGAAATATCACATTGAGTATGAGTTTTATAAAATGATTTAAATATTCCCATGATGGAAATCATCCCTTTAAGGACTGATGAAAGAGATAGGTCTGCCCATGAGGCCTAATTTTACACATTCTCTACATTTTCCTTCTTTGTTTGCTATTTTCACCTATAGGCAGGTGATTTCCACATGGAGGAGGGTGTTTGAAGTTTATTTCAAATTGATATTGGTATAGGTCATCCATTTTAGGGTTTAAAAGTCTATTTGGGGTATTTTGAGGATTTTAACAAACTTTTCTTGCTCAATTCCATCCTCCCTGTCTACACTTAATAAGATGCATACCTTCAAGTGGCCTGAGCAGAGAATATGGAAGTCATTTAGTGACCTTGAGACACTTAAGGAAATATTATTTTTCCTTGATATTTTTTAATAACATGGTAAATTTTTTTATAAGGGTGCAAGTGAAGAATAAAGGATATCTTCAAAAATGATAAGACTGAAGCTCAGGACCCTGATCTCTTTTTTGTCAAAACAGAGCCCCTAGCTCTTTTAGAATGATTTTGTAGTAGTGTCATATTGACCTTTGGTCACTTATTGTTCATTGTAATTATATTAATTGGAATGGATAATGATTTTATAAAATTTTAAGGTATGATGTGAAGTAGAGAAAGGTATTTTAGAGATCTAAAAATGCACTCAAACATACTAAAATCCATCAGTGATCTCTACAGTTGTATGAGCTAGCTGGTTATTTAAAGAAATAAAATGGTCTCAATATATACTAATAATGTGAGATTATTTATTTAAACTAAATATATCATAATCATCATATAAAATAATTAGAGGGAGCATTGAAAGTGATTTTCACTCTTTAACTGACCTAGCAGTCCATACACTGAGACAGGGAACCTACAATAGGGTAGGTTGAAAATGAGCCATAAACATGTGTTTGATAGTGATTTGACACTTTAAAAGTGAATATAAGGAAATATAAATACCTTAGAGATTTTATAGGGTTCAAGGGGAGGGTTTGACATCATCAACAAGATATAAATGGGCTAAAGTCACTTACACGGGCAAATGCAAGAGTATCTCCAAGAGGAAACAAACAATCAGCTAAGATAGGTGTCATGAGGATGGTTTAATCCATACCTGGGATGAATTATACTTTAAATAAATTATAGATGACCATATAAATATTAAAATTATGTTTAAACCATTATGATCATGACCTATTTCATACAAACACCTTCAGGTAGGGGCCTTTCAACAAGAACACAGTCAACAGTCAGTGACCTAAAGGAAAGGATATATATAGATGTTTCCAAAACATGGAATGAAGTAAATGGGTATAATAACATGTGAGACAGTATGTAGGATCCATGGATAGGTTTCAACCATTATTTTTTCAAGGTTTAAATGAATGAATGACCTACAAGAGTCACCAAAGAGGGGTATCTCAATCTTGTGTTAGAGAGCCCAATGTGATGTCCTCAACATGCATATGATGAGCAAGGGTGGGTTTGAAGTGATGAATGAAATTTTAAAATTACCTATTATGGCCATGGTAGATTTTAAAATCTCTATATAGTGGAAACAAAGCAAAGTCAAATCCAATTTGGACATACACAATCCACTTCCACAAAACCTGTAGGTAGTTTCCTTGAAAAGTCTGCCTAAGAAATTGAGCAAGAGGTCTAAACTCATCATCAAAAGCTTATATTTGGTAAAGGTCATCCTTTGGAGTTGGAGAATCCCATATAATAGATAATTTTGAGGATAAAATAGGACAATATGCATTTGTTCTATCTCATAGGCAGGGCACTTTTCCCTTTGCACAAAGACTAGAATTTTGGAGTAAGGGCTAAAAACATAAACCCAAAGGTCTGAAAACACTTCAAGATGATTGGTAAAGTTGAAACATGAATAATAACACATGGCAAACCAATATAAGAGGCTGTAACAAGGTTTTTAGGTAAACCTAGTTATACAAAGTGCAAGCATAGTCCCAAATGAGAGGTTATTTCTAATTTTAGTCTTTGTAAAGCATTCTAATGCTCTGGACCATGTTCATAGAGGTATAAATATTGTGTCCAAGCTGTCTCATAGGTATGAAAGATTATCAAAGAGGTATAAACCACAAACTTGTAGGTAGACACATTGATTAAGGTCTAGGCCTATTTTTTAAAAGGGGAATCTTTTCATTTCTAGCTCTTAATGAGCTATTTTGATGATTGAAACATTTTCTTGGGATGTGTATGGAAGTGTTTAATCCTTCAACATACAAGGGAGGTCTCCAAGAATCCATTTTTGGATTGAAGTGCACTCAAACCTTGCAAAATGCATAGGAAAGTCTTGATGGCCATCTTAAAATGCTTGGAAATTTCATGATACCTTACATGGTGACCTAAGGTGTTTAATAACGTTAGAGAGGGTCCTAAAGAAGCCAAAAGTGGAATTGTTTTAGAACTCCAATGTCTAGTGTTCATGAACAAATGTTAAGACCTGAAATTGCCAGAAATCCTCACAAACCCCAACTAGGACCCGATTGGGAAAAGAAGAAAAATGGAGTATCCATATGGGGAGTAAAGGCCAAGGAGATTATTTAGATTTTTAGAGGAATTTTTAGGGCTCCTTCCCATGTGACTGAGTTGTAATACACTTATATAGATGATGTACAATAGAGCTTGTTTTTATATATTTATGTGTTTTGCAGGCATGGAAAACTTTCAAAAGATGCAAAAAACTTTGGGAGAGAGATTAGGACTTATTCTAAGTATTCATTTCCATAGATTGAGATATCTAATATCCCAAGTGTTCCTACCACCTTTTTCATCTCAGTTAATCTAGTGGGTAGATAGTGGACACATAGTGAAAATTGTGAAAACTCTAATTGGGAAGCCTTTTAAGTCTTGATTGATGAACCTAATGATTTGGAAACTCCTGACATGTGTCATTCCTCCTTGTGCATAGATCATATTAGATTGGAAGGATTTTGAATGCCAAGTTTGAGAGGTGCATGAGAAGGATTTGTTTGTGACTGTCATGAATAATTGCTCATGGTAAAAGGAATAAGAATGATTAGGGACTAATCCAATGCATGTGGAGGTTTTTTTAGTAACCTCTTCCCTTCAAATAAATCATAAAACCTAACCCTACTCAGTGATGAGATAGTTTTGTGAAGGCAAATCATGAGCGTAGTTTCTTATGCAAGCAAAAGATAATCTATGCCACATATGGAGGAGTTAGACAAGGTGGATGAATATTTGTCCTTATTTTCCTTTTAGGACCTATTTCAATCTTGATTGTATGACTATTTTAACTCTTTATCCTTTCTTGGCAAGTGTCTTAGTGACTCTTGAGCTTCCCTTTCTCTCTCTCCTCTCACGATTGCTATAAATAATAGCATGTTTGGCTATTGTACGGATCTCTCCACTTGAGTATGGTGAACCTTGCTCAATTTTTTCCTTAAACTAATAAATAATGTTGTTTTACCTCATTCAATATTTTATTAAGTGCATGTTATGTTTTTTTATCTTGTGCAAGTGTATTTTTCTTACCTTCACATGCTACTCTTCCTAGTACCTTGTGTGGATTAAAATTTCTCTTTTGTAGGTCAGCAAGAAGTGTCTAATGTGGATTGCAGGTATATTGAGTAGCTCATTCATTAGTGTTTCTATAAGACCTATTATCTAAGTCCTCTTAGCCTAACCTCTCTTCAAGACCCCATGCTTGAGACATTGATGTAGAAGAGGAGTATTCAATTAGGTGAAGTATATGTGTAGGTTTCTCCTTAGTTCCAAGTGCATTGTAAGTGGTGTGATTAGACCATCTATTTTGTGTATCACCTCCCATATATTAGAATTGTTTTCAGTTATCCTTATCCCTTTTCACCCCCCAAAAGTTAGTAGTAGGTTTGATATATAGTGGTACATCAAGGGAACTAGCCCTAATTTAGAGATCCACCATAAATTTGGGTCACCCACATCCTTGAGGTTGTTGCATTGTGACACTTGAATGAAGAGAGACTTGTCATCTCCTCAAAGGGTGCAAGTTCAAGTGACAAATTTTTTTGGCATGCTTGGTGGGACACTTTATCTAAGAATTTGAGGAGTTTTGGTGTTCTCAAGATATCAGCCTTTGGAGGTAATTTCACTAAGCACTAATGGTGACTCCAAGCATAAATATACTGGTCAAGAAGTTAAGGTACTCTATTTGAGGTTGTTTTCTTGTTTTATACACTTCTCATGAGTGATGCATGGATTATTTTCATGTTGAGTTTGTATTAACACAAGTTGGTGAGACATATCCATATTTTCCCATTCCCTCTCAATATGAACAAGTCCTTGGACAATCTTGCCATGATCCCTATCAATCCTATGTTCCCTATAATCAACCCCATCAAGCTTATGCTTCACCTCGTACACCTAGTTCCTCTCCAAGTTAGTCCATTGCAAGTTTCAAGAAGACTATCATTGGATACAAACACTAAATTAGACCTTGATATTATAAATGGTTATGGTCAAGTCATCTCTAGTAAGTGTATCAAGATTGTGGGGGATGCTTTAGAGCTAGTCAAGATAGAATGGATGCCCATTGAGAAAGCTAATTGGCAAGGTCTCATGGGTGACATGCTTGATGTTTGTGGTATAATTTTTCACATAGAAGAGAGTTTGAAATCTCATGAACCAACTTAGTCTTGGTAGCTCCACTACACCCCACATCAGCCTTTAAGTGTGCCAACTATACCTATTCAAAAGGTCAATCTAGCCATGTTTCAAAATGCCCCAAGTCCTTTATGCATTCCCAAAAGTTTTCCTTCTTGGAGGTCCATCCAAGAGAGTAGCCAAAGGAAGAGGGATACCATTGTTGGAGAAGATTTTGAGAGAAGAAGGTTGATGTTGGAGGCTCATCTTGACAAGGAGATTGAGTTGGCAAACCAACATCTGGAGCAATCCATCATGACAACAGAAAAAGAGGTCTCTAAGTGTGACATTCCTTCATTTTCATCTCATCCTCATGAAGAATCTTCTAATTCTATTTTCCTAATATGGAAGGAAGTAGTGAAAACTTGTGGAAATAAATAAAAAGGATGTGTAAGTGGAGAAGTTGGAAGTGAAGAGAAGACTAAACATATTTAACTCCCTCTCACCCCTCCTCAAGAAGCATTATACCCTTCATCCTAAATTTTTTTTACTCCCTTTCCTAATGAAAAAAATATTTCTCTCTAAGAGAAGCTATTTAAACAAAGCCTTGACAAAAGAATTGATGAGTTGGGACTCAAAATGAAGAATCTCTCATCTATTCAAGAGGAGCTGACTTTTTGTGAATAAAAATCAGATTGTGATGATAATGAAAAGGACCTTATTTGTAGTGAAGAAGAAGCTTTGGAAGAGGTTTTTTTGGATTCCAAAGAAGGAGTTTCTCTTGTTTTTCACCTTCATGATGCTCACCAAAAATAGGATGATTACTTGTGGTAGATATTTGAATGCATTTACAATGAAGTGGAAAGCCTCAAGAGGCCTACAATTCATTTGGAGCTGACTACAAGACATGATAAGCAAGATGACATGTTTCAAGAAGAAGACATGTGACACACATATATGCAAATGTTCAAGGAACATGAGGATTATGAGAAGACAAAAATCCTAAGAATACAAACCCAATATTTTGAAGAGTAGGTATGTGTTGAGAGATATCACTACCAAGATATTCCAAACCATGATAGAGCAATTTATGATGACTATAACGATTTTAAAGATGACTTGAAGAATTATCCTAAGACCACATGTGAAGCTGCTCATAAAAACACCAAGAGGGAGTTTCAACAAGAAATACTCCTATAATTACATGATACAAGAATTATTTAAGGCTTTGAAGAGGTTGTAACAAATGAGAAGGACAATGAGGCCTTCCAAGAAGACATAGACTTCCAACAAGCTGTCCCATACATAGAGATGCAAATTTGCCATGATGAGACAAAGGGATAGTAGTATGAGGCATGTTTCCAAACTCAATAAGAGTTCATATACTTTGGAAACTTTTTTTAAATGATTATATCAAAGGACATGCCAATCCAAGGAGCAAAAAGGGAGCATGAGTCATCTAATACTCCATTCAAGGAAAAACATGCTTAGTATCCTCATTCATCTCATGAAGAAAGAGATTAAAGGTAATTTAATTTCCATATAGGAAGGGAGGTATGTTTGGTTATATGCACATAATTAGTTTCTTTTCTATTGTGTCTTGTGTTCTCTAAGTGCTTAGTAGCACAAGTGTGCCTTTGCTTTGTGCGTTTGCTTGGTCTTATTGTGTGTTATCTTTCCTTCATGCATTTTGAGGTCAATAAGTTATATTTTTAGTCAAGTAAAGGTCTGACCCTAATTTTTTAGAGTTCATCTGACTCCCTTTTCCCAATGGATGGGATAAGGCTACTGATCCTTAACATAGGCAAGCATGTTACCCCTAGGAATTGCTAAAAGTGTTGACCAAATTTGACTTTTAGTCAAATTGGGTCAACCCATACATATTGAAACTTTTAAAAAGTTCCCATATGTGTAATATGGTCTCATTTGTGTCTAATTACCTTACCTATCCCTACTCTAGCCTTGGTCTAAGTCCATCTTCCTTGTGCTTATCTAGTCAACCAAAGTCAACTTTGGTCAACTCTAGTCAAACATGGTCAAAGGTTAAAATTATCTTAAAAATGTCCTAATATGGTCATTTATATGTCTTAATGTGTTCCTAGGTCATAAATTTTTTTGTCACCATGTTTCATATACAAAAAATGCCTTTTGGTCATTTTTTAGGTTCATTAAATGACTTGTATGAACTTGTCAAGGGAACAATTTCTCACCAAGCTTGATTTAAATGTGGAGGAGGTAATAATATGTTAGGAGGTATTAATATTCAATTTAATAATCAGTATCATGTAGAAACATGTAGTTTTTCCTTAAAAATAGGCCCTTAATGGCACTTGTACAGACTTGGGAAGTCCACCTTCAGCTAAAAATGTGGAAATGTGCCTCTTCATCTCCCTAAGACCTTTACCATGCCTATTTTGTAGATATTTCATCAAATAAATTAGTTTTTTCTTCCTTTTCTTCTTTCTTGCCTTCACAAGCTAAGAAGGGTCAACTTTACATGCTTGGTACAAGCCATAGAGGTGAAGTTGGGATGATTTATCTTGGGGATTGAAAGGGGTCTAATTCTAATTCAAATCCATGGCAATAATTTTTAGTTTCATGGTTCCTCCTTTATGAACCATTGCTAAGAAGCCAGACAACTTTTTATGCACTCACATCCATGAGGGGTCCCTTTTTGAGCCTATTTTAGAATATTTTGTTTGGTTTTGACAAGTTTGGTTGTTTCCTATGTTTCTCAAGGCCTATCCATAGGTTTCCCATTGTTATCTTAGCTTTTGGAAGTCTCAAGAACTCAAGGAGTCTCTTCTAGACTTGTTTTAGCTAGGCAACCATGAGAGTACATTGTATATATCATATATGGAAATATAACATTGAGTATGAGTTTTATAAAATGGTTTCAATATTACCATGATGGAAATCATCCCTTGAATGACTGATGAAAGAGATAGGTCTACTTATGAGGCCTAATTTTACACATTGTCTACATTTTCCTTCTCTGTTTACTCTTTTCACCTACATGTAGGTGATTTCCACATGGAGGATGGTGTTTGAAGTTGATTTAAAATTTATCTTGGTTGATTTAATACATTTTAGGGTTGAAAAATACATTTGGGGTATTTTGAGGCTTTTAACAAACTTTTCTTGCTCAATTCCATCTTCCCTGTCTACACACAGTCAGATGCATACCTTCAGGTGAACTGAGAAGAGAATATGGAAGTCATTTAGTGACCTTGAGACACTTAATGAACTATTAATTTTCATTTATATTTTGTAATAACATGGTAAAATTATTTATAAGGGTGAATTTCCAAGTTGAGGATGAAGGATATCTTAAAAAATGATAACCCTGATATTTTTTTTGTCAAAATAGAGCCCCTAGCTCTTTTAGAATGATTTTGTAGCAGTGGAATATTGAAATTTTGTCACTTATTTTTCATCATCCTTATATTAATTTTAATTTATAATGAGTGTACAAAATTTTAAGGGATTATGTCAAGTTGAGAAAGGTATTCTAGAGGTCTAAAAGTGCTCTCAAACACACTAACATCCATTAATGATCTTTACAGTTGTATAAGCTAACTAGTTCTTTAAAGAAATAAAATGGTATCAATATATAATATAAAATTAAGATGATATATTTAAACTAAATATCACATAATCATCATAAAAAACAAGTATAATGAGCATTGAAAGTGATATGCACTCTCCAACTGACCTAGCAGTCGATACACTGAGACAGTGTAACATACAGTATGGTAGGTTGAAAATGAGCCATAAAAATGTGTTTGATAGTGATTTGAAACTTTAAAGGTGAATATAAGGAAATATAAATACCTTATATATTTTATAGGGATAAATGGTAGTTTTCAAAATCATCAGCAAGATATAAATGGGCTAAAGTCAGCTATAGGGGCAAAAGCAAGAGTATCTCCAAGAGGAAGCAAACAATCAATTGAGATAGGTGTCATGAGGATGGTTTAAGCCATACCTAGGGTGAATTATAGTTTAAATAAATTATATATTACCATATAAATCTTAAAATTAGGTTTAAACCATTGTTATCAAGGCTTATTTCATATAAACACCTTCAGGAAGGGGCCTTTCAACAAGAACACAGTCAACAGGCAGTGACCTAAAGGATATATATATATATATATATATATATATATATATATATATGTTTCCAAAACATGGAATGAATTAAATGGGTACAATAACATATTATATAGTATTTATTATACATGGATAGGTTTAAAACATTGTTTTTTCAATGTTTAAATGAATGAATGACCTACATGAGTCAATAAACAGGGGTATCTCAGTCTTGTGTTAGAGAGCCCAATGTGATGTTCTCAACATGAATATGATGAACAAGGGTGGGGTTAAAGTGATGAATGGACTTTTAAACTTATATATAAGGGACATGGTAGTGTTTAAAATCTATATATAGTAGAAACCAAGCAAATTTGAATCTAATTTGGACATACACAATCCACTTCCACAAACCCTGCATGAAGTTTCCTTGAAAAGTCTACCTAAGAAATTGAACAAGTTAAGAGGTCTAAAATCATCACAAAGAGATAAAATTTGGTAAATGTCATCCTTGGTATTTTTATAATCCCATATAATATCTATCTTAAATGATAAAATAGGACAACATGCCTATCTTCTATCTCAGAGGCAAGGCACTTTTCCCTTTGCACAAAACCTGTAGTTTTGGAGTAAGGGCTAAAAACATGAACTAGAATATATAAAAACCCTTCAAGATGATTTATGAAGCTTAAAAATTCATAATAACACATGGTAAACTAATCTATGAGTCTTGAAACTAAATAGGTTACTCTATGCAACAAGGCTTACAGGCAGAACTAGTTAGACAAAGTGCAAGCATAGTCCCAAATGAGAGGTCATTTCTAATTATAGTCTTTGTAAAGAATTCCAATGCTCTAGACCATGTTCATATAGGTATAAATATTGTGTAAAAACTATCTCATAGGTATGAAAGGTTATCAAAGAGGTTTGAACCACAAATTTATAGGTAGACACACTGAATAAGGTCTAGGCCTATTTTCTAAAAGGGGGTATTTTAATTTATATATCTTAATGAGATATTATGAATATTGAAACATGTTTTTGGGATGTGTATGGAAGTTTTTAATCCTTTATTGTACATGGGAGGTCTCCAAGAATCCATTTTTGGCTTGAAGAGCACTCAAACCTTGCAGAATGCATAGGAAAGTCATGATGGCCAACTTAAAATGCTTGGAAATTTCATGATACCTTGCATGGTAACCTAAGGTGTTCAAGAAAATTAGAGAGGGTCCTCAATAATCCATAAGTGTAACTATTTCAAAACTCCAATGTCTAGTCTTCATGAACAAACGTTAAGACCTAAAACTTTGAGAAACCCTTACAAACCCCAACTAGGACCCAATTGGGAAAAGAAGACAAATGGAGTATCCAGATGGGGAGTAAAGGCCAAGGATATTATTTGGAGTTGTATAGGACTATTAAAGCCTCCTCCCCATGTGACTAGGTTGTACTACACCTATACAGATGGTGTACAATAAAGCTTGTTTTGATAGATTTGTGTCTTTTACAGGCATAGAGAAATTTCAAAAGATGAAACCACCTTTGAGAGAGATAATAGGACTTATTATAATTCCTCATGTCCATATATTGAGATATATAATCTCCCAAATGTGCCTACCACCTTCTTCATCTTAGCCAGTCTAGTGGGCAGATAGTGAACACTTAGTGAAAATTATGAAAAATCCAATTGGGAAGCCTTTTAAGGCTTTATTGATGAACCTGATGACTTGGACACTCTTTAAATGTGTAATTCCTACTTTTTAATAGATAATATTACATAATTTCAAGGATTTTGAATGCCAAGTGTGAGAGGTACATGATAAAGAGTTATTTATGACTGTCGTGAATGATTACTCATGGTCAAAGGAATATGAATGATTTGGGACTAATTCAATGCATGTGGAGGTTTATTATTAATCCCACCCATTTATATCAATCATCATACGTGACCCTACTTAGTGATGAGGTAGTTTTGTGAAGGTAAATCATGAGGGTCGTTTCTTATGCAAGCAAAAGAGAATCTACGCCATATATGGAGGAGTTTGACAAGTTGGAGGGACATTTGTAATTATTTTCCTTTAATTACCTATTTATCTCTTGATTATATTATTTTTATAACTCATACTTTCTTTAAAAGTGTCTTAGTGACTCTGGAGCTTCCCTTTCTCTCTCTCCTCTCATAATTACTATAAATATTGGCATTTTTGGTTGTCATACAGATCTCTCCACATAAGTATGAAAAATACCTACTCAATTTTTGCCTTAAACTAATAAATAATTTTGTTTTACCTCATTAAAGATTTTAGTAAGTGCATATTTGGTTTTTGGTCTTGTTCAATTGTATTTTGATTACATTCACATGTCACTCTTCCTAGTGCCTTGTGTGGATTGAAATATCTCTTTTGTAGGTTAACAAGAAGTGTCTAATGTAGATTGTAGATATAGTGAGTATCTCATTAATTAGTGTTTCTATAATAACTATTTTCTAAGTTCTCCTATCCTAATCTCTCTTTAAGACCCCATGCTTGAAACATTGATGAAGAAGAGGAGTATTCAATTAAATGAAGTGTATGTGTAGTCTTCTCCTTAGTTCTAAGTGCATTTTTAGTGGTGTGAGTAGGCCATATATTTGGTGTATGACCTCCCATATATTATAATTTTTTTAAAGTTATCCTTATCCATTTTCATCCCCCAAAAGTTAGTAGGTTTGATCTATAGTGGTACATCAGGGAAACTAGCCCTAATCTAGAGATCCACCTCAAATTTGGGTCACCCATAACCCTGAGGTGGTTCCATTGTACCACTTGAATGATGAGACACTAATAATATCATAAATGGATGAAATTTAAAATAAAAAAATGAACCATGATCAAGTATATAAAGCCAATAAATACCTACAATAGACCTTAAAAAAGTGTCTAAGTCCATGATGGGCAAAGATCCAGTTTTGGGGGTAAGAGGTGCATTAGTGTGGTGAATGGAGTTCAAAATTGGAAAAATAATGGATTAACACCTCAATGGGAATAATATTAGTGTCATGGATCTTTTAAAAAAGGATAAAAATGCCTACATAAGATCATATGACTCTGTACATAGTCATAACAGGAAGCTCAATCAAATAAGGACTCAGTCACCTAGGCAAGGGTGTAATGAACATATAAAAGGATGAATTGATGAATTTGAGATTATGAAAACCTTAATAAATATCATGATATAATCCAAAATATTTTTAAATTTAAATATTTAAGTATTAGAATCCCAATCAATCAACACACAACCTATACTCCAAATTCACACATAGTCTACCTTCCAAATAGTCTGTCTTGGGTCTTAAGAGTTTGGATGGTCAAATCATCAGAATAAGAGCTAAAAATTGGTCAAAATAATATATAACACATGAATAATACCATTAAATAGTTATTTTTTAGATAAAAATATGGGATGTGCCCTCTATTTTGTCTCAAATAGAGGGCACTTCCCTTATGCACAAGACTGGCAGTTTTGAGGAAAAGAGGTGAAGTGTTAAACTAAAAGATAGGAAAACTTTAAATTGAGTTTTAAAAGTTTTATGAAACATATAAAAACATGGGAAAATAAAAAATAATGGTTGAAACCATATAGGGTACTTCAATCCATCAGGTTTGTAGTCAAACCTCCTTAAGCATAATTAGGCTTAATGCCCAAACAAGGAGTCATTTACACTTCCACATTGAAATGAGAATTATAGTTAATTTGAGAATTATTTTAAGGTCATTAAAAGTGTGTTATAACTCTCAATTTTTAGGTAAACCATAAAGGAAGGTCATTTTGTCCTAAGGTTGCAGATAAGCATGCTAGACATGGCTAAACCTAGTATCCAAATAAGGATTCAGTCATACTTCCAAGATGAGATATATAAAATCTTAAATTTTTTTTATGGGATTAATAATTAGGTTAAAAATCCTTGAGAGTGTAGAGGAAACTTTGGATAATCCATTTTTGGCTCAAGAGCAACTCAAACTTATAGGAAATAAGAAAATAAGCATGATAGGTCAAGTTGTGATGCTCACATCATTCATGACACTTTACATGGATACTATAGAAGTTAGGGGATGTTATTAGGGGTCTTGAACAATGAATTTTTGTAATTTTTATAAGGTTGGACGTTAGACTTTTATGAACCAAATTTATGAGTGAAAACAAGCCTAAAACCCTACTAAACCCTCAGCCAGGACCAATTTGTGAAAATGGAGTTGGTTAGCTAATAAAATAGAATATTTTTCTCATTAAACCTATTGGATGATTAAGAGGACTCACCCAATCTCTTTACCATGCTATCTAGCTGTACAAACTTGTATAGATCGGTGAATAAATAGGATTTTTCTCACTGTTTTATGTGTTTTACAAGTTATAGGAAGTTTCAAGAGATTAAAATCACATGTATGGAAATATTGAGACTTAAAATAACTCCCCATGTAATTTTCATGCCTTGAAAATGTTCATAAGTTCCTAAAATAGGTGTTTCAACTCAGCCTATCAAATTTGGCATATTGCACAAGTTAGAGAGAAGTGTGAAAACTTCAAGTGGATGGAATTTTAAGGTGCCCATGATGCTTCCAAGTCCATCAATGGTATTTAAAATTGTCACTAACTCACTCCCATGTATTTTAATGATCAAATAGACCCAAATTGGAAGCCAAGTGTGCAAGGTGCATGGAAGGGCAGTTTTTAGGAATGCATATCATGATGGCTCCTTTCTAGTTGATTCCATAAGACCAAGGATGAAAAAAATAGATGGAGAGGAATATATGATGTCCTTAACTTTAATTCCAATAATTATAACTGGTCTTCATTAGTTATGGTATGTATAAACAAAGGAAATCATGGAGGTAGTTTTTCTGTGTAAAATAAGGAGTTTCTTGCTACTTTTCTTCAAGTTTGTGACTTGGATTGACACTTGTTACTCCTATACTTACATGGTTCAACCCATATCCTCTTCTCATACATGAATAATTTATTTTATCAGATTTACAAGTGTCCTTGTGGCCTTTGGACTTCTCTTTCTCTCCCTCTCTCTCAAACTCTATAAGAGTTGGCCATTTTGGTATTGTATTGGATGCTCCACCTAAGTATGGTGAAGCCATGATCATTTTTATACATTTTGAAAAATAAAATGACTAAGTTTTACATATTCATGACTATTTATAAGTGTGTTCCACTTTAATTATGAATCTTTGTTAGTGAAGACTATGGATTCCTAGCATGTGGTCTCATTTTTTCACCTTGTTTGCAATTGGAAACCCTCTTCTTGCAGGGCATTGAAGTGTTAAGGAGATTTGAAATTTTTAGTGAGTTAATATTTTCATAAATTACATTAAATTCCTCTTGTCTAAGTCCTCTTATTTTTTCACATCCATCTATGACCTCACAATGTAACATTGATGTGAGAAGATGAAGATTGGAGTGTATGTTTTAGTTTGTTTCTTAGTCCCAAGTGTCGAATGAAATTGGTTGGAAGTTATTAAATTGATTTATTTTATCACCTCCTTAGTTTATATTTTATTTAAATTATTTATCTCCATTTTCACGCCCCAAAGGTTTAGTTTTAATTTTATCCATAGTGGTACATCAAGGCAGTTAGCCCTATCTAGAGACTCACCTCATTCCTTAGTATGCCCACAAGCCTAAAAGTGATTAAATTGTGAAAATTGGATGAAGAAATAATTTTCATCTCCTCAAAGGGTGAAAATATGAGTGACAACAACTTTTGGCATGCTTGATAGGACTCTTGTTCCAAGAGATTAAGAGATTTTTTGGTGTTGTCTCTCAATAATCAGCCTTTGGAGGCATTTTTTCAAGCATCAATGGTGACTCCAAAGATACATCAATTGGTCAAGAATCCCAGGTATTCCATTTTGATGATTATTGATAACCTTTTCTTGTGTTCCTACTTCCCAATGAAGTTTCATGGATAACTTTGGATTTGAGTTTTATTCTCTACAAGTTGGGTAAACATATCCATCTTGTCCCATTCCCTATCAATATGAAAAAGTTCTTGATAAATCTTTTTATGATCATTATTAGTCCCAATATGACCATATTAAACTCTACCATGAGTTGTATCAGTCCTATAACTAGACTTATCAATGCCTTGCTCCTAGTCAACCTAATCCTTTCTTCAATCAGCCCATTTCCACCTTCAAACACACACTTTTGGGCTATGAAAGGTATATGTTGGAGCATGATAATCTAAGGGGATGTGGTTAAAGGATTCCTAATAATTCCATCCATCAAGTGAGAAATGAATTAGAGTTAGTCAAGAAAGAGTGGGTACCTATTGAAAGATCTAATTGGCAAAGGTTCACAAATGATATGCTAAATTTGAGTGGTTTGATTGCATCTTTAGAATAGAAGCTAGACATTCATGAGAGGCAGCCTTACCAAGTCTATCAAGCTTTATACCTACTTCCCAAAGTTCACTATCAACCATACATGACCCCTAATAATGATCCAAATCAAGTCTATCAAAATCATCTTTTTCCCAATCAATTGGAGGAGAGAGTTGAAAAGAGAAATCTTATGTTTGAGGCAAATATTAATAGGAAAATTGAGTTGGAAAATATGCATATGCAACAATCCATATTGGCATAAAAGGAAGTGAATTTCAAACCCTCATTTACCTCTCACATTGCATCCCCACCACCTGAAAATGAGAATCATAATTCCAAGTCTTAAGTTGGAGTAAAATAGTGGAATCATGGGGAAGGAAGGAGGAGAAAAGTCTTGACGAAGAGTGTGAAATTGAGAAGACATCTAATCCTAACATCCTAAGTTGGATCAAGATAGTAGAGTCATGGGGTAAGAAATAAAATATAAGCATTGTATAATAGTGTGAAGTGGAGAATGGAGTTGGTCCTTTGCAAGTCCCTCCCACCCTTCCTCAAGAATCTTCTTTTATTCCATGGTAGCCTTCATGCAATCCTTATCCCCATGATCATTCATATCAACTTCAAAAGAAGATTTTACAAGATAACCTAACCAAGAAAATAGAGGAAATAGAAGCAAAGATGAGATTTATAAGTAAAGGTGAGATGGAAGGTTTAGACACAAAAGAAGATCCTATGCCTAAACACACCCCATTTCCCCTTCCTCAAGAGCTTCCCAAAGAGTCTCTTACCTTACATTCTTAAATCTAACCTTGAGCTCTATATTCAACCTTCAAAAACTAGTTCATCTTGTCCTTATCCCATCACCCTTTGCCTTGATGGACCTATGGTATGGGAATCAAAGGAGGATAAACTAGTTGATAAATAAAGAGAACTCTTGCTTGAATAAAACCTACCTCCTTGGCAGCCTCATTGGGCTAGATCACATGATTTCAAGATGCCTAGTATTGGCATCACCATGAAGGCAGTTGAAGATCTTGTAGCCCTTGACAAAAGAGATCAGATTATGATAGCTAAAGTTCATTTTGAAATCCCTCAAGAGGTATTAAGTGATGAAAAGAAAGTAAGTCCTTGTGTTGAATCTCTTTGCTTGGTTGAGGATGAGGAATGTTTTCTTTGTATTGAAGAACCTATCTTGAGAGAGGAAAATGAAGAGGAACATGGTCAATTCATGGCTGATAAAGAAGATGCCATGAGAAATTATGAAGAGGAAATCACCATAGGGACTCCTCTTGGTGAACAAAAAGACAAGTCATAAGTTTTTGCCTCCATATCTGAAATATAATGTGTTATCAAGGAGGGAGAACACTTTCAAGCCATCCCTCAAGAAGTGGTAGTCTTGGGAGAGTCTCATGAGACCAAGATAGAGGAAATATCCTTGAAGATGATTTGATCAAAGATGAAGAAGAGGTGATTTCTTGTGTGGAAATTTTAGATGGGGTTGATGAGGAAGGATGTCTTCCCTTTTCTAAAGAGGAAGAAATGATCATAAACTCTTTCATCACTTTGAAATATATCATGAATGAGCATGGACAAGTTCTTAATCAGTTAGATGACTTGTTTGAAGTCATTGGGGTAGGTTATACTCCTCTTTAAGGAAGTTATGAGCTATTCAAATATGGAGACGGCAACGTTGGTTCACAAGTAAGTATATAAAGGAAAAACAATCTTTCAAATCTATCTTTTCAAGAAGCATATGTATTTGATGATGACATATTTGAAGTCATCAAGATAGGATATCATATTATCAATAATTTGGGAGAAACATATCAGATCTTGAAAGATGGAATAAGCTCCTATTGGCCTCAATCTTCTAAGCAACATGAAACTAATCCTCTTGAGGCCATGCTTACTAAGGATATACAAGTTGATCATGAGATGAAGAGTGAGAAACAACATGAAGTGTATGAACATGTTCAAGAGGAATATATCTAAATTGGAGACCTGTTTAAGGATGACCTACTTGATATTAGATCAAAATAAGTGCCAAGGAAGAGGTCTGGTCCATAAAGCATTCAATCCAAAGAGACGCATACTTAGCACTATGTTTCATCTCACCATGAAGATGATTCAAGAATTTTTCCTTTTTATCCTAGAAAGGAGGTAGGTTTAGTTACTAGTTATGCATAATAGGTTATTTCCTAATTCCACTAAGTGCTTATGCACATGTGTGTGTCTTGTGTGTTTGCTTTCTTTGTTGTGTGTGTCCTTTTCCTTTGTGTGGTTGAGGTAGTCTTAGTTGTCTTGTTTTGATCAAATTGGTAGTTAATGGTTAAATTTGTATTATTTTTCTTAGTCCTTAGATGACTCCATAATCCCAATGGACTGATTAGGCTACTGGTCTAGTTAGTATAGCAGGCATACTACCCCTATGAGTCACCAATTTGTTGACCAAATTTGAATTTTAGGTCAAATTAGGTCACCCCTAGTAAAAAAATTGATTTTATGCCTATAAGGGGATATAATTTATTGTCATTAGGTGAGTTATAGGTCATTTTATGTTAATTAATGCTTTACTAGCTTTGGTCAATTAGTTTTTAGGTCCATTTGTCATTTTGGGTCATTTTAAGGGTAAAAAATAGTGCATTTAATGCTTTGTAAAAATTTAGTAGGAAATGTGAAAGTTTTAAAATGTGATTTCATGCTCCATGTGTCCCTAGAAGTCTTAGGTAACTGAAAAAATTGAAAAATTACAGGTTCATTCAAAGAAAGGTTAGTTTTTTTAAAGAAAAGGAAGAAAATGACACTTGTATGTCTCCTTGGGAAGTGTGCCACATTGGGGAAGGTAATGGAGAATATATAAATCTTCATAACACTAATTTATATGATTTTTTAATCTAAAACATCTATTTTGATGCCAAAACCATTCTACACCTCTTTTGTTTTTTCTGGATAGATTGAAGTGGCACTTAGGTTTTGCTTGGTATGAACAACACAAAGGATTTCAAGTCAAACACTTTTTTAAGGTTATTATAAAATTATTTAACTTCAAATCCATATAATAATTTTGAGAAATTGGAAATTGTGATTTATGAACCATCCATCTGAAGTGGACTATGCAAATATACTTGCTCATTCGTGTACCCTGTCAGTTTTCCCTTGGTTTAAACAAATCCATAAAAATTAGTTTCTAATATTTTATTTATAATATGTTGAATATGTCCCATAATTTATCACATTCTTGGTTTAAATTTTTATTTTGATTTGATGAGTAATTTATATCAAAATTTCAAACTAGTGCATTTTGTGTTGATGAGTAGATTCCCATTGTTTTATGAGTTTCCATGATTTGTGGATGGTTACAAGAGGTTGTGTTAATCCCATTTACATGTTTTAAATATCCTCTTATCTCTCTATATATATTAAAACTTTATACTCTAGTCAATCTTCATATTTTGTTTGCATGGACTACACATACACATAGTCTGCCATTGAAGTGTGCATATACAGGTGGTTACAAAAGAAAATTACATTGAATCAAAGGAGTCTTGAAATACCTTCAAATTTTACATTATGAAAAATAAACTCTTGTATAATTGGAAAGAGTCTTGGCATATTCACAAGGCCCAAAATAATGCTTATTCCCTACAATATCATGTTTTCTACTTATATGAGCAAAGACCACCTATAGGTAGTAATGGTAGAGAGATGGGGATAACATGTTGAAGCATTGAAGCATGATTGGAAAGAATATTTGAAGTCATAGCATGTGAATTCACCATTTTAGACTTGTTCAAAGGAAAAATATGGCAAAATCAAGTTGAAAACCACATCCATGTGATAACTGAGATCTCAGGCCCATAATCCCTATTTTGAGCAAACAAAGGCCCAAGAGGTTTTTGTTGACCTATTTAAACATGCACTTTAAATATTTAAATGCATATAAGGCTTGGATCATGTATTCATATCATAGGAAAAGACATCCACTAATTTTTGGGTCAGGAAACTGAGAGGAGGGTAGCTAGTAAAAGAGTTAAATTTACCATTTTATGATTGAAAGCATACAATAGTATCATACAGGGTTTGTATTACAAAATGACCATAGTAATAAAGGAGCAAAAAATGCTTGTTTCATGTTTTTAATGACATTTATAGGTGAATTGAAAACCAAGGAACATATAGGACTTCCAAAATAATAGGTTATAATGTGTTCCAAATCATAAAGAGACCTACAAGTATCCTTGTATAGACAATACACTTACAGGTAGTGGTGTCCCAATCAATGACCTAGACATTAATATTAGTGTTGCTTTGAGGATGTTCAAGTGAAATGCAAGCATGAAAAGTGTATTGTGACTTCAATAAGGTTAAAATATATCTACCAATACCATAATCAAATCATTTGAAACATAATGACCTACAGAGAGTAAAGTGGCTCAGTCCAAAACAGGGGTCAGATAGTTTTGGGGTGAAGAAGCTATGTTTTATGCACAGATTGTGGTGTTTATCCAATTCAATGTAAATTTGGGATGATACCATTTTTATGTATTAAAAATAATCTAAAAATTCCCCTTTTACTCATCAAACCATCCCGCTTACTCCTTTTGAGACCATATTTTCACCTACAGCAGGGTCTCAAAGAGAAAAGTATCTCAGTCAAGAGGGAAAGGCATTGTTTGAGTCCTAATGAGATATACATGTGAATACAAAGGAAATATAAATTATATGAATCCATAGAGTGTGTCAATTATTTTATAGGCACCATGATCAAGTAGATAAAGCTGATAAATACTTACAACATACCCTAAAAAAGTGTCTCAGTCCATGACAGGCAGAGATCCAATTTTGGGGGTAAGAGGTGCATTAGTGTGGTGAATGGAGTTAAAATTTGGTAAAATATTGGATGAACAAATCAATGTGAATAATAAAAGTGTCATGGATATTTTATAAAGTGTCATGGATCTTTTATAAAAGGATAACAAGACCTACAAAAGATCCTAGGACTCTATACACAATCATAACAGGAGGCACAATCAAATAAGGACTCATGCACCTAAGCAAGGGTGTAATGAACATATAAAAGGATGAATTGATGAATTAGAGATGATTAACACCTTAATAAATATAATTATATAATTAAAAATATTTGGAAATGGAAATATTTAAGGAGGATAATACTAATCAATCAACACATAGCCTATACTCCAAATGCACACACCGTTTGCCTTCCAAATAGTCTGTCTTGGGTCTTAAGAGTTCAGATGGTAAAATCATCAGACCAAGAGATAAAAATAGGTAAATATCCTATATATGACATGATTAAGACCAATATATATATATATATATATATATATAATCAACACATAGCCTATACTCCAAATGCACACACCGTTTGCCTTCCAAATAGTCTGTCTTGGGTCTTAAGAGTTCAGATGGTAAAATCATCAGACCAAGAGATAAAAATAGGTAAATATCCTATATATGACATGATTAAGACCAATATATATATATATATATATATATATATATATATATATATATATATATATATATATATATATATATATATATATATATATATATATATATATATGGGAAGTGCCATCTATTTTACCTCAAACATAGGGCACTTCCCTTATGCACAAGACTAGCAGTTTTGAGGAAAAGAGGTGAAGTGGTGAACTAGAAGATAGGAAAAATTAAAAGTGAGTTTGAAAATATGTATTAAACCTATAAAAACATGGGAAAATAAAAATAATGTTTGAAACCATACAAGGTACTTCAGACCATCGGGTTTGTAGTTAAACGTCCTTAAGCATAATTAGGCTTAATGCCCAAACAAGGAGTCATTTACACTTCCAACTCAAAATGAGAATTCTAGTTCATTTTATCATTATTTTAAGATAATTAAAAGTGTGATATAACTCCCAATTTTTATGGAAACTATCAAGGAAGGTCATTTGACCTGATGTTGTAGTTAAGCATGCTAGGCATGGCTAAACCTAGTATCCAAATAAGGTATCAATCATACTTCCAAGATGAGATATAATCTATAATATATTTAAAAATGTTTATGGGATGAATAATTAGGTTTAAAACCCTTGTTATTGAAGATAAAACTTTGGAGAATCCATTTTTGGCTCAAGAGTAACTCAGACTTGTAGGAAACAAGAAAATAAGCATGATAGGTCAAGTTATGATGCTCACATCATTCATGACACTTTGCATGGAGACAAAAGAAGTTAGGGGAATATATAAAGGGTCTTGAAAAATGAATTTGTGGATTTTTTTTATAATTTTGGATGTCATACCTTTATGAACCAACCTTAATAGTGAAAACAAGCCTAAAACCCTATTAAACCCTCAACCAGGACTAGTTTGTGAAAATAGAGTTGGTTAGAAGATAAAATGGAATAGTTTTCTCATGAAACATGTTGGATGTTTAATAGGACTCACCAAAGATATTTCCAATGCTAGCTATTTGTACGAACTTATATGGATGGGGGTAGAAACAAGCTTTTTCTCAGTATTTTTTATATTTTGTAGGTTGTAAGAAGTTTCAAAAGATGAAAAGCACATGGATGGAAATATTGAGACTTAAAATAAATCCCCATGTAATTTTATTTCCTTTAAAATGTTCCTAACTACCTAAAATATGTGTTTCAACTCAGCCATTCAAATCTAGCATATTGCACAAGCTAGAGAGAAGTGTGAAAACTTCAAATGGATGGAATGTTAAGGTGACCATGATAATTCCAAGGAAATGGAGGATATTGAAACTTATAACTCACTCCATCCCATTGATTTTAATGATAAACTGAAGCCAAGTGTGCAAGGTGCATGGAAGGGTAGTTTTCAAGACTACAAATGATGATGGCTGCTTTCCAATTGATTCCATAAGACTAGGGATGAAACCAATGCATGGAGAGGAATTTATGATGTATCTACCTTGAATTAAAATCACTATAAATATTATTCATCAGTTATGGGATTTCCAAACAAAGGTAATCATGAAGACAATTTTTTTGTGCAAAATGAGGAGTTTCTTTCCACTTTTATTCAAGTTTGTGACATGGTTTGACATTTGTTGATCCTATCCTTACATGATTTGACCCATATACTATTATCATGAATGGATAACTAATTTTATCAGATTGACAAGTGTCCTTGTGATCCTTGAACCTCTCTCTCTCTCTCTCTCTCTCTCTCTCTCTCTCTCTCTCTCTCTCTCTCTCTCTCTCTCTATAAGAGTTAGCCATTTTGGCATTGTATTGGATGCTCCACCTGAGTATGGTGAATCCTTGCTCATTCATATACCTTTTGATAAATAAAATGACTAAGTGTTACCTCTTCATGACTATTCATAAACATGTATTCCACTTGAATGATGAATCATTTTTAATGAAGACTATGGATTCCTAGCATGTGGTATCATTATTTTACCTTATTTGCAGTTGGAAAATCTCTTCTTGAAGGGCATGTGAAATTTTGAGTGAGTTAGTATTTTCATTAGTGCCATTCAAGGCCTCTTGTCTAGTCCTCCTAGTTTTGCACATCCATCCATGACCTCACAAGGTAACATTGATGTGAGAAGATGAAGATTGAAGGAGTGTATGTTTTAGTTTGTTTCTTGGTCCCAAGTGTAGAATGAAATTAGTTGGAAATCATCAAATTGATTTGGCGTATCAAACCCTTAGTTTATATTTGATTTTATTTATCTCTCTCCCTTTTCACCCCCTTAAGGTTTAGCTGTAGTTTGATTCATAGTGGTACATCAAGGGAGGTAGCCCTATCTAGAGACTCACCTCATTCCTTAGTCTGCCCACAATAATAGAGGTGATTCCATTGTGTCACTTGGATTAGGAGAGCCTTGTCAGCTCCTCAAAGGGTAAAAATCTAAGTTACAATAGTAGTTGATTAGTAAAATGAATTCAAGTAGAGAATTAGGATTAAGTGAATACAAGGAGGTTTAAGAGCCAATGAGTAGGTAAGAGTGAACAAGAAAGATCTAGTAAATGCAAAGTGATCAAAGAGATAAATAAATTTAAGATAAAAGATAAATAAGGATAAGAAAAGATTAGAGCTGGGTATCTGGCATAGGTAAGTGTGTGTTTTCATACATATTAAGGAAGCTTGTTAGAACCTATGCATCAAGATCCTTGATAGATAAATTTAAATTAAACTTATAAGACAAATATACATATAATAAATTTTCATAGAGCATAAGATTAACTCAAAATTTTACCTCTATATAAGTAAAAGGTGTGGATGAGCTAGAAGCTGGATTCAAAAATGTAAATAATGGCTATGTCAAATCAAATATTTTAAATGCTGATTGTGACAATGAAGGCATCGTCACCTCTTGGGACATAAAAATGACATATATATTATTCAATTTCTATGTAAATTAATTTTTAGCTAAATTAAATTTACAAATATAACTTAAATTTAACATGACATTTATATAAAATATACTTGTATCTGTGTGGTGGCTGATGTCTGCACACCAAATGTGTGTGCTAGAAACTCATCACTCATAAATATATTATCAAATCCCTCTGAACCACCAATGTCATCATAAACAAAAGGTCAAGTTCACATAGCTTCATAATAACTGTAAGGGTGGAGTCAGGTATGCACATTAGGTGACATATCTCTAGCATTAATTTGTAAAAGCCTACTCATATGTTGAATGAGTGTATTAGTGAGCAAACTAAGTGCATGTAGAGTGTTTATCTCTAAGACCTACTAAACTACAAAGGGGATCTTGGGCTCAAGTGGATTTTGGATACAAATCCTTGAAAGCTGATTAGATGCACTGTATGGACCTGGTTGATCTTGTCCAGAGCCTTTCCATTGGCCCTGAAACTCACTATAATAAAAATAGTTTAGAATCTCCTTGAGGACAAACTCACAAATCCTCAAAAAATACAATAGGACCTCATGGTCGCTCCACAGTGGATATAATCAAACACCATCCACCATTGGTCCAAATATTGGCTATGATTAAACAATGTTGGCAGTGATGTATTGGAAAATGTTTAGCAATTACCAAAAATGGTGAATTAGTGGTTGGGTCAATGAATAAGGAATAAAGGGGGCTTTTGATATGTCTCTGTTCTTGATCTCAAGTGCTAAAAATTTATCATCACAATGATCCCTACAACTATTATAATATGAAGCCCATCTATCAATTTGACTCATTATAGAGTCAATTTGACCTAATAATGTCTCTAGGGAATTGGCTAGATAGGTGTGGTGGGTGTTGGTGGAATTGAGATCCATCATTCTCCCAATTAATTATTCAAATTTAATTTTGTTTCCCACAATGTGGTCAACTAGACTCTCCTGACTGCCTGGGGCATTTTATGGAACTATAAGAGGGTTAGTTGGAGGGATATGAGGAAGAACAAGAGGATTTTATGGAAGGTTAGGAGGGTTAAGCAGAAGAACAAGAGGGTTAGAAGGATGGGTTGTTTAAAATAAACAAATTACCAATTAAACAATGAAAATAACTAAAACTTAATAAAATTTAGGGTTAACAAGTGTAGTTTTTTAGTACTTACCTCTTCTATGAGGTGGCATCATCGATTAAATACTTCACGAAATGAATTCTGGCAAGGTTTAGCCTCTCTCACCTAAAATGTGATCGCAAAATTGCAAGGTTAACAAAGAAAGCTTGAATGCAAAATGAGGAATTTTGCATTCAAGTTTCATTTTTTTATGTTACATAGGTAATGTGATTGCATTATTAATGCAATCGAATTATTAATATGGTTGCGTTATTAAAAACAATAATAATGTGATCTCATTATTAACGTGATAACATTATTTTTTAAAATAACAAGACTGTGTTATTATTTTAAATAATGAAATCATGTTATTTAATAATGCGATCACATTATGGCTCGATAATTACTAAGCCATAATTTACATAATGTGATCATGTTAATTAAATAACATGATTGCATTATTTCATAATGTGATTGCGTTATTGAAAATGTCTATGACATTATCCCCCAACTCTGTGCACTTACCCTATAAAAAAATAGGTACATAGAAATAGAGGAATAAAATTAAGAAAAAAACATATAACAAAATATCATATTAGGTAAAATATTGTTACAAATTGCAATCAAGCACTATAAATGAGTGTTACTTATCTTTGGTTGGGTGCCATTGAGATAATTATGGCTCATTATAAAGTATGCAAAATATTTAAATGACATTGATCACCTAATTGCATAAAAATAGGTTCTAACAATATAGTATTGGAACAAAAAATAAAAGTGTCAAATTGAATTTATCACAAAACAAAGTTGCAAACATCATTCTATATTTATTTTCTATTATAAAGTTTTATATTAATATTATTGAATGCATAGATTATATTTCATAGTTGTATGGTTATATATATATATATATATATATATATATATATATATATATATATATATATATATATATATATATATATATTTTTGTAGTAAATTGTATTGGATGCAAGGTGTAATTTCGAGCAGAACATTTTTAAAATTATATATAGTTTTGTATTTGAAAGGTAAAAATACACATTGTGAATTTGTTTAATAATAATAATGACATGGTTTATTCAACATTTCCATTCAAATGCTAGAATATTTAATATTAAATTATCTATTTTACATAAACTATATATAAACCATGTCATTATTATTAATATAGTTTATGTAAAATAGATAATTTAATATCAAATATTCTAGCATTTGAATGGAAATGTTGAATAAACCATGCCATTATTATTAAACAAATTCACAACATGCAATGTTACATTTTATCTAGAAAACTTTACAGAGACAATCAAACTTATAAAAAAACACTTATGTTAAAAAACAATGTTATAAATAAAAATAACTGTGTTAAAAATTATGTTATAAATAAATAAATAAATACAATGTTGATAAATAGTGTTTCAATTTCGTCCTCGATTTCAATGACTTCACCAACAATAATGAACTATGCTGACAATTATTTCTTGATCCTTTGCATTGGCTACATACCATCTCTATAGGCTACCACTCATAGGCTTTAATGTCTGGTGCCCCTCTGTATGAGTTCCTTGGATACTCGGCTAGTCATTGACTTGCATCAATTCCATATGATTTAAGATTAAAAAATTAATAGTTGATGAAAAATGAGTTGTACATGAATGTAAAGAAAATCTCAAAAAACTCATCTATGAAAACAATAAATGGTACACTAAAATAAGTATTCAAAATCATTAATAGATCTTAAAAACAAAGTAGCTAATTGTCTCCCATATTTACATGGAACATTATTGATAGCAAAGGAATTGTTGAGAACAATGTGGAGAATAAGATTTCATGGAATCAACAAGTGGAGGGTAAAAACTATAGGAGTGTTGATCACAAATGGATTTTTTAGAGATCTTAGTTCAATAATAAGAACAATAGATCAAACTGTGACCTAAAACATGAATTCACTTCAAAAATTAAAAACTAAAGATTATAAGAAAAATAAGAATAAATTTAGCACAAAAAGTTATAAATATATATAAATTCCCGGTTAAAATTCAACATATGGAATATTTCAAATTTAGGGCTAAATCATATATATTACAAAATCTAATGCATAAAATTATAAATACAAAATATTACTATATAAAATTATACACGGCTGATTGTGTTTAATTAATACCATGTCAAATTTTTGTTTGTTTTATGACCTCTCAGATCTAGGTATTTAAAAAAAGGGAAAACCATATATGATAGTATGCATATTATTAAAAAAAATTATAGTGTTGTTAAACATATATGATCTAGAATGTCAGCATAAAAATTAATAAGACCAAGGAAGTTACAGTGAGTAGTAGTAAGTATGTTAATAATGGTAACCTTTCAAATCTAAATGATTGATTATTTTAATAAATATTTTATTATCTTAGTATAAGGAATGTTGTCTAAAAATATAGGTGGTTAGGTTCAAACCTATAGAACAATCATATTTGTCAATTGTGACTTTATCTTATTTAGTATTGACAAAATAGTACAATACCTTTAATTTAATATGTTATTATTTTCACAATCAATTTGCATATTGGAGTACCAAAATCAGCCACATATCTACAAATACTTCCAAAAGAATTTACTCTTACAAGGAATTTGCGAACAAGTTTCATGATTCTATTAAAAAAAGTCTTCGAATTTAAATGAGAGTTGTGATTTTTCAATAGAAAGTCCACAACACTCCACACACCAAATAAATTGAAATTAAAAGGATTCAAAACATTGGATTCTCACAATGAATATAAGTAAAAAATTTATTAACATCACACCAAAAAAAGAAAGTAGAACCTTTATTTTGATTGAAAATTGTTTTCTATTAATTCAATACAAACATATACAGTGTTAGTAGTATATATATATATATATATAGAAACATGCTTGCAGTTTATTAGATTATTGCATTTTTGTTCGATGAAAGGCAATCCTAGAAAAATTTAAATTCTCAATGTTACCTTCTTGACATGGTGGAGGAGCATATTATAGTATACATGATTTGATTTTTGAATACAATTGAAGAGTATGCCATTACAAGTACAACTTCACTTGATCTGTGTCTCCATATCCAACTTGAAACTTCCATTTCTAAGGCCCCTCTCATTTCAATCCATTTTCATAATAATTCGTATAGTTAGACTATAACAAAGCCATTATTCTGTTCTAATATAAAAAATTATAATGCATGAGTAATCACTCCATTTCAATGTTATTAAACCTAGATATTTGAGGGTAAAATTAGTGTGCAAACATTTAACAACCAAAAAAAACCATAGATTCAAAATGAGCTTTCATGAATTAGTTTGTATGTCATTTATGGGCTCCATTATATATCCTAGCAGTCTTACTACAACAACTTGATTGCCATACTCTATCACACTCTATGCTATCATTTTGAATGTAAAATCAATAAGAAGGTGAAATTTGACATGGACACCAATATCATGGTAGCCACCCACCAGATCCACCTACAAAAGCATAAAAAAAAGTGATTTAACCCTATTCATTGTAAAACTTCTTATAATTTAATAATACCAACTCCTCCTACATTATTCCCAACCTCCATATGAACAATTACTATTGTGACATTATTTCCAAAATAAAGGAAGTTAATGCTGAAAACTTAACATGAATTTGCATAACAACAAACAACAAAAATCTAATATCCCCTCATGCTACATGACATAGTGTTATCACTATTCTTACTACACACAACCTTGCTACAAACTCTAATACATATCTTCAAGTATTACAGACTTGCATTTCCAAGAAATCCCTTTTACATTCTAACATAAATGATAGGGAATATCATTTTTCCTAACACAAAATTTTACAAAATATCTTTATACACAATTATGACAAGTGCAAAATTCTAGTGGATTTTCAAAGAGTGTTTGACCAAATGATTGAATAAAATGTCTTCTAATGGAATATCCCAATTGTAGCTAACAAAAGACATGGGTATCCTCACAATTGTAGTTGATTTCCTTTATACACATGTATGTGAAATGGAGAATTATACTACAAAGCACATGGAATTTTTGACAAAATGCCTCAAAGAAATGTGACCTCATGTAATGCAATGACTGCAAGTTAACAGGATTTAAGGATTTTCAAAGAAATGCTCCAACTAGATGTAATCATATTAAATGGCATGGTTTCAAGATACACACAAAATGGATTTGTTGAAGAAGCCTTGAAGGCAGTTAAGCAAATCCCATGTGTAGGTTTAATAGCAAACTACATAATCTTTGTCACCATCCTCCTAACCTATGCCAAATTGGAAGTTTTGGAATAGAGAATGGGCATCCATGATTGAAAGTGGATATTTTTCAAATATCTATATTATTTTAAGTAAACATAGATGTTATTTGAAGCCTATAAGTCATAATTTTTTTTTCAATATTGAAGTCTCAAGAATAAATAATATAAAACAAGCTTAGCTATGCAAAGTCAATAAGTTCAATATCAAAGAAGGCGAGGATTATTTGAAAGAATTTTTTGAACAAAATAAAAATAATCCTAAATCAAAAGTGTTTTTATCTCATAAACTTTGAAAAAAATCTTAAATCATTTTTTTTTTGTTAAAGTCTTAAGTGTTTTGTAATAAGTATATTTGAAGCCAAATGGACAAAAATTAGCCGCAAATGTTTTTTAAATATGAGTACAATCATAATGATTTAGCATGAATTTTTCTCAACACTCATAATGTTCATAGCCTACAAAAATATCCTTACATACCACTCAATTGCTTTACGCTACACACCCCTCTTCAAAGTTGATCACATATTCCTCTTTTCTGAGTTTTGGTGTGTGGAGTTCTGAAAAAATAAAAAACCCCAGCATTACACTGAGAACAAAACCCAATATATTAAATTAGTAAAGAAAATAAGAATTGAATCTCAAAATGAAAGATTAATACCACAACCAACTAATGAGATTTACATAGGATGCCTTTATAGTCATGATTGTTTAAACTTCATTGGCTAAGAGCATGCTTTGGATTTAGCTAAAATTTAGTTATAACATTTTTCCAACTGTATACCAATTTCCATAGAGTTGCATAACTCTTACGAGCTTTTCTGTAGACATATGCATGTACATAAAGGGTATACATAGAATAAGCAGACTATAAATTAATGAACCCAATTTTGGAGCTTATGTGGACCATGTGATTGCAAGTTGGTCAAATAAAAAAACCAATACCCTTCACAATTAATACATTGAAATGTGCTTTCAAAAAGGGAATTAGAGGAATCGAAAGACTATAGAGATAAAATACCAAATTGAAAATCACACAAGGTAATCACAGTAATCAATGTAAGCTCCAAGATAAACACTTCACAAGCTTTGGAAAATATTGTAGGGGCCTTGACTGATATCATCCTCATGACTACATCTCCCTACCAAAAATAAACTGACATAGGGTTAGGGGTTTTGACAAAGGAGGAAAATGATAAAATTCTAGGGCAAGAGTTACTATGGATGAAAAAATGATCTCTATGATTAACAACAATAACCTCAAAATCCATTATCATTATTTTCCTTACTTATTGAACTAGTAGTCAAATCTACCCTTTCTTTATTACCAATATCTCTATGTAGAAAAAACAAAGCCCCACAATAAAATTCTAACCTAGTCTACGAGCATATAAAACCTACTAATACTACCCAGATGTTACACATAAGCCAAACAGAAAGAAAAGTAGGTCGCAAATATGAACCTGATTACTGCAAAAAATCTTAACTTATTTATCAGTGCTTCACCCATAACGTAAATGAAAAAAAGTAAAAGAATCAATGAATTACAAAGCTTCAATAGTCTCTACTTTGAATGCTTAGAAACAATGAAATTAAAATGAATGTCATAAATTGCCTTCATCTCAATCCTACATCACATCAAGACAACATTCAATCCAAGTAATTTAGCAAGTTTCCAATTCTCCTACAAACTTTAGCGAGATCATAAACCATATTTTCCCATCCTGATGCCAACCAAGTTTCACAACTTGCGTTTAATTTGTCCTCAAATCAAAACAATATAATATCGCTAAATTTAACTCGCTTGCAAAATCATACATCTTGCAATCTCCTGCCCTGCTAGTTGCATTCAATACTTGTCTCAAACAAAGAGAAGGTTCCGATAATGTCCCAAATATTTCCTCCAATCATAGTATAACAAACATTTTTTTTATTCGACCTGTTAAAGACCTCACACCTTTCTCCTTAAAACTTTCATGTATATTTTTTACACCCAAAACGAGGACATCTCATTGCCCAACAACCCATCGATGAATTCCAATTTAAATCAAATCAAATGATATAATTCCCTCTAAGACTACTAATATAGATTTTTATATTATTACTATGGTATAAATATAACACTCTAACTCCTACCTCTTTCTAGTGTAAGGCACTTACATTTGTTTCCCTATGACTATATTTATGATGCAGTGTGGTTCTATTTTCAAACAGTTTTTAATCTTAATATGCATCATTCAAGGGTGTTTGATTTATAATTTTAAAGGCACATACACCATGGCTTTATAAATTTTGTGCCCTATTTTTAATATAAAAATTTAGACTTAAGACATGTAAAATTTATGTTGTGCTTTTATATATTATATTTTTAAAATTATTTAATATTAAATATTTAAAATTGGTTAGGGGCATTTGTTAGTCTTTAAATTATATTATTTTAGGTTATTTTTGTGATTATTAATTATCATTTGAAATTATGTGTTCATTCATATATATTATTAACATTCATAACATTTATATGTTCGTAATCATTTTCCCACTTCAGTTATATTTAGCTCTCGTGAATGTTTTATATATGTCATATGCGTTGTTAAAATTTGGGAATGTTATCTCTATCCCATAAGAAATGGGAATATTATTTTCATAATAAAATCACTTTTATGGGGGGGATGGTGGGTTGATTGATCTTCATAATGATTTGTGACAATTAGATAAGATTTATGGTTTATTTCATAAAGTTGTGATGTTTTAAAATTTTGCAGTACAACATACATGATAGTTTTAGAGGCCTTCGAAGCATTTTTATAAGGTCAAAGAGCCTTTCCACATGGCATTAACCCAATGATTGCCTTTCTGGTGATCTGAGTTTTCCAAAGAGGTATTATAATAGAAAATTGAAGAACACTCAAAAAAGTTCACTGTGACATGGTGGCCCGATTGGGCTAGCTATTATTAGCAAATTGGATAATATGATAAGTCCTTACCTCTTCTGTTTCGTTTCATTGTCCATTGTTTTGTGCACACCAAATTTACAATATCAATGATTGATTTGGAGAAACGCAAGTGTGTATGGCATAGAAGAAAATTGTATTTTTATTATAAGTGAGAAAATAAAATGGAGATGGTTTGACTTTTTTTTATTTTTTTATAAACTAAACAACACATACGTGTTATATCGATAATTGTCAAACCTAAATTGTACACGATCATAGATGCTTTTTAAATTCTCATATACATTTTCACATAAATCATAATTAAAAAAAAAAATCTACTTTTTAATCCCCCAATTTTATTGAGTTTATAATTACTTATTATTATACATATATTGTGATACTTAATTGAAATATAAATTAAATTATTTTATTACAAAAATATGATAAATTCATATTTAATTATTCTTATTATATCATATATATATAAAATATAATACTTAATTAGATTGTAGATTCATATATGTAAATACAAAAGTATGATAAAATTGTACATTATAAAACGTAGGAACATAAACTTTATTTATGAAATTGACATTAAAATCATATGTTTTAATAATTAGTCACTCATAACTCTGCTCTTAAATGATGTGTAGTTAAAACTCTAAATTTATAAAATAAACATTTAAATTATATTCAAACTTATAATTAAATAAAAATTTAAAATCCAAGATAAAAAAATGATTAATATAATAGTGATGCTGGTTTATAATATTAATTAAAATTTATTTTCAAAAGCTCTCATACTATGAGGTGTATTAGCCTAATAACTATTGGCAACCCTTAAAATCTAGGAGGTAATTGACTAGGATAGACAATCTTTGCTCTCTGCCAGTTGAATCTCCTGCTTCAGCACATCCACGCTGTCCGGAAAGAACAGCGGGTAATGCGCAAGCACTAGCCGTTGATCTGCCGCCCTTGCTGGCTGGAAGTTAAAAGCGCAGTAAGCAATTAAGACGAACAGTAACGCCGATGCCTTCATTGCTGCTCACTGGTCAGTTCTAAGCACCGATTTGCTTAATCTATCTATCTATCTTTATGATGAGAAATGATCTGGAAGGGTCCAGTCAAAGCCGCGTTCAATGAAGAAAAGTTATTGCGTGTGGCTTGGGTTTAAGGCGATCAGATACGTTAAGTATTTGTGGTTCAGAAATGACTTTGGTTTGCTAGTGGGCGGCGCCTGTCAACGTTTCGAACTTTAAAAGTCGGTTGACCTTAGAAGTCTCGAAGAGGGTCGCGCACGATGGAGAGAAACAAATCGCCGTGTATCGTCTGTTCAGACTGGAGAAAATATTATTTCCTCAGATTTACGTTTAGCATATTCTTTAGAGAGTTCGGCGATAGTTCATATGGTGAGGGTAAGTTCATTCCTGGGTAAAGTCAGGGGATTAGGAATCATTTTTTTATTATATGTATGGTATTCAGTCAATTAAATAGTTCAAAATATATATCACAATAAAATTATAGAGTTTGATTAAAGTTTTATAAATTATTAATTGTAAAGGAAGATGGATGATTTTATTCATGATATGTTATTATGAAAGTGTGATATTATTTATTATCATTTTTATTTACAATTTACATAATACATTAATCTTTTTACATAGAATATATGAAAAAATAAAATTACAAATATACAATTTATTATAAATGAAAAACTCAACATCAATTTAAAAAACAAAAAACAAAACAAACAACAACAACAACAATTAATTAATTTCTAAATAAATAGAATAATTTATATTTTAGAAGTATGTTATATATATATATATTTCAAAAATAATAAGCTAGCCACTAAGGAGAACAATCTTCCAAATAGTTTGAAAAAGTTATGGGTTCATGTGTAAGGTATATGAGTCTTAATCTATATCTATCTATCTATCTATCTATCTATAGAGTGTCCAAAAAATGAACATTTAGGTTGAGTAACCCTAAATAAACAAGGAGATGATTAGAGGGATGCCCCTAATAAGGTAAGGACCATGGAAAGTGTGGAAACTTAGGTTTAAGAATACTACTCTATATTTTTTTGAAACCATTTGCTTTATGTTTGATTAGCATAATGAAGAGACCAATGGACATTAAAATTGTTAAACATGGAAAATTTAGGTGAAAATCATTCATATCTCTTGTTAAGAATATAGTGTTGAAAGGGAGTTTCGATATATCATTTCCAATCTTTCCATTAAAGTCTAATATAGTTAATTATAATTTTATGAAGCATATATATATATATATATATATATATATATATATATATATATATATATATATATATATATATATATATATATATATATATAGGGAAAACCTCATTATTTTCCCAAAAGGATTATTTATTATCATTATTTAAACAAAATATAGCCTTAAATTCAAGTAAAGAAAGCCAAGTTTGATTCTAGTTCACAAAATATGTTGCACTATGTGCATATCTCATTTAAAGAGTTTTAGAGCATGTACAAAGCCTTTTGCAGCAAACATGTACATTGACCCAATCATCATCTTAGAAAAATTAACCAAAAAAAAAACCAACGGCTTGCAAGACAAAGAGAAGCTACAAAATAGCCTAACATGGTTAACTCCTCACATTAAAAAAATGATATTATAAACCAAGATATCATTCGTAATCAGTGACCCAACAACCTTCCCATTAAATATCAGAGCTTTAAATATAAAATGACAATCAAATCAAAGAACAACTATCATAAATAACCCCAGTAGCTACAAACGAAGTAAAAGCTATAGAACAAACCATCACAACTTTAGAAAAAAATAGAAAGCAAAATGTTCAATGACTGAACTCCAACATCCATCAGTGCACAAGAAAGAAACAAGGAAGAAGATTAAGATCTGGTTTGTTCAAGTGATATGTACCTTGAAAAATATTTTTCAAAAATCAACCTAAAATCTAAAGGTTAAATTTTTAGAAAATCCCGAGAAAGATAGAATCCTTTTTTTACATTCCACTTCTTTCCATTTATCAATCTCTTTTCTATCATTCATGGGATACCAAACCCTCCAATTAGCAATTGAATACCAAAGCAGAGAAAACTGAAACTTCAAACTAATCCAATCAACCATAGAATGTATAACGACATATAAATAACAAATCATTCTTGCCAAAACTTCTAAAATACTAATTGAAGAATGTGAATACTTCATCTTCAACATAGTAGGCATTAACCACCACCTATTAAAACACTACTCACAAAGGAGGCCCTGAATTCACAAAGGATTCCAAAGCTTGTCTTCTAACCCAAAAAGTAGCATTCCTCACAAACCCTTACATCATATCTCTTGAAACATCTTCAATGATTTATTGTGGTCTAGGGTGCTCTGCTCTACACAAAAGAGGGCAAGTGGCTTCCAAATCAACATATATATATATATATATATGTCTTTAAAAATCACATCACATTTCATTAAAAAGATAAGACATAAAATCCCTGACATTCAACTTACCAAATTTATTTGGATTCTAAACTGAAAATTATGGTAAAATCAAATTGTGTAAAAAAAACTTCACATAATGTATTTTTTATCTTCTTTAGAGGAAAGACTTAAAAAAAAGAAAGGGAAGTTAAATCAGATGGTTGATTTAAATTAAATCCATTAAACCTCCATTTTAACTATTTTTATTTCAAGAGCAAATCATAAACCTTAGGAGGGCTTCTGCAAGAAAAAATTTCTAGACCCCAACTTGCCAACGAAATTTAAAGAGGAATGAGAGGACATTAAATTTATCCAACAAAACTTGTCTCTCCTATTTGACCTTATAATTTTTTTATCAAGATCCAACCTAAACAAGATAATAATGTCTTGTTGCTCATTAATGACCTTAAGAGTCTCATTTAAGAACAAGGGCCCAGTTAAGGCTTTAGTACCTGCCGCAGGGTGGGGAATGTTTGTAACAGATGTCAAACTAGCAAAACTAGTAATCACAGTGGTCCGAAAAAAAAGTATAAGGTCAGGTGATTAAATATCAAATTGCCCTTGTTTAATTACCATCACACTTACCACCACCGCCATTCCAAAATCTCAAAACACCACACAATCCATAAAGGAAGGCATAAAGTTTTTTTAAACAGAATGCAGCCGAGGAAATCATGAATTGCAATAGCACTCCAAAAAAGGACGCTGAGGGTGTGGCATTACAATTCGCTGTTAGAATTATACAGATGATCGATGTATAGATTTCAGCTTCAGAAGTTTTCATATGTACCACTGATCAGTATCTTTACTTTATTTCAATGTACATGGCTATCAATCAATAAGAAAATATTTGTGACCTTCTTGTTGGAATTTTACAATCTTCTTCATATGAATAATGTTTTTATTTTGTATGTTTGAATAATTTGGTTTCTTCCATCGTTTTTAATCTCAGGGTGCCAGAGTTGATTGACATTTATGCTTCCATATAGAAAATATAATTTGGGCATTTAGGGTTCACCCATTGTAATCAATTAACATATCATTTGGGAGAGATAGATTCTTATTCAGTATGCATTTGATCGTACTCATTAAATATGTATTTGTTTCATTATTTAAAATTTGAATCACCATGCTTAGCAAGGTCTACTATAGAATCTTCAAACAATATTTGGGCATATACTCATAAAGCACGAGCCTTTCTGAGCCTTGATTACAACAATGAGTAAATGCACCAGATGACAACAGACTCGATGGAGGGATTGTGATCACTAATTGCCAACCTTGATGTCTACTCTACGCGTACCAAATGCACCTATGCATAGTAACTCAACATAGAATATATTTCCAATAAAATGAAATAACATGACCGAAAGTAGTAGAATTTAAAGCAAATGGCATGGTTTACGAACTTTGAGAATAGATTAACATGGCCAGCAGTTGGGCCAGAATCGATAGGGGGTCTAATTTCTCTCATTGAGTTAGATGTCAGATATGATCAGATTAGACATGTCCCTAAATATTTCACCTATTTGGAGGAGCCAAAAAAACTAAATTTAGAGGGGAACCCACTAATTACACGGCCATTGAACACTGCCAACCAAGGTGTCCAAGCTATGAAGAAATTAATGAACAATCACTTCAACAGGATTCATGAAAAGCGTCCGTTATCCTTTTTGGCATGTCCACGTAGATGACCAAGTTTGAGAGTGATATATGAGGGAATGCTGAATGGACAAGAGAAAAATGCAATGCCCTGTTAAGAATGCCGATCTAAAGATGATGCTAGCAGCCCACTTACCGATGGCAGTTATGGTAAATATCACTAATATTTACGTTGTCTTTCAAAGGTTCTAAGGAAAAATAACATGAAGCAAACAATTATTGGCTTGAGAATGTAAACATTATTGCCTATTTAGTGGCAACTGGATATAATAGAAAAAAACATTATTGCCCATCAAACATTGCAAAACATTCAAAATAGTTTTCTTGCCTTCCTGCTTGCGCATTTCATTGGCTGTTGACTATAGTCAAAGAGAATTAATTTCCAGAGGCAAAACATATAGTACCTCCAATAGGGACTAATAAAGGAGAACATTTAGAATTTTGTAGCTTCTTACTCCCAGATTTAGACTTATCCCGAAATAAGTCATGTTTTTGCAACTTAGATGACATGTTTTCTTCTAATTCAAACTTAGAGTTAATCTTGTTATGATAATTTTTTAAGATATATTTTTCTTCCTCCTACCCAAAGAAACTATTGTGGGTTTAGATTTAGAAAGGGCAAGACTAGGATTACTTGAATATAAATTAACACTATGATCTTTAAGTATGGTAGAGGAGGTGGAAAAACTAAAATATTCAAATAAGAATAGAACATATCTTTAGAAATGGAATTACCATTCATTGCTAAGCAATTTATAATAATCAATTTTATAATATTTTGATAAGCAAGAGTCTTAGAATTGCCTTTCTAAATTACAAATACCATTTTCTCAAGCATTTTCAACTTGAAGAAAGGAAGATTCAAAAAAAATATTATATCTCAAATGTAGAAGATATAAATGATACCCAAAAATTAATGAAAAATGACCCTCACATATGATATATTCCTAAATGAATTTTGTCACTTGAGGCAAAAATAAGGTAAAGTATTATGGATAAAAAACTTACGAGTATTAAAAACAAACTCCCCTAATATGATAAACACATTATTTCAGTTAACAAATTTGGATTTGACAACAAACCACCTTTCACCATCTCTTGGTAATCCCATATCCCTATGAAAAACCTCTTAACTCAAAACCACCTTCAACCCTTTAAACATGCCTTCATGAAACCCACATAAGTTTTTAAAAACAAAACTCCAACTTGATTTGTATAAAACTTTGTAACACTCTTGATTTACCTTAAGATCCTCATGAGAAGTTGGTTTAGGAACCTTAGCAACTGAAATTAATTAAGATAAAAAAAATACAAAAGAAGCAGTTGATAACATAAAAAGAATCATCATTTGAAGTAGCCTCTAAAAAACTAATATTTTTGTTAATATATAAAAGAAAAAGGATATTTTAATGTGATGTATCTTGTTATCATGTTGCTTCTATTAGGATATGAGTTATGTGGGTTTTTATTTATTGTTTGCGTTAATGTGTATGTTTTTATTTTTATAATTTCTTCTTATATCAACATACTTAATGTTATCTTATTTCACCTCAAGTAATATTTAAGGCTTTAGGTTTAAAAGTGATATATCAATGCTACAAATGTAAGCATATTACTATTTTTTATGCATGATATAGACTATGCAAGGCTAAGGAAAATCATGAAAAACACAACAAAAAAAAATCAAGATAATAATGCTCCAAAGTTCTTTGAATTAACTTATTCAATAGTTTTGAGTATGAGCAAAAACTATTCAAGAATTAAAAATGATCCAATGTGATACAAAGGATCTCCTTTTTCATTCAATATTTAAAATTTTAGAACTAAAAATACCATTAGAAATGAAAGTGCATGCTCTTCATATCCTATTTTTCAAAAACGAATATCTTTGGATGCAACCCTACTATTTAGCTTGGTATTCATTTACAGAATTGGAGAAGTAGTAAGTGGTCAAATGGCATAAGTTTGAATGAAATCATTATTAAAATGTAGAGACATTAGTAACATGTGGAGAATATAGAGGAACGATACAAGTAAAATATTATTTATAAATATAAGGAATATTATCATCATAAGTATATTTATAACAAATAATCAAAATATGTTAAAAAGGAATAATAAAAACATGTTAAAGATGAGGATGAATGTTGGAAGTAACATGAATAAAAACCACATTAGAAATAAAAGGTTGATTATTAGAAGCAAAAAGTTGATTATCAATTCGAGAAATGAATATATTAAAAGGCATACTTTGATAGAAATTTTATTTTATAACATTCATGATTCATGAAATTTCAGTACGATTTTTTGAAAAATATATTATAAATTGAACCATGTCATGATCTTTAACCCCATCTTAACCATTTAAAATATTTTATTGCTCAAAATATTGTTCTTCACCATTTTCATTCACATCAACATTTTAAGATGATATTACCAATCATAACATTTTCATTGTTGACATTCAAAAAAGAAACATAGGCATTTCACAAAGGACCATCATTATTTTTTTAAAGAGCCCTTTGTTTTTGCACCATTAGGCACATTTGCATAATTCATTTTGTTTTTCATTTTGACCTAAAATTAACCAAATAACTTTTAACAAGATCTATATTTTTTTATTAAGCTTAGAAAATTTTGTAATTGGAATCGAGTATTTAGTAGATTTAAGTGGAGTAAATTAACATCAAACATAAAAATTTCACACCAAATGAGCTCATTAAGGTTTAAAATAATTCAAAAGTTAACCTAGGGATTATGATCAAGAAAATTAAATGAAAAGAAGCTATGGATTTTATATTTTGGAGCATACAATAAAATTAAGCCTTGAAAAATTACATAATTTGAGATATTAAAAAATATGAGATAAATCTAATTTTAAGAGGTGTGAGACGATGTCAGTCATCAAAATATAATATTAACAAATGTATTATAATGAATATTAAAATTTAAATCAGTTACATTAATTGAGTATTATGATAAATATAAAATACAATAATAATGTTTAATTAATCATGTCTAAATTATGAAACAATGTTTTGACATAAAGTTTTGGTACTTATATTAAATACATCACAATCTGAAGACATACACCTCAATCTGAATGTGGAAATATGTGGACAGTAGATTCAACAACCCAAAATGAATAGAATCCTTAAGTTAAAAGAATAATAAAAATTACATAGACACAAAATTACATAGTACATAATATTTCACTTTGAAAAACTTTTTTGTTATAAAACACAACACAATAACTCATTATTTATTATATTAACTCAACCGCTTACAAACAATAATGTACTTTCAAGTTATATTTTTCCCTAATGTATGTATGGGTATATATAGGTACATCAATAGATAACCATCAAAGTGATATTGCAATACCATAGATAACAAAACCATAAACTAGATACAAAACATGGACTAAAATCACCCAAATATATGTCAATATAGTCCCAAAGGGAGGAAGGCCCCATTATGATTCTACACTCTAGTAGAGTGTAAATCATGAAAAATAATCAACACATTTCTAATATTGTCGATGTTTGGAAAGAATCCCAACAATGGATGGGAAATAATTTTTATTCTCCATGGTTGAGAGCCCTCACAATCATTAAGAGGACAAAATTTTACCTCACCATTCTGGTTCTATAGTCAAGTAGAGTGTAAATAATAGAAACTATACAACACATTTTCAACAAACATCACAAAAGTATAGATTTAATGAGGATGAGAGTTTCATAACGTTTGGGATATTTTTTATGGTCATTAGGAACATCTGGGATGCTTTAAATAGTCTCCAAAACATTGGAGATGATTTTTATATGACATACTTGATCCAAAACAAAATTAAGACTATGTTCGCTTGGTCTTGAATTCATGTTTCCTCACTATGGTGTTTTTGTTGCGACACCTGTAATCTATAAGACAAGTTTTCTTCTCCTAGCCCTAGAAAGGTCAGAGTATTTGAAAACTTAAAGAAAAAAACATGAACTTAGGGGCATGCATTAAGGGTTAGCATGGTTCTACAACACTATCTAATTATCAAACCATTAATGGTAGAAATCACTATAAAAAACTTTCAAAAATCAATAAATTGCATGAATGAAAATAATTTCAGAGATATAGAAAAACATAGATCATGCGCCAAAAATGCTCTATGAGAAATATTTGCTTCAGATAATGATAAAATCTTTAATGATTGATCAAACTCTCTAAAATGCCTAAGAGTGCTCAGTAGATTATCTATGAAGGATTGCTAGATATTGTGTGTACTTCCTTCTATATGAATTAAAATGCTTTTATATTAATATAAAAATTGAAATCAAATTAGGATTCTAGTGGTGCACAAAATGACATCCAACGATTAAAAAGAGAAAAATATGGGATAAAGAGGATGGGTGCATGCTACCCTGATGAAGATTAAAAGAAGATCTCCAAAACATTAAGAATATTTTGGATATAAGGAAAAGACACGAGAGAGAGAAAGAAGGAAGAAGAGAGATAAAAAAGATGGAAGAGAGAGAACGAACGAGCTTATATATTAAAAATTAGAACATGAAACATCAAAAATAAATAAATGTACCAATAATATCTAATTTAAATCATTAATCAACAAATATAAAAAAATTCTAAAACATATTAATTAACAAGTAATGAATACATGAAACAATTTTGAAATGTCTAAACTATAATATAAAGGTTAGTTTAAATAACGTAGAAAAAAATTCCATGTTATTTTATCTATCATTCAAATGATATTTGATATATCTAAGTATATTATTCATGTTTTATTTATTGGGCTTATTTTAAAGTACTAAAAGAGATAGAACCCTAGCTCTTTGTATAAGGATTTAAATTTGATGGCCACATGGTTTTATTTGTATATTTTATCATAAAATATGAATTTGTTTTAATCTATTGTGAAATTTTAAGTAAATTTATAAAAATTATAAAGAATTATAATAAATATATTATTTGTTTTTAACTTTTTTATTTGTAATATAAATATTTAAAAATTAATGTTGAATAGATTATTTTTATTAAAAGAAAATTATAATATAAAAAATCAAATATCAATTTTAATATTTGTTTAATGGTGTTTATGAAAATTTTTAATTATATTAAGATATTTTTATTTGTTAATTTTAATTACATTGAAAAACATTTTACAATAGTAATAAGGATTGACATATAATGGTGTGAGCATGTTCACAATTTTATTCTACTATAAATTTATCATTTGTTTTTAATATAAAGGAGGGGTAAAAATTTATTAAATCAAGAAGAAGTACAAAGCAAGCCAATTGCATAGCCCTATCAAGCTCCACCAAGTGATCCAATTGTTGAGATAGATCCGGGGGTAAATGACCTCGGTCCATCAAATTCCAATCATGAATTTGCTCAAAAGCCCATTTAGCCAAACAATCAGCAACACCATTCCACTCTCTAGGAATATGAGTAAAAGCAACAAACTCCAAAGAAGCACAGAGGTTAAGAATCTGAGCATCAATCAAAGCCAAATGCCAATTGACATCATCTAAATGCCCTTTATTCTACAAATTCACCACCACCTGGGAATCAGACTCACATATGATCTTTCGCCAGCCCAATTGACTTCCACGCTCCATAGCAGTTAGAATAGCCCGAGCCTCCGTTAGATTATTAGTATGAAGACCCTTATAAACAAAAAAGATAAACTGAACATCTCCAGAGCTATCCTGACCAACACCACCAATCCCAGTATGACCAGGGTTACCTCGAGAAGAGCCATCCGTGTTGATTTTTAAGACACCCTGAGGAGGAGGAGACCATCTCCCCTCCCTATTCACCTTCGGGGTAGGATGTCTACATCTATTGTGCATGAGCTGACGTTACTGAGGCGGAAGATGAAGACGATTAAAACATCCAACATCACAAGGATCCACTGATGCAGTAAGGTCACACTTAGCCACAATAGTTTCTCCCAAAGAATGCAAAATTTTCCACCACAAGCGAGGGGCCACCACCATCTCCTCCTGCAAAATCCGTCTATTTCTTTCCAACCAAAGGTTCCAGATAATAAAGGATGGGCCAATAGCCCAAAGCTGCCTGAAGAAAGGAAGTAGAAACCAGAGCCCTGCCCCACCGATCCACAAAATCAGCCAGTGAGGAAACATGCCAATAGGGCTTAGTCCACACCCTCCACCAAAAATGCCAAATCTCCCTAGCATAGGAACATTGGAAGAAGAGATGAGAGACACTCTCCTCAGAGTTATGACACAAAACACACATAGAAGGGCCTTGGAACCCACGCTTACACAGATTATCCCAAGTGAGACACCAGTTTTGAGCAACTAACCACATGAAGAAAGTGCATTTGGGCCACGACAACTTGTGCCAAACAGGCTTCCACCAAGGGACCTCATTATTACCAAACAACTGCCTACCCAGTTGCTTATATCCAGCAGACACAGAGTACTTCCCAGACAAATCAGATCCATCCCAAGCTAATCAGAGCCCCTCAAAGAGTTACAAGCACAGGGAGCCAGAAGCTGAGCAAGCTCACGCCTATCTTCCTCAAACCCTTTAGTTGGCCACTCATAAGGAAGCTTCCAACAAAAGCTTACAGCGAAAATTTAACATTTGTTTGAATATTAATAAAAAATTATAATATCTTAGTCATACAGTGGAGTATGTATTATGTGTATTTTCTCTTATGGATTATAAAAAATCATATTATCTTAACCATGTGATAAAGTCTAAAGCTTTTTGTTTTTCTCAACCCTACACAATGATATAATTAGATTGATGCTATTTATCACTCTTCATAGTAAATTTCCAACTTTAAAATTTGGCATCCATTTTAACTTCAGAAAATGTGATGGAATCTACAGTAGTCGCCCATCACCACCATTGACGACGGGGCCTATCAACCACTGACGTCGGCACGTTTACCGTTGATTTGGACCGTAGTATATGCATCTTTTTACCCAAGTCAATTATGGTATTGTTTCGAGAAAAAAAATATGGGATTGAAATTGGGAGCAGTGATTCTCGGTGTAATATGCGTGGTTGCAGGTGCAGGGTGGAAGGCTATTTTGAGCACTTCTCCAATAGATCCAGCACATGTCGACCTTCCTCAGCCTGCAAAAAGGGTGGGAGTGTTGTCTTACAACAACAAGCTTCAATCTGCGTTTAAACTTGCATTTGGACAGGTGTTGGGACCAGAAGATCTGGCTGTTGACTCTGAGGGCAGATTGTATACAGCCTGTGCTGATGGGTGGGTTAAACGCATCTCCTATGTTAACAACGACTCCCACTCCTCTCTGCAGGTGGAGAAGTGGGCATACGTTGGAGGTCGTCCGCTGGGGATTGCTCTTGGTCTCCATGGAGAGTTATTAGTCTGCGAACCTGCTCAGGTCTCTTCCTCTTAACTCTTTTACATCATATGCTTTAAAATAGGAATATATTAGTTTACTAAGGTCACAGGGTGAACCATAAAACGGGTAACAAAATATCACATTTTAAATAGTGCCAGGCTAGATCACATGACACAAAACAGAGCAGCAAATATTAACCCAAAATAACAACGGTTTGACATGATTACAGCCGATAAAAAAAACTGTTATAAAATGACTATATATTAAAGATGGGCTCTATTGAAGGGGTTTGAGTTCCTTTTTTTAAAGTGCTAGATTGGTGTTACAGAATTGAAATAATACAGGACAAAATGAATTTTTTCTTTTAAAATTGAAGCTGAAATTTAGATACTGATAAGGCGTGAAGATAGGGGTTCAAAGTTTCCTCTATCAGTTTATCCATCTTTTATTTATATATTTTTTTAATAGAATTTTAAAATTTGATAAAAAATTGGAACAAAATATGAAGAATTAAGTTTCCAGTATAAAATTTAAATTAGGTGATATATAGATTATTAGTATTTAATAGCAATTATAAGAGAATAATAGGACTTAAGAAAAGTATATCAACTGGAAAAAATAAAAAAAGATAAAACAAAAAGTACAATAATTGAGTTGTTGAGATTATTGTCATAACTGTTAAGTAGTACAGTGGATTTCAAAAATGACAAAAAGAGATAAAACAGAGAAAATGCAATAATTGAGTAGCTGACATTATTCCCCTGACCGCTGAATAGTACAGTAGATTGAAAAATGAAAAAAAAAAAAAAGATAAAACAAAAAGTGCAATACTTGAATTGTTCAGTGTTCTTATAACTACTGAGTAATACAATGGCTTTGAAAAATGGAATCTGAAATTGAGATTGAAGATAGGATCACTAACACTATGGTTCTATGAAGGGAGCCTTGCTGAAATTTCTGTATGGACCTTGTTGAGATAATTTAGGTACCTTTCAAAGTTTAATGGGCTTATGAGTTTTTAACTCTTTTGTGATAAAATATTTTATATAGAAATTAATAGTAATTAGATGTAAATAAATGATCTGCATTTTTATCAAAATCTAGAATCTTAAGAAAAATGTGTTATATAAATAAAAAGTTTTCCTGATAAGAAAAACTTACAGCAGTATTTGTTTATAATAATTTAAAATTTATTACATGAAATGTGAAAACTTTTAGCGCCTTTTTTAAACAATAATTTGAAATTTATTATTTGGAAATGTGAAAACTTTCTACACCTTTTTCTAACAACTTTCAAATCCCTTTTTAACAATAATTTAAAGTTTACTACTTGAAAATATAAAATTCTTATTACAGAGGAAAAAAATATTTTATTATTATTAATATTTTATTACTATCAATATATTCATATATTGTTTCAATTAAATAATACCAATTTTACATTTATAAATAAAAGTTTGAGTCCCTTTCCTGGGTTACATCTTTTGCATAAAAGGCTCCTAAAAATTTTCAATGTTACTAGTTGAATGTCTTTAAAATGAAATTTGATCCTGGATGGAAAGCATGAAAGCTGTGCCAAGTTCATTTCCTAGGCCATTTTGTTGGCTTGAATATGAATCTGCGTAAGCATATTTGTTATAACCATGACTTTGTTGAAGTAAAATGTTAATATCAGATTTAATCATGTGTGTGGACTGCAGGGTCTGCTAAATGTGACCCAGGGGAAGGTGGAGGTCCTGTCTAACGAAGCCGAAGGATTGCCCTACAAGTAAGCAGGGTTTTTATTTTTTATTTTTTATTTTTTTCCCCCCCCTCAACAGAAATTGCTGATTTCAACTGCCGTCTGTTGTTTTGAATGTTGAAAGGCTTGCAGATGGGGTGGATGTGAGCAAGGACGGCGTCGTTTATTTCACGGACGCCAGCTACAAATACGAGTTAAAGCATCATGTATTGGACATCATCGAGGCTCGCCCTCACGGCCGCCTGCTCAAATATGACCCTGTCACCAACAACACTACCGTCCTCCTCAGTCATCTCTATTTCCCCAATGGACTCGCTCTCTCTGCCAAACAGGATTTCCTCGTCTTTTGCGAAACACCAATGTCAGTCAGGCTTCCAAACTGCATGAAATTGTTTTTTACAGAGTTTTTCCTTTGCAAACATCTAGTATGGAGTTTGATGCTGCAAATTGCAGGTACCGGTGTCGGAAATTCTGGCTGGAAGGGCCCAACAAAGGTCACGCAGAATCTTTCATTGACGGACTTCCGGGATTTCCAGATAACATCCGATATGACGGCGAAGGCATCTTCTGGATTGCAATTCCAACGGTAATGTTGAAATTAATAATCAGATGATCATGAATGCATAGCCTGAGAGCTGACATGATGAATTTTAATTTTACAGAGGTGGAATCGGTTGGGGAGGATGATGATGAGATACCCCTATCCGAAACACGTGGGCGTAGCGTTGTCAGGTAAGACAGATTCTTTCACAGTGAAAGAGTCGAGCGTTTTAGCCGTAGATGAAAAGGGCGAAGTACTAGGGATTTTTTCCCACTCTGACCTCACCACCATAAGCGCAGGGTTGAGAGTTGGAAATTACCTCTACTTTGGGAGTCTCAATCTCGAATACATTGGCCGCCTTCATATCGGATCAGAGATTACAAAATATGTGGACCAGCGCGACCGAAAAATATAAAATATGGCAAAAAAAAATATGTAATATGTTTGGTGTTTATTGCTTTGTAAAAACTGAGAACCTTGTTTCTGTCTGCTTGTGAGTTGGGTTGATTAATCTCCATGATGGAATATATACAAAAACTTACACCGATAAATTTTTATTTTTATTTGTGTTTTTATAGATATAGATTGTTTGGTATTAAGAAAGTCATTTAAGGGAGCAGCAATCGAACGAGATGATACAAAAATTTTAGGGAGGTTGTGGTAATGGTTATTTGGTTGAACTAGTACCAATTTTTTAAAGGGAGTATAGGGTTGATGGTAACTTTTAAGATTTCAGGGGGGATTAATTGTATAATAGAACTATTAATATGATTGAGTTTTGTAAGTAAATCAAACATATGACAATGAGTTTCAATTGAATTAATTGGTGGCGTCTTTATTTCAAATACTTTTAACTATATTAATACATTTTTTTGTAAAGGATTTAGTATTGAATTTTGTTTGGGCAAAAAGGGAAATATTATTAGATTGAATATCCCTGTTCCATCAAAGACTAGAGTTGGGGATAATCGAGTGATGCTGAAGGGATTGGTGATGTCATTGGAGAAGAGGAGTCATTTCCTACCAAACTACCTAATTACGTTTGAGAGGAAGAGATCCATAAATATTAAAAAAAGAATTGCATTTAGGATTTTGTCCTCCCAAAGAATGGAGGCCCAAGAGCCTTTATGAGATGCACATTGAACCTATTCCCTAACAAGGATCACCTAGGGCTCATAACCTTGGGTGGCTTTGGCAAACCATTTATTGGCAAAAACAATTCCTTGTTACAGTGGATCAATGATTCCAAGCCTACCCACAAATTTACGCTGGCTACAAATCTTCCATGAAATGGTTGTCATATTTCTCTTACCAGATTCGTTACTCCATAGGAAACTATAGACCAACTGTATAATTTTGTCATAAGATATTTCAAAGGAAAATAATAAGATGAGTAGTATGCATGGATGGCCAAAAAAATATGGTTGATAACAATCAGCTTTCCTACTAGGAACAAAATTTTCCAAGACCAATTTTCCACCTTTTCTGAATCTTATTAATCACCCAATCCTACATGTCTCGAGGGAAAAGATGAATGCCAAACAAAAATCCTAGGTAATGGGCAATCTTCCCATGAGGGATGACATTCTGAGCTAAAGGGATCCAAGCGAAATTTGGAGCACTTTTGATGAAGATGATTTCCATTTTGTGGCTACACAATTTGGATGCAAATAAATCATAGTATACGTCAAGAGTAGACTTGGTATTGCCAATTACCTATTAAACATTTTGTAGAAAGATGAGAGAATCATCAACAAAATGGCAGTTGAGAGCATAAGAACCCTATGGAAGAGTGATTCATTTCAAATCTCATTGGTGATGAGCTCGTTGGAGCATATATCCAAGGTCATAAGAAGACAACACATATAGAAAAGGGGTGAGTGGAAAGCCTTGATGAACACAGCATTAGAGGTCAAAGGATGTTGTGAAGCCACCATTAACCATAACCTGAGCTTGTGCTTCAATAAATAACATATGGATGTGATGTTTAAAACAAGGACTAAATCCCAACCACACAAGCATCTTGAGAATAAATCACTAATTAATCCGATCATATGCTTTGTCAAAATTAATTTTGACTAATAATTCAACTTGATTAGAATCTTCAACACACTTAGCATTTTTTAATGCATAGAGAAGATTACCGAAATGTATCTACCTTACAAAAACCCAATTTGCTTAGGGCGAACAATATCATGAGCAATAGGTTTCAGTGTCATAGCAATAACCTTTGAAATAATTTTATATAATACATTAAGAAGAGTAATGGGACACCAATCAGATATCCTAATCTTATTTCCAGCTTCAAGGATTAATTTGATTGAACCATGGTTAATGACAACCCCAAATGATTTTTTGGCCTCTTCCTCCATGTAAACATTAAACAAGTCCATCTTGAGGGTGGGCCATAGACCCTAGAAGAATTCAACCGGAAGTTTGGCTAAGTTAGGGGCCTTTTTAGTCTACATTATTCAAAGGGTTGTTTCAAGCTCTACTAGAGTGAGATGTTGCTCAAGAAGGTGGTTGGTACCCTAATCCACCATTTGAGGAATACATTGTTGTATCCATTATTCTAGAAAAGGATTCATACTCCTAAAGGTAGTGTTCTTCTTGAAAGAGTTTATTATAATGTTGGAAAAAACACCCTTAATATCATCAGGTGGTGAGGTATCCATTCCATCCTCGGTAATAATGGTTGAAAGGTATTCATAGCGATGCTTATATTTAAAATATTTGAGTAAGTATTTACATCCATAGTCACTATGTTTAATCTAGAAAAGATGAGCCCAAATTTAAGTACCTTGACCCCTATAAGCCTCAAATTTTATTAAATCAGAGTTTGTTTGGGAAATAACAACTTGTAGGGAGATATCATGAGGATAATATTCAAGAGCGAGGTGATGCTAACTAAGCTTATGTTTCATGTTATGTTTTATCTTCTATCTTTATTTGGCCATAAACTTTCCATATCCTCTTAGAAACTTGATTGTTCTCGCCATAATTGCTTCCCACCATAAGATCCATCCAACAAATGAAATAGGTCAGGGTTGCAATTCCTAAATAACATAAAGTTGGGAAATATAGTGTGGTAAAGAGAGATGGAAAATATTTAGCTTAAATCATAATAAATTACAACCTAATCCATCCCATTGAATAAGATACCTTAAAAGGGATTATGACCATATTTTATGTATTCAATTATTGAATAGTTGAGATGTCCAAATCATTTATGCTTAACTTTGGTTTAAGTTATGAATATGTAGAATAAGAATGTATAGAAAAACATATGTAGTAGTTGAACTATGGATGCAACTTATTTTTCCACCCACTAAAATTCCCCCCCTAAAAATTTGTCACCTCCTTATTTTTAAACAAAGATTCTAAAATTTCCTCTTTCCATATTTTTTTACTCTTCATGGGACTACCCTTTTTAATCTTCATGAGACCACCTACTTATTAAAAATACGAGCAAAAACTCCATTCATAAAACCCCTACCTTAAAATTTACTACCTAAAAATTTGGGACTCCTATTATTTAAGAAAATTTCATTTTATTCACCAATCTCATATTAAAAATAAGAATCAAGCCCCTTTCATGGGACTCATGTGACAGTGGGCTGCATTTTTATTGGAAAAAGGGCAATAGTGGGCTACATTTTTCATATGAATTTTAATTTTATAGAGGTGGAATCTATTGGGGAAGATGATGAGATATCCTTATCTGAGACATGTGGCCATAATGTTGTCAATTAAATTTCTAGGTATGACAGATGCAATGACCATGATAGAATTGAGATTTTTAGCTATATATGAAAAGTGCAAAGTAATGGGGTTTTTTACTCATCCTAACCTCACCACCATAACCGCAGGAATGAAAGTTGTAAATTACATCTACTTTGGGAGTCCTAATCTCGAATAAATTGGCCATCTTCATATCAGATCCAAAATTATAAACTAACAGTTACCCCAAAGGTGAAAGGTTATTTTGGAAGGGATAAAATATTTATTTATTTGGTAAAGGGAGGTCCTATAAGTGTAAGATTGTAAATCAGTAGAAGTAATTCACGTGAAACCAATGATTGCTACATTTTGTGCATGAAGCATTAAGTAACAATGATTTGATATTTATAGTAGAGGTGATGGTGCAAAAGAAGGTAGTGTGTTACTTCATACGACATGACAATGAGTTGTGCATGGATGACACATCACATTTCATTGTGAGCTTGAGTAATAAACAAGTGGTAGACAAGGGGAAGACCATACAATACATGAAAGCAATGAAAGAATTCAAGATGAGCTAAAATTGATAATATGTAAATAGATATGGATGCAGAATACTATATACAAATAAATATGGATACAAATATTTCCAATTTTTTTCCATTCTCTCTCTCAATAACACCAACAACAATGATTGTATTTGTAACAATAGTGAATATTTCTATTTATTTGGTAAATGGAGAGGAAAATCTACCACTAAGAGTAAAACCATTGCCAATTTTAAGTTGTATGGTGGAGTTGGGTTCAAAGCCGTATCGATTAACTTCCCCAAGATCTCAAAAACATCAAGAAACTCATAGTAAAAATTCAAAAAAGAAAAATAATGGAAGTTGCAATCAGCTTTCATGAAAGCCAAAATAGTAGACTTCTCACATTGATCAGTCTATGCAAAAATATGACATAGACTTGTTTATAATGGCTCTTTGGCAACCTATAGAAGAGGAAAAATATCCCCACAAGAAGGATCCATTTTTCTCCATCTCCCTTTTTCCCTCCATAAAACAAGGGATTTTGAGCTTACTTGACACAATGCGATCAAGAATTTATTAACAAACTAATGAATGCTTATGCTAAGCATATGAAGGGATTATGTTCATAAGCCAATCTTGCTTACTATATTAGTCCTCGCCAATGAAATAACATCATGTCTCCTTCTTCTTTCTTATACCTACTTGTTGATACATTCATTAAGATGCTTGTCTTTTTATTGTTTTAACTTTCTTCTCTTTTCTTGCATGTAATTTTATTGTCCAAACTCAATCTATGTGCTAAGATAATTTTAAGAATCTTTCAAATAAACTATAATCCAAATGAATACAATCATAACACTTGACAACATTTAATACATTATTTGTTTTATTGCATGATTGTCATTATCTATTCATATCATTTATCTTGGTGTTTTCTCATAAAAATATTTTAATTAGAAATCACCATCATCATTTATCTAAGAAACCATCACATCAATCATATTTATTCTATCACATCTAATCCATTTTATCTTTTATCATAAATTTATTAGTCACATTAACCACATTAATCAGTTTTCATAAACAAATGAGTCCATCACATAACTATCTAAGTATGAGAGCATAGAGATTCGTAGCAGTCATGTAAATGTCTACATTTACCAACATTCAAATAAGCATACACCTACTAAGCAAGGAAACTACTAAAACATTCATGACCATAAATCAACACATGTCATGACATCATATAAACATCATAAATATCATACACAACATCATCACATGAGTATAATTAACCATAAACTATAAGCATCATCCATAGCCATAAACAACAAAATCATGATCATAACTCATAATCAAAATGCCATAATCATAATCACAATCATGTAAATGTATACATTTACTAACATTAAAATAATCATACACCTACTAAGCAAGGAAACTGCTAAAACATTCATGACCATAAATCACCACATGTCATTACATCATATAAACATCATAAATATCATACACAACATCATCACATGAGCATAATTAACCATAAACCATAAGCATCATCCAAAACCATAAACAACAAAATCATGATCATAACTCATAATCAAAATGCCATAATCATATATATATATATATATCAAGTGTCCATGTCTCTCAAAATGATATGTATATCTTGTTGCATTGGCTTGTAGGCCAAAATCAAAATCCTTATAATACAAGTAAGAATCTAATAAAGTCTAGGGTGCTGGAGTACTACCACCCCCTGAAGCTTGTCCATCTCTCAGACTCGTCTGTGCACCTGTAGATGCTACCCACTCACTAGGATTCACACTGCTAACTCTCCCACCATGAGCCATTTTGCCACATACTCAGCATATCAGGGTGCATCTGATAGTTGTATAAAGATAAGTGCCTCAAAATATAGTAATTCTTGTATAGTAGCCACATATCTAGACACTAGGATGGTTCGCACTGGTCTTATTGGTGCATGTCCTCCCATTTATCTAAGGGCATCTCTCTCCATTGATATCAGGGCCACCTATCCCTATGATTGATCCCTCTCCTGTGTAACTGAGGCTAGTTGAGCTCATGCATGGTCTCCCTCCTATGTCAAGGTAGCTACTTGTCCTCTCCTCTAGTCTCTCTCCTGAGTAAGAATAGTAACATGTCCCTAGAGAGTGTCTCTCTCTTGAGTCCTTCCTACCAACTATCCCTGTGTAGTGTCTCTCTCTAACATCATAAATGCTAGAGCTACCTGCATTATGGTCAATGTTACTCTCGCATGGTCCCTCTCTGTAATAATAATCTATCTATTTAGGGCATCAACATCTATTTGATCCCATTCCTCCTCCATATCTACATTGATAGCGTTCTATTATCAACTTGTACCTCTAACCTATCCCTATTTACCATCTCTCCAAAAATATTTAGTGGCATAGTGTCCCTACCACCATACAATATAATCCTATGTAATACCAACATAATCAATGTCTACAATCACTGGAAGCTCCTCATACTAAAAATAATCCTCAATTGGATGTGGTGGAGGTAATGTTGCCTCTACATCCTCTCTCCTATACCTCAAGCATGCCCTCGGGGTACCCTACACCAATCTGAACTGCCTCCTAACTTGGTCAAAGAAGATCAACTCTACTTCTTGCTTTCACCTTCCGTATATCCATTTGTAGCTCTTTATGGAGAATGTATGTATGGCAAGACCCAACCTTGAGTGGAACCCTATGTAAGGTCTCTAGATCACCTCCCCCATCAACTAGTGCATCTAATCAATCTTTGAACCAATCTAAATCTCACCCCTCTATCCTTACTGAGGATAATGCATGATCTACCCTCCATCTCATGAAGTTGATTTAGTACCCAACCTGCACCCATGTGTGCCATGGCAATCCAACTAGTCATAGCATGATGATATGCATGTACACCCAGTAGTGAAAAATGAATCCCACACTCAACCCATATAATTATGCACATGATAACCTCATAGCTCCTGATAAATCTGAACTAGTAGCACTAGGGCCCATGCAAATACTATCTGGTCCTCTAGCATATCTACTAGAATGTCTAATAGTACATAGGGGAATCTACCTCCACTCAAATATGGGAGTGCATAACAAGTCATGGTTATCATCATCATCATCATCATCATCACAAGTCATCTCCTTATCCTATCCATGTAGTACATATCTCTAAAATAAAATCCCCCTACATGCCATCTTGCCTACATAAAATCCTTTCTGAACAATTGATCCATGTAGGTGTCCTACTCCTCATTGTGAATGTAATTTATTACCTGACCCTAAATAGGCAATCTCAGGATCCTATGGATATCCTCTAAGAGAATCATGATCTCTCCTTTTAGAAGCACAAAACTATTGGTAGCTAGGCCCCATCTCTTGATGAGGGCTACCATCATCACTGTATCTCTCAACATGCACTGATAATACTATATTCCCCCTAGTCTAACTATTTCCATATGATCCCACTCCACTCGATTCATGCCCCTATGAACATCCTTTAGAATTAGTAGAACTTTGTCCCACATCGCTAATAGCTCCCTCGCTTATAAGGTTAGATAATAATCTTTGCTTAAGCTACACCTTGATAAGTAACATATACATTCTACCTATCACACCTATCATTACCCACATCTTCGCTTATAACTCCACCTATCCCAAACCTACATCTAACAACTACTCATAGGTTTAGGTTTCTATCCCTCAGCCTAAGTTTTATGCTACTACATTAAGACCACCCATACTCTACACCATCTTACTTTGCACCTTCACCCCTTAGCCTTATTAAATGATTGATGCCAATCGAGTGTTAATCGATACTATTTCCTTATGGAACCATTGTTGATCAACCCTTGACTAATGTTGGTTAGGGTTTTGGATCGATAATGGTCTTGACTTGACCGATCTATGGTCCACTATTGACCGATGATGGTTGATAGTGATTGGCATCAATCACTGGTGATTGCTCGACAACCCCCAAACATTGCCTTCTTACCCAAATAGCCCTACACCTCTACAATGTCCTAATTTACTCCCTCCCCCTACCCTATTTCTAGCTCTAATATAATCTTAACCCTAATTACCTCCCCCTATAATCCAAATTTCCATTTTACACCTAAATCCCCTCACTTGCTCATTGTCTACCCCAAATTGAAATGCACAAGATAGCAACACAAGCCAAGGACAGGGCACCTACCTTATTATGTGTGCACCATCATGGTGGATCTCTCTGTACCACTATCACTTGCCCCCACCTATGGCTCAACCTTAATCTTATCGTATCCTCACTAATCACTATCTCCCTTGCCCACCTAACACCCTCTCTAATCCAACCACACTCCACTCAACTCTTGTTAAAACTCCACTTAGCATCTCACCATTCACGAAAACTTTCAATTCTATAGTTTTCTTAGCACAAAAGATAAACAATAGTCAAACAATGCAAAATACCAAATATAGAATAAATTTTGACTTATACAGTTATGAGCCCCTTTTTAGGGTTTGCCTATGACCGCCGTCAGTCACTAGATGATTGATGATGGTCAACCTTGAGCGGCATATGTTGAGAAATTTAGGTTTTTGATACCCACCCCTCCCTTTTCACCAATTAGACCCCTTTTAAAAAAATCATCCTAACCTACAACCTAGCTCCCCTTTGGTCACTTAGACCACTTTTTTGCCTCATGTTATGATACACCAACCTTGACATTATTTTCACAACCATGCCATGTTTCATGATGATACACTCAACCACAATATTTTAAAACCTAACCTTTTAGATGCCTTAGAATGCATTGAATTTTAGTTTTGACACCTGCACCCTTTTCTATTTTCTCAGGCTTACCCAATTTTTGGCCCCCTGTGACTCCAAACACTTTTGCTCAAGAGACTTATGTTTACAAGTACACCCATATCTGCAACACCAAATGTAGTGGCCTTGTTCACTTGTCACTTATCCTCCTCAACTTATCCTTGTTTTCCACTTCATACCATCTTACCTATTTTTACCACCTATGCACATTTGTCAAACCCACACTCAACTTCATTTTCACCTCATCACATCCTAGTTTGAGGGGAACACCTCCTCCCATATTCAGGGCATCCAACTTGACAATACACTTGTTATTTTTGTTTTGAGGCTTGAAGATACAACCTACACAACAAAAAGAGGCAAAATGTTGACACTAAAAAACTGCATGGTTCTAGTTATCGTAGATCACCCCTTGGCCCCCTTGGGTTAGGATTAATTATTAAAATCCTCCAACACACCCACTTAGCCCATTTAGCTAATTTAATTAATTAATTAAGCTAGTTAATTCTATTTGCACCTCACCTACCCAAACTGATGGTTAGTTGATCAACACCTAGTCTAAGGACCATTTCTACCCTAGCGTTTAATGCCCTAACTTCTTAGACTTATTCTTGATGCATCCTAATGAGCCCTTTATTAACCTCATACCATTCCTTAACCCCTTAACAACTAATAATTAGTCTAAATGGCTAATTTTAACCATTTTTTTCCTTTTTTCCTTGACCAATGATGGTCACCCCTTGACCGACATCAATTGACTAGGACCGATGATGGTTACTTAATGTAATCCAAGAGCCTTACCTCTGGGAGGTTTAAAATTATATTTTGCGTAAGACTCTCTTACTCTTAGGTGAATCAAAGCTCCCAAGCGAACCTACAACTAGACAAAAGATACCCAGGTGCTTTAGCAACTCATCACAAAGACCCAAAGTACCGTTGCTCTGCCTGCATTGCTCTAGGATCTCTTGCAGCTTACCACTCAATCTTAGCACTCTTCTAGACCAAAAAACTTAGAGCTATGTATCTACCATTTTAATCAAGTTCAATTGTTAGTTTTAGTAGTTTCATTTGCTTGTGTCCATTCCCATATCGCAACATTCCATTCCTTGTGTTGAAGTTCTACAACTCCAGGCACTTCACCTTCTACCCCAAACCATCCATAGATCATTCTCAATCCTTTGACCACCCAACTCCCAAGTTTGATACTTTTGAGAATTCATTTCACTCTCATGACCAATATCCAATCCAGAAACAATCTTTAGGGCCTTCTTACAACTCACCCCAACATCATTTTTGACCAAACCAGGGCTTACAGTAACCATCGCTAGTTATCTTTGATCGATAGCGGTCATTCCTCGACTGGTAATAGGTACCCTAACTGGGACCGGTTGCACAACGACCATTGATGGTCACTGTGTGTTTTATTTTATCTAAAACAACAAGCATTTTTCACCTACTAACCCTTACCAAATTTCTAGTTTTTGAATTTTTGTTGCATCACAGAGGTTTAAGTTATTTTTTGAAATAGGTTTGAACAATTTAGCACTAGTTTTTATCAAGTTATTGTGATTTTAGTCAAAATCACTTCATTTCTATTGAAAATCATCTCTTGCATTGATTTCAGTACTTTGTTTCATTTCATGCAAGCATCTACCTTCATTTTTCAAAACATGATTGTCTTAAAGAGTGGATTGATAGTCTTTAAAGAAGCTTAGTGCTTATTGGATCTAGCTCACTCTAGGCAATCCACCCATTTATCTCACTAATCCACTCTTTTCTAGTGTCTTTCTTATCTATAGATCAACCTTCTAATACAAAGAGGAGTATCTCCAATTGACTAGATCACCTGTGCATAACGAAATCAGGGTCTTCTTGCCACACCCTTTTTTAAGTTTTACTCCCTTCTTAAAAAAATGCGAAAAATAATGAAACAATAGTTTCTCAATAAAAATGCATGTAAGCAATTTTTTAGTATGTTCCCTTGGTTGATTCATGATTTACTTGATGGGATGAGAGGATGAATTGGATGGCCTGATCTCACACTAACATGATCTCCTTAGGCTCATTTAAATTGTTCTCTCAATTGACAAAATCTCATTAGCTAATGAATCTTGTTTGAAATGAGGGTGAAGGATTTAATTTATAATTTGTTTAGAGGGGAAATGGAAGATCATGTTTGATTTGACATGGAGGGTTAGGATTGAGTTAAAATCCTCATTCAATGAAGGGAGTTTGTTTTTAAATGATTGGGGTTGAAGATCTAAGGATTTATGTTTATGAAGAGTGGGATTCATTTGCATTTTGTCCCTTGTTTTAGATTTTGGGGATTTGATTGATTGTCTTATATTTTGGAGTGATTTGATGAATTTCGATATTTGGGATTTTAGATTTTTCATAGATTTTCTTTTTAGTATTACTCAACTACTTAATATGATTATATAGTTGATTAATCGAGAATTGCATTTGGTGGGATTGGACAAGGTCCATGTGCAATATAATTAATTGATTGGGGGAGATGTTCAAATAGTAATAGGTTGGGATATGGATGTTAATGATGGGATGAGGGTTGAAATAGCAGTGTTATGATTAGTGTTACAAAATGCTAATATTAGGGATGAAACGATGACTGAATTATGATTTATGGTTAAAAGTAGAATTAGGATTATAGATGACATATGGTGCAAAATAGGGAATGGTGAATAATGATAACATCAAAGTGGTAGAAATGAAGTGTTTAAATTTTCTCCTTATTTAAAAAGGCATTGTGACTGATTGTATGATGGACTAACGATTTAAAAAAAAATAAAAATAGAAAAATAAAAATAATTGTAGGATTCTCCCAGTGACATGATTATGTGATTCCACTTTGAAGAGAGTATAGATAAAAAGCATTGGCAAGGTCTTAAAAGGAAGAGAAGGGATGAAAATGGATAAAATTAGGTGAAAATGAAGGAAATTAGAATAATTGCGAGTAAACGTATAAAGTTTAAAGGTAAAATGGATTAAAAATAGGTTAAATTTTAAAAAGATGGAAGATTCGTTGAGATTTGGAGCTATGGATTTACACAAGAATTATTGCTAAAATGGATCGTGTACCACCATAGGCACTCGGGTGAGTGGGTAAGGGAACGCCGAAATCTAGACAAGACTGGGCCAGAGGTAAGTTCAGCTTTGATTTTGTAATTTTTTTGTTTTTAGTCATTAATGAAGGCGCAAACTAATGCAAGATATAGATGATCCGAGGAAAAGTTTCTTGATGATGTCTACAAATTCACAAATGTCATTTTTATCCTATGTTTGAGGATTTGCATCAATTTTCGATAGGTTTAGTGTTTGCGTAGATGCTAAAATGTATGCATATTTACGGTGTCATTTGCATCAAAAATTTCAGCGTGACTTTGGAATTCACACAGATGTCACAACATTTGCATCATCATAAATGGCATATTCGTAGTGAACGTAGCTCGAGAGTGCCAATCAACAGTGTTAGCATTGGTGAGACAGTTGGATAAGGATGAGTTTGGGATACTGGAGGCTATGGGAATTTATTGTGGCATAGACTCCCGAGATCAGGGTGGATGGGGCTATGCTGTTAGCTCTAGCTAAGAAGTGGCACTCCGATACCATCACATTTCTAGGTGACATGATAGTGACCAATAAATATGTATGGATTATTTTGTAGATCTTATCCACAAACAAATAGTGTATTGGAGAGATGTAACACTATTAGTAGTGATGCAAAGACTAGTAGACATGAAAAACATCCCACTACATAGACAAGGTCTTGATTTGGATGCATATATAATAGGGGTTTTATAGATCGATTGCCCTTAGTTTTCATAGTTATTTTCAAGAGCATTCTGTTTCTTAAAAAGATTGGTCGATTCTTATAGATATGTTTAACAAATTATGTGATCACATATATGGTTGAGGATGTGATAGTGTTTATATGAGGGCTTTACATACTGGCTCAACTGTATAGAGATATTCATTTGGTGGTATATAAAAACGTGAATATAATTAGGTATTCCATGTTTATATAGGTTTGGGCATGGGAACACATAGCCTTGGGGAGGAAAATAGGGACACAAGGACAAAGGGCTAGGGATGAGCCAATTGCCAATGGCTGGGTGATAGTTGTCGGTGGTCAATACCGTCACATAGGTAACATCCAATATCATTGGTGACACTAGATGAGTTATAACCAATAGACATTACATGGAGACCATAGACGGGGATCTAGTTTCATTGCTTAGATGACCTCTACTTCCTGAGTTACTCAAAGATTGTGTGTTACATTATAGACACGAGGGATTATATTATAGAGATTTATAGATAAGACATGGTTTTAAAATAGTTTAGCCTTCGGTAGGGTATTCCCACCTGACTTTGCATATTTATCGAAGTGGTTAGGGAGGTACCACATTGGGGGCCTAGGGTGGTGTTGGCCAAATTTGGCCCACACACAAAGACTCACCTGGATGGATCAGTCTTGGAAATCCTTGCATGGTTTGAAGAAGCTGAGTAGGGTTCCTAACCCATAAATGATCAAAAGATAGAAAAAGAAAGTTTTGAACAACTAGAGCATCATAGGATGTCATGCAGAAATGGATGGATCTTCTTGATTGTGCATTTGATAAGTGCACTTAGGAGGTCAACCAGAGCCAAAGAAATGCACAGGCATGAAGTCCTTCATGCCTAAATCATGCTTGGCAAATTTTGTATCTTGATGAGCTTGCTATCTTAAGATATAAGACTTTAAAATTAGACTTGCAGAGTGAAACATGCATGGGGATGTTAAGTTAAAGCTATGGTAAATAGCCATTTGAATTCAAACTGAAGATCCAATGATGTGCATTTGATCATGCATCAAATATTTGATGGCACACGATGACTGACAAGATCAGTGGGTCCAAGCAAATCGATGATTCATGTGGAATTGTACAAAGTAGATCCATTGGCATGCAAGTAAAGATAGAATCAATGAGTCCTAAAGATCTAATGGTGCACATTTGATTATACACCCAAGATAAATGACAAGCGATGGGTCAAAAGGTTGATGAATCTTGAATACAAATGTGTGGGTGACAAGTGTCTTAAGCATGTTAAATTAGCAGAAGATATATGGCTCACGTTCATTCGTACAAATAAAGATCAATGGTGTGCGACCAAGAAGATCCAACGGTGCTCATCCAATGTGGAAGATCAATGATCAATGATGAAGGTGCTATAATCTTGAAGGCCCAGATTAAGATCAATGGCCAAAATTAAAAGTTGAAAGCTAAGGGACTTCAATGGAGAACATGTGACTTAGGTCAAACCAAAGCAATGTTTCAAAAGGCATATGTCACCATTAGAGCTTGATTGAATGGTACAAGAAGATGTAGTCATATAGTCAAGGTTGTTAATGGTAAAATTCTATCACCATTAAAGCTTAGTTTGGACTTGGTGTGAGGGTTTAGAACTTGTAGACCTTGTTCATTGAGATTGTAGTAATGCTTTACAACTATGTTCATGGTCTTTTGAAAGTGATCCACGTGTATGATGAGTTCTTAGCTTCCATAAGTGTTCAGAGGCAAAAATAAGTCTTACTAGGCCTAACAAAGATCAAAGATGGGCAGTTAGATGTTGAAATGAGATCAAGTAACCTACGTATCTCCATTGCAATTATGGCTACATGAAAACCAATAAATTGGATTGGTTTTCAATCTATAATAAAGACCTATGTTCAGGTTGGTGTAGGGGAAAGTTTGAAGTGTCTCATCTTTAGACATGGCTATATCCTCGATAAGTAGGTACTTACTATCACTCAAATCAAACATGATGATGGCTCTATCGGATAGATATGAGGATTTTTATCCTTAAAAGTGAACATCACTAATGTATAGGAGCTTGACAAGGATTCTTGTGGTGGTGAGGATTGCTTCCTGCAATGGTCTTGACCTTCATGATCCATCCTTCCATGCTAGATAGAGTTCTAATGACATTAATGCAATCAAGAGCTCAAGGAAGATATGATTTCAGTCATTATGACTCCTTCTCCACTCTCCCACGTGTTCCCTCCCCATCTCTCTCATCCCATTTTATTATATATACAGGCTTCTGAGCCTCAGAAAGCATCCCTCTCTTGGGCATGATTAGACTCTGCCAAGATTGAGATTTGTAACCTCTTGAGATGAATAGAAGACTATGTTAAGATTTCATTATGCTTATCTAGTGTGTTCATGTTAGTTGATTTACGTATATGGTAGAGTTTTTTCCCTTGTTAAGTCCTGATCTCACCTTGTTGGCACTTGTCATGTTATGCAGATCATGCCTAGTGTTTGATGTCATTTGATTGAAGCTAACTGTGGACACATTGACTGGTTAGTTCCTTGAATCAAGCCTATTCCATTACTTACCTCAATATTTGATCAATTGATGAAACCTCTACATGAAACATTGATGCATAAGAGACTTAGGAGTTGTAGATAAAGTCACTTGTTCTATCTCATTAGTGTTTTAAAAGCTCAAGTAGAGTGGATGGACAATCAATTTAAGTGCATCACCAACATTAGCTTAGATTTCCCTTTCAATTATGTTTCTCTCCCTTTTCACCCCAACAATTAGTATGATTTAGTGGTAATGAGCTAAGTAATACATCAGAGGAGATAGCCTCATTAAAAATCCTAGGGGTCTAACCCAAGATTAGGTAACCCACAACCTAGGGTCATTCCCTTGTTGAACTAGGTTTGGGTAGAGGACCTGAACAATCCTTTTCTCAACTAGGGTACAACCTAAGTCTCCAACAATTTGGGCACACTCAGTGGAACCACTTCCAAAAGAGTGGAAAGGTTGTTGGTGTATCTTTCCTCCAATTAGCTTTTGGAAGCAAGAAAGTTAGCATCAATGGCAACTTTGAATCAAATATCCTAGTTGTAAGAAGCCCAGGTATGTCTCATTGATGATTTTAATCAATTATTTCATCTCATTTGACATATGAGGTTGATATGAATAGTTATGATGAATACCCCCATAATTCACCTCCTTATCAATAGTTTCAATGTAGTCCCCATGACCTATATGAGCCTAATCAACCTTACCAAGAGTTCTATCAAATTTATGATGAGCCTCATCAAGTTTCTCATGATCTTTATTATCAATAACATGGATCTTACCTTCCTCATAACCCATATCAACCCTACCATGATCTCTATTAACCTTATGATGAGCATCACCAACCATATACAAAGCCTTATCGATAGAATGGTGACTCATACCAATCTTATGATAATCCTCCTGATTAATCACGGAAACAACATGACATTCCTGAACAACCTACTCATACCCCAACCCATTCTATATATAGCCTTAAAAATCTCTATTGAAACAAGAAAAAAATATGATAAACATTGGCATGTTGAAGGGGTATGGGAAAGAGATCCCAAAACATGTCATTAAAGGGGTTAAAGATTTAGTGTAGCAGGCCAAATAAAGTTAGCTGTCCTTCATTAGGGAAGGTTATCCTAAAAATAGTAGTGACATGCTTGACATAGATGGACTCATCTCCAATATTGAGGAAAAGTTGGGAGCCCATGAAGAACATCAAACACCCCATCACCCACCCTGCCTTACCTCATTCAATCCATGTCAACCTCATGTTGAGCTTCCCATCACCACTCATAATCCCTCATCACATGAGTTTTAGGGTCATCATAGTTCCCTCCAACTCCTCTCAACCTTCCCCTCATGGAAATCTATCCAAGGGAGAGTCTAGGAGGAAAGGCAAGTTTGTGTTGAAAAAGCCAACCATCATGAGCAATCAAGGTCTGATTTTAAAGCCTCCTTTGCTAGGTAAATTGAGGTTGTAGATAAAAATTTGTACTAGACATTGGCAGCTATAAAGGCAACATCACCTCAACTTCACATACCTCCTTTCATTCCTCAGGCCTCAATGCACATTATGGAAGGGAACCATGAGCCCAAATTTCCATCTTGGAGTCAAGTCATGCAATCAAGTAAACCCAAAGATACTTAATCCCCACCCCTCCCTCCTCAAGAATCTAAGTCCTTTCCCTCTTGTAAATCCATCCAAAGTGGTATGCAAAACAAGGAGGAAGTTGTGATTGTTGAAGTCAAACAAGAGACCATTTACCCTCCACTTCCCTCTCCCCAAGAACCCAAGTCATTTCCTTCATGGAAAGCCATCCAAGAAGCAATGTAAGAAAAAGAGGAGGTGAATGTGATCTAGGAAGAGCAGCTCCAAGAGAAAAATTAGGCATCTATGGTTTAATTTTATGGACCTTTCTCATCTTGCTGAGTAATTTTAGAGATCTGTTGTGCCCATCCAAGAGAAAGAGCCTCTCCTTTGTGAGGCAAATCAAGAAGATGCAGCTAATGAGACATAAAATAATGATGACTTCAGTGATCAAGAAGAATAAATCATTATTGAAACACCACTTAGCAAGAACGAGCATGTTTCAATATTTCATAATGCCAAAGAAGATGATTTATAGGAACAAGTGCAAGTTGGAGATGAGATCCAACAAGAAGATGTTTCAAATGTGTACCAAGAGGTTGTTTCTCAAGAACCTCTTTATCACATATTCACTGTCCAAAATCAAGAGTTTTCTCAAGATCTTGTAGTAGATGATATAGATCAAGTACAAGCTTATCTTTCTTTGAAAGGTAGCCATGAAGACAACTCACACATAACCATAGCTAAGACAAAGAGCATTCCTAAAGAAGAAGACCATTGGTAATAGTTGTACCATAATTTCATGAGTGAGATTGGAGAACTTAGGATGGAAGATTTGGATGATTAGATAATATAGCAGGTTGAATCTTCATATGAGGATTCTATTAATGTTTTGGAGCTTCAAGAAGGTAGTGTTACTCTAGAGATGCCAAGGTAGGATGAGAAGGTTGGTCTTGATGTGGAATAACTCCATGAGGGATTGGTACAAATTGAAGTCATGAATGATTTTGAGATATATGTTATTGATAAGCATCAAGATATCCTTCAAATTGATCCTATTCAGGTTAATCAAAGTGAGGAAAAAAAAGATGATTGACAGCTATACATTGAATCTCTGCAAGGGATTAAGGGATTTTGCAAAGATATGTTGCCAATTGGATAGTATGTTAATGAGAAATTTGATCTAGATGCACTCATTAAAGGCCATGATGCAGATGGGGTTGGCCATTCAAAACTCCTTGAAGAGCTTGATGAGTTTGTAGCTGATAGTAAGGAGAATGAGGTCACCCAAGGTGCTAAAAGGACTCGAGGCTAATGCGTAGATGATGTGTCACTTGCAGAGATTGTATTTGATAAATAGTATGAGAAGGATCCTAAAGTATAAGACTAGTTTATCTTTGTTGGTGATTGGTTTTATGTTGATAACTCATTTGAGGAGATGTTAAGAGATTTGGTAGATAGGAAGAGTGTCTCATCAAGGGTTATGTTCAATAAACATCCTTCTTTGTAATGTGTACCATCTTTTGGGCTAAGTGGTGTCATGAATTTCCCTTTTGATCTAGGAGTATCATGCTTTGTCTTAGTTAGTTAGGCTCTTTGTACATAATTAGTTATTTGTTCTCCTCCAAGTGTTGTCTTAGCACATTAGTTAGTGGTCCTTTCTTTGTTTAGGTTAATTTCCCTTTTGTTCTGTGTTTCCCTTCAATAAGTGCCTTGGGCACTTTGTTTTGTTTTGTCCCTTTTGGTCCTTGTTTATTTCAAAAAGGATTTATCCATAGTTTGGCAGCTAGTTTTAGCCTCAAATCAATGTGTTAAACGAGATAGGAGACTCCATTCCAATGGATCAATCAAGACAAATTATCTAGGTTCTCAAGCATAGCAGGCATGATTCCTAGTTGAGTTTCCAAAGATGATGGTCAAATTTGGCCTACATACAAAGGCTTGCCTAGATGGATCAATCCTAGAAGTCCTTTCATGGTTTGAAGAAGTTGAGTAGGGTTCCTGACCCATAAATGATTAAAAGATGGCAAAAACAAGCTTTGAAGAACCAAACCATCATAGGACATCATGCAAAAATGGATGGATCATCTTGATTGTGCATTTAATAAGTGCCCTTGGGACGTTAATTAGAGCTAAAGAAATGCACAGACATGAAGTCATTCATGCCTAAATCATGCTCTACAAATTTTGTATCTTGATGACCTTGCTATCTAAAGATATAAGCCTTTAAAGTTAGACTTGTAGAGTGAAATGTGCATGGGGATGTCAAGTTAAAGCCACATAAAATAGTCATTTAAATTCAAATTTAAGATATAACAGTGCACATTCGATCGTGCATCGAATATCTAATGATATGTGGTGACTAACAAGATTAGTGGGTCCAAGCAAATCGATGATGTACATGCAATTATATAAAGTAGATCCAACAGTGCAAAAGTAAAGATAGAATCAGTGGGTCCCAAAGATGTAATTGTGCACATTTTTTCGTGCACCCAAGATCAATGACAAGTGATGGGTTAAAAGGTGTGGGTAACAAGTGTTTTAAGAGAGTTAAACTGGTGGAAGATCTATGACTCACATTCATTCATACAAACAAAGATTAATGGTGTGCAACCAAGAATATCCAACGTTGCTTGTCTAATGTAGATCACAGATCGATGGTCAATGATGAAGGTTGAAGGTGTTATAATCTTGAAGGCCCAAATTAAGATCAATGGCTAAAATTAAAAGTCAAAATATAAGGGACTTCAATGGAGAACTTGTGACTTAGGTCAAACCAGATTAATGTTTCAAAAGGCATATGTCATCAATAGATATCAATTGAATGACACAAGAAGATGCAATCATACAATAAAGGTTGTTAATGGTAAAATTCTATCAACATTAAATCTCAATTTGGACCTGGTGTGAGGATTTAGAACTTGTAGACCTTGTTTGTTGAGATTAAAATAATGTTTTATAATTGTGTTCATGGTATTTTGAAAGTGATCCACGTGTATGATGAGTTCTCAAATTCCATAAATGCTCAAAGGAAAAAATAGGTCTTTCTAGGCCTAAAAAAGATCAAAGATGGGCAACTAGTTGTTGAAACGAGATCAAGCAACCTACGTATCTTTATTACAGTTATGGCTATATGAAAATGAGTAAATTGGATTGGTTTTCAATCTATAGTAAATACCTATGTTCAGGTTGGGGAAGGGGTAGGTTTGAAGTGTCTCATCTTTAGACATGGTTATATCCTCAAAAAGTAGGTACTAACTGCCACTCAAATGAGACATAATGATAGCTCTATCAAAGTTATAGATATGAGGATTTTATCCTTACAAGTGAAGGGCATTAATGTAGAGGATATTGAGAAGGATTCCTATGGCTGTGGGGATTGCTTCTTACAGTGGTCTTGACCTCCATGATCCATCCTTCCATGCCAGACAAAGTCCTAGTGACATTAATGTAATTAGGAGCTCAAAAAAGATGTGATCTTGGTCATTATGACCCCGTCTGTAGTCTCCCATGCATTCTTTCCCTATCTCTCTCATCCCATTCTGCTACGGGTTCTGAGCCTTAGAAAACATCCCTCTCTTGGGCATGAATAGACTCTGCCAAGATTGATATTTGTAACCTCTTGAGATGAATAAAAGACTATGTTAAGATTTCATTATGTGTATCTAGTGTGTTCATGTTAGTTGATTTACATATGTGGTAGATATTTCTCCCTTGTTAAGTCATGATCTCACATAGTTGTTAGTTTTTCATGTTATGCAGGTCATTCCTAGTGGTTGATGCCTTTTTATTAAAGCTAATAGTGGACACATTGGCTGGTTAGTACCTTAAATCAGGCCTATTTCATCACTTCTCTCAAGCTTTGATCAATTGATAAGACCTCTACATGAAACATTGATACATAAGAGAGTTATGAGTTGTAGATTGATTCATTTTTTCTATCTCATTAGTGTTTTAGAAGCTCAAGTAGAGTGGATGAGCAATCAATTTAGGTGCATCACCAACTTTAGCCTAGATTTCCATTTCAATTATCTTTCTCTCCCTTTTCATCTTATAAATTAGTAGGTTTTAGTGGAAATGAGATAAGTGAATATCAAAGGAACTAGTCTCATTGAAAATCATATAAGTCTGACCTAAGATTAGCTAACCTATAGCCTAGGGTCATTCCCATGTTGGACTAGGTTTGGGTAGAAGCCCTGAACAATCCTTTGCTCAACTAGGGTGCAACCTAAGTCTCCTATAGGTGGATCATGGAGTGGATAAGAGTGATTGGTCATTATCCAAAGATGTAGTTTTAGATGACCAGAGGAATGTGGAAGATGTAGGTGTGGTAGATGGGTATGACAGTGGGATTAATTGAGGCTTAAGAGACTGGCAATTCTTATTCAGAGGTCAATGACATTTTAGGATAGAATTAGGAAAATCATGAGGGATTTTCCCTAGTGATGGAAAAAATGGAAGATGAGGAGGATTATATCACTATGACATGTATGAGGATGAGGTGGACATGGAGATTGATCCCAATATAGAATATTGCTTCTCTTGTGTGAGTAGTCGTATGATCATTGGTACAATAAATTATGGAATCAGTAGTTAGATCTCTAGGACTAGTTTAGATAAGTTCCCATCTAGAGGTCATAGTGGAAATATCAATTTCAATTAGTAGTGATGGTGTGAGGTATTCACATCCATATTGGGCCAAAGATGCAAAGCTAATTTAGACCGTCCAATAGGAGATAGCTATGAACAACATAGATATAGTGGGTTTAAAGAGTGTTGTGGGAGGATTTAAAACACAAGTGGCATCACAAGATGTAAAGGTCACATAACTAATAGTGGAGTTGACTCGAGTGAGCACAAAGGTATCGAGAATCCATAGTGAGCAAGAAAAAACTTGCTCTATTTTGAATGCACAAGGCCTAGTGAAGGCCATTTTTGGTACTTTAATTATTGTGAGGGAGGAAATATATTATGGACATCTATATGAGTAAATTATACCAATTGGATGAAGAAACCATCATATGTGGAGTGGTTTAGCCAGTGGATGGGGTTATCCTCAATGTAGACAACACCATAGGTGCAATCAATGGAAAATTCACCACTCAAGAGGTAACCAGCTAGGATTCCTCTTATAAAGGGTTAGAACAGGAGTTGATCATTAATTTTATAATCATGATTTTAAGATAGATATATATTTTTTATAGTGATGACATGAATATTATACATATGTAAAATAGATATATATGATGATGATTCAATTTTTATTTGCCTCTCTAGTCTCATGTTTTCCTTATTATGTGATGTGATGGTATTTGATCATGTGTATGTTATTGAAGTTATATATTAGATGATATGATATTATGTTATAATATTTGTAGATGATATGATGTGATAGGATAAGATGTGACATTGTTGATTTTATGATTTGGATGGCATACTTAGACATAATGCATGGTGTATGCCTAAATTTTGGATCTTCCCTATATTACTATTTAATCAATATCAATCCCAAAATCTAAAAAAACACCAAATAGAGAGGAATGAAAGAGATAATCAGCTTGTTATTTTGATTTATTACCATCACATTACCTTTTTTTAGCTCCTCTCTAGGAATGCAAAACTTATTGTGGATGAAAAATAACTTGGATGTTGGATTGCTTGAACAATGCTTGATAATGACTTTCAAAGAGATTTTGTGCTTGAAGATGGCTTTGATAATGGCTATATGGATTCTAGGATGTTACGGTAGCTAGATGGCAAGATGGATTTCAAGTTAGTTTCCATGGAGGAAGTTAACTTAGTTATGTGGTAAGTGGAGGGAAGAATCAATGGCTCAAATTTAATTTTGAGCCATTGAGATCAATGGCTAAGGTATTTCCAAGAAATTTTTAATTCCTTGGAAATATCTGGGATGAAAAATTTTAGAGGAAAGGGCTAAATTAGAGGATATTTATAGAATTATCCAATTCTATAAATCTCTATTAGGGTTTAAGGGTTTAGGAATAACTAGCAATAGGGTGGTAGATGGGTAGGTAGAATAAATTATATTTTTAAATTGGCAAGTGGCTTAGGGAGTAGGTTAATAGGTAAATGGGTTTTGTTAGTAGATTAATGAAGGGGATTAATTAGTTATGGGATGGAATAATTTTTTTAGGATGTAGGAAATAGGGAATGGGATATTAGTTAATTAGCTAGGAAATATAGTTATAGGTTAAATTAGTGAAATTAGTGTAATTAGCAGAGTGATCAGATTTTAGTCCATATATTTTGCCCCTATTTGAAAGGCAATTATGAGTGTAATTGAGGAGGGAGTAATGGTATTTCAAATAAAAACCATAATCATGTGGAAACAATGTTAGATAGTGTGTTAATAGGATATGATGCCCCCTCAAGGGAACATGCAGGGAGAACTGACCTAGATGGTCACTTGAATGAAAGTCCCAGGGGTGGGATGAGACTGAGACAATGGGGTTGGGATGCCCCAAGTACTATTGTGGCTATAATAGAGATGCCCTAAGTTTAGAGATAGGGGGATAAATTAGCTCAATTGTGAGATGGGTTCTAGACAACCGACCAATGTCTAGAAAGGAATTTGATTGATAAGACTAATTTCTTGGGGCAGAGACATTATTCATGAAATAAAAGAGATGAGATAGATATAAGCTTATAATAAGTCCCATAATAAGGACACATGCTAGGGAGGGGTTAGAAACTGATAAAGGAGATAAAAGTTATTTATTGACGATAAGGAGACACTTTACATAGGATTTGTAGCTTAAAGTGATGTCTAATTATCGAGTGACTAGTCTGGTGATAGAACAAGGATGAGGGATGAATGGTGGCTGAGATATCCTTGGGAATAAAATCATCACCAGGTGTTGCCTACATAGTCCTAGGAAACCTCAAGCTGATATAGTTATAAATTGATATTTGGGGTGGACAATGGGGAAATGAAAAATACATGCCCCAAATGAGTTTAGAGAGGATAATTAATGATTGATTGGGTGGTTCAACGAATGGAATAGGATGTGGATGTGGCAAGGTAGTTAGCAAAGGATGGCTAGGGGTGAAGGACATAAAAAATGGGACGAGGGGGGAGGAGGGGGTCAAATAAGACAAAATAGTAAAAATAAATTCATTCAAATTTTTATTCTTAGTGAAAACTTATATCTAAGCTAAAAACATGGATTGATTTCCCCAAGCTTCTCATCATGACGAGAGAGTGAAAGAGTTCCAGAGACCTATAGAGGTTGGACCACCAATAAGTACATAACTATAATATTGTGTTTTGTGTAAATTTTAGTTGAATTTTTGGATTTTTAGCATGAAGTCAAGTTGTCCATGCCATTAGTTCAATACCACTCTCTTATTAATGGCATAATCCTACTAGACAAGAGTGAGCAATGGTTTCACCTGGGCCTAGGGGATGTAATAGTAAACATGCTATAGGATTTTATAGTGTTTGCATGGGGGAAAATGGTATTGGCCCATTTATACCAAGAGTATTAGATTAAACAAAACACAGAGAGAAAATGAGATTGAGAATATCAGAGCACTTATTCAACATATTCAACCAAGCATGAAGGCCTATTAAATAGGAAAACAAATGAAATACCCATGAAGCGTGAGACAGGTATAAGAAAACTAACCTACATCGGCTTGCATGAAATAGCAAAGACCGAACAAACAACTAACCTCTTAACCAAAGTGGTTAACGCAAATAACCAACATAAATTTCCTTAGTAAATAACCTAAGGTAAATACAATAATATGCTAACACCCTCCCTTAATGACTAAACCAGAAACAAGACCAAGTTTATCTCAAAATTTTATGAACTTGTCTGTACCAAGTGATTTGGTCATTATATCAGCTGGCTGCTCTGCAGTGGGGCAGTAAAAGAGACTGATGTCTTCATTTGTTACCAACTATTAGATGTAATGATGGTGAACCTCAATGTGTTTAGTCCTAGCATGAAATACTGGATTCTTCACCATCTTCAAAACACTTTGGTTGTCACAAAAAATTGGAGTAGGCTTTGATGACTCAAATTGAAGATCCTCCAAAATTTTCTTTATCCACATGGTTTCACAACCTGCACTGACCACAGCTTTATACTCTGCTTCTATTGAAGATAATGCTATTGTAGTTTGTAGTTTGCTATGCCATTAGAAAATGCCTGAACCAAAAGTGAAAACATACCCTATTGTAGATTTTCTTGAATCAACTGAACCTGCCCAATCAGAATCAAAATATCTTGAAAGTTCAAAATCTACAGACTTCTTATACAGTATGCCAAAGTCAAGAGTACCTTTGACATATCTTAATACTCATTTTGCAGCTAACCAATGGACTTCCTGTGGTTTAGACATGAAGCAAGATAGAAAACTCACTGCAAAACAAATATCTGGTTTGGTGGTAGTGAGGTAAATGAGACTACCCACTAGTTGCCGATACACTGTTTCATTGATCGGAGGTGAATCAGTGTCTATTGAAAATTTAGCTCTTGCTTCCATAGGTGTGTGAGTTGGATTACAATCCATCATTCTGAACCTTTCTAGCAATGAATTGGCATACTTATTCTGTGACATGAATACAATATTACCACTTTTCCAAAACTCAAAACCTAAACAATATTTTAGTAGTCCTAAGTCTGTCATGTCAAAAATACAACAAACATCAGCTTTCATTTGTTGAATGAGACTAGTACTATTCCCAGTGATGGATATATCATCAACATATATAATGAGAATCAAGATATCATCACCAAACACCTTTACATAGAGAGTTGGTTCCGAGTTACACCTTTTGAAACCCGACTCCCTAAGATATGAGTCTATTTTTGTATATCAGGCTCGAGGAGCCTGCTTAAGTCCATACAAGGACTTGATCAACCTACAAAAAAGATGTTACTTACCAGGAACCTGAAAACCCTATGGCTAAACCATGTAGACTTCCTCCAGATCTCCATTCAAGAAAGCACTCTTTACATCCATTTGGTGCACCTGCCATCCAAACTGAGCAGCAATAGCAATAATCAAACAAAAAGTTACCATCTTGGTGGTTGGAGCAAAAGTCTCCTCATAAACAACCCCTTCCTCTTGTGCATAACCTTTTTCAACAAGTCTGGCTTTGTGTTTGTCCAAGGAACCATCTGCTTTGTATTTTACCTTATAAATCCACTTACAACCAATGGATTTCTTCCCTGGTGGTAGTTCCATCAATTTCCAAGTATTATTTTTCATCAAGGAATCATATTCCAATTGCATAGCTAATTCCCACTCAGACTTCCCTTTAGCCTCTGAAAAAGAATTAGGCTCAAATACTTGTGAAACATTAGTTGTTAGAGCAAGATTGACATGCTCACCTTTATTACCAAACTGCTTTCCCGATCTCAGTCTTCTACCTTCCACACCTTGTGGCAAGTCTCCTTCTTTTAGTGCTTCAATTGTGGCAGTATACCACTTTGACTTCTTTGGTTGTTCTGCTGGAACCTCACAATGACTTGTATCAATTCCCTCCCTGGAATGTGATTCCACTGATGAACAAGAATCCTACTCACTTTTCACATTATAACTAATAATTGAATCATTAGCTAACAAATACTCAATATCTAAAACTTGACCAATTGCTGTGAAGTATGGCATTTGTTCATTTACTATGACATCTCTATTTACCACAACTTTGTTAGTAGAAACATCAAGTAATCTGTAGGCCTTTGACTGATCACTGTATCCAACAAACATGTATGTTTTGCTTTTTGCATCCAATTTTTTTCTCTTTTGACTAGGAATAACTACAAAAGCTACACAACCAAAAATTTTGAAGTCACTTACATCTGAAGTTCAACCTGACCAAACCTCCTCTGGAGTCATATTCTCCAAAGCTTTTGTAGGACTTTTGTTGAGGATGTATACTGCTGTATTCACTGCTTTTGCCCAATACTTGTATGGGACATTTCTGCTTTGGACCATATAATGAGTCATGTCCATCACTATCCTATTACGCCTTTCCATAACTCCATTTTGCTGTGAAGTGTAAGGTGTAGTGTATTGTCTGTGTATGCCTTTAGTGGGACAAAACTCCTTGAACTGTTTTGAGATGAACTCACCCCCATTATCCGTTCTAAGAGATTTCACTAGCCGTCTTGCATGTTTTTCAACCATAGTTTTCCAAGTAAGAAAGTTAGAAAAATAATCAGATTTCTTTACTAAAAAGTATACCCACTTTTTCCTAGAGAAATCATCTGTCAGGCACCTAGAACAACAAACCTGCTCTGATACCACTTGTTGGTGAATAGGACCAACCCGGAAGCACACAATTGATTACCAAATTCAAGCAACTTAATATGCGGAAATAACCAGAATCAACAAGTAACTAGAATTCAGAATAACACAGAATATGAGAGACAATACACAACTTGTATTAATAACTCTTACAGAAAAGAATAAAATAAAGAAGATGCCACTTCTTCTCCACCACCTTACAGAGGTTTCCCACACTTCAAGTGAACAGTAATTCTCTCCTCAAAGCTCTCTCTACTAGGTCCCAACACCCAACTCATACACTGAGTTGGTGTTCACCTTACACCTGTGCTCCACGCACTCCACAAGTGCTCCACGCACTCCACAAGTACTCAAGGTACTTCAAGTAGATCTCCCATGAACCTGCAATAACCTACACTTCAACAGACCATACTTATGGAAGGAACTCCCTTGCCTTCCTCTTAGCTCTATCCGAGTACACACCTGTACTCCAAGTAGATCCTCCCTGATACTGCTCCCTGTTGTGTTGCTGTCCTATCTGATCTCCAACCTACAGATCAATAATGGTTCTACACACCTGTGAACCTTGACCTTGCACACACACACACACCTGCATATCAATGATCTTACTTACCATGTAGATCTCCTATAGAAGCCATGCTCACCTGATGACCAAGATCATACACTCCTGAAGAACCCTGCTGATTCTCCAATCCAGCACCCACCTTGGTACTGTGGTACTAGGAGGAACACACCATTGCTCTACCTCACACACCGAAGGAGCTTATAATTATGCTCTCTTACTCCTAGCTACACTTTTCCAATACAACCATGAGTCTATTATATAGATCTCATCCAAACAATAATTAGACTCCTAGTACAATAATTAGATCCGCAGCTCTCAGTCTAGAAATAGATCTCTTCATGCAAATGCTTGGTTCGTTAGCTAACTGCCCGTAATAAGCGTAGTCCGAACCACACAGGCAACCGACGTCGGTCCCTGTCTGCCTGGGGGTCACCGACGCCGGCCGACCAATGACCGACGTCGATTGCTTCCTTGTCTAATACTGCCAACGTCGGTTGGCCAAACCAAACCCCAGTCTCCGTGACACTCAGCAACTCATCCTACAACCTCCTCCATGTCTGCATCAGTGAAGCTTTTAGCTCCACAACCTAACAATCTCCCACTTGGAGATAAACAGCTGCACTGTACCTGTACCTGTACTCCATCTAATTTGTTTCCTGGTTTGTATCCCTCTTCAAGATCAATCCTGAAGACAACTCACCACACACACTGTGATGTACCTCCTGTCATCCGAGTACCCTGCCGCATCCGAACCTACAAACGCATGTAGTGAAGTCCTGACCTTGCATAGCATGAATCCCTGCTGCCGGTCCCTCTCAAATACCTGAGAACCCACTTCCCCGAATTGGCTCTTAACTCTCTGACAGCTCCCACTGCATGGGAAAACTCAGGTCTATACCAGACCTCATGTGATTTCAGACACTGTACCTGTCCAGCCCTTAGTGTGCTCCGGCTCTGCATCCTGAACCTCGCCAACACCTGATTCACATCAGCTCCCACTGGAGACAAAATCTACCTGTGATCTCCATGCCTCCCATATCAAAGAATTTCACTGCTCCAAACTCCTCATGACATGACACTGAACTAATCTTACCCTTAGCTCAGCGAAACCCTGTATGTACAATCCTGCTAGCAAAACATACCATCCACATACAGCAACAGAATGATGTCATGACTCATCATCCACCTGGTAAGTCAAACCACAGTAGTTACCCTGACATTGACTAAAGCCATGCTTCGTCTTCCACCTGTCAAAACCTGTACCACTGTCCTGCAGCTCCTCAAGACCATATACCTGATCTTCCATCTCACGTATCCGTTCTCTCTATTCTTCTACTAAGGTATCCATTCATCTCTGTGCTTTCATCCAGTTGGCAACCCTACCAAAAACACCTGTCTGGTTCACCTCCAAGGAATCACATCCTCATCCATGCCAAGCTCACACCTGTTTCCTGGATCCTTCCTGCTCTACAATCAGCAACATGTATAAAGAAGAGGAACAACGAATTTGAGGGCCTACTTACGTCTTCAGTCCTCCGTATGGGTGTTTGAGACTCCTTGACAGCTCACTGTCCACCCAAAATCCGTTACAGTGACCGACCTCGGTCACTCCATAGTCTGCATCCGACTAACGTCGGTTCCCATGCGTCTGTCCCTGACTACCAACCTGCCGATGTCGGTGTCCTCCTGCTGCCGACGTCGGTTCTCTGACCGATGTCGGTCTTACATACTGCTGACATCGGTTTTTATGCTGACGTCGGTACCTGTGTTTCCTATGAGTGATGACTTTTTACCCGCAAGCTCCTTTGAATCAATCTCCATGTCCAAACTGCCCTGCTCAGAAGTATCCAGCCACATCCACTGATCTCTGTCTGCCATCTCCTCCAAGAACACCAAGGCTTTCCAGTTCTTAAGCCTATCAAATATATCTGTCCTCCGCTTAAGGACATGCATCTCCTTCCTGCTCATGTGACCAAGCCTACGAAGCCACGTCTTCGCAACAAAAGAAGAATCAGTAATATAAACAAGTAGATAAAGAGTACCTATTTTCTTACCACCAGCTAATTCAAGTGCATCCGCTGTGAGAGTTCTTATGCATCTCTCATCACCCAATCTTTCTAAAGAAATTAGCCATATCTCCAAACCTGGGACCTGCATGACCTTCATCAACACCTGTGTGTTGGCCGCCTGCAATTTTAGCTTCACTTCCCCTTTGCCAATTCTTTGGCAAGGCTCACCAGCTCCTCTACCTAGGGCTGCATGGAAAGAGGCAACCGAATCTTTTATCCAAGATTCAACTTTATCCAAGAAACGTACAAACACATCCTGTGCAACAACACCTGCTACATCTGTATCTTCAGTTTCTTCATGCTGATCTGCTACCAACCAACAATCTTCTTTTACCTGCTCTTTCTTTCCATGGGACCTTAAGTAACCATCTGTGCTTTTCAACTCCTCCATCCTTAGCTTACTGTGATCTGCCATTGCTCTACTCCCACTCAATCAGAAACCCCTAAGAGTGCCCTGTAACCAAAACACAAAACCTGCTTCCTGCAACCTTAGCTCTGATACCACTTGTCAGGCACCTAGAACAACAAACCTGCTCTGATACCACTTGTTGGTGAATAGGACCAACCCGGAAGCACACAATTGATTACCAAATTCAAGCAACTTAATATGCAAAAATAACCAGAATCAACAAGTAACTAGAATTCAGAATAACACAGAATATGAGAGACAATACACAACTTGTATTAATAACTCTTACAGAAAAGAATACAATAAAGAAGATGCCACTTCTTCTCCACCACCTTACAGAGGTTTCCCACACCTCAAGTGAACAGTAATTCTCTCCTCAAAGCTCTCTCTACTAGGTCCCAACACCCAACTCAAACACTGAGTTGGTGTTCACCTTACACCTGTGCTCCACGCACTCCACAAGTGCTCCACGCACTCCACAAGTACTCAAGGTAATTCAAGTAGATCTCCCATGAACCTGCAATAACCTGCACTTCAACAGACCATACTTATGGAAGGAACTCCCTTGCCTTCCTCTTAGCTCTATCCGAGTACACACCTGTACTCCAAGTAGATGCTCCCTGATACTACTCCCTGTTGTGTTGTTGTCCTATCTGATCTCCAACCTACAAATCAATAATGGTTCTACACACCTGTGAACCTTGACCTTGCACACACACACACCTGCATATCAATGATCTTACTTACCATGTAGATCTCCTATAGAAGCCATGCTCACCTGATGACCAAGATCATACACTCCTGAAGAACCCTGCTGATTCTCCAATCCAGCACCCACCTTGGTACTGTGGCACTAGGAGGAACACACCATTGCTCTACCTCACACACCGAAGGAGCTTATAATTATGCTCTCTTACTCCTAGCTACACTTTTCCAATACAACCATGAGTCTATTATATAGATCTCATCCAAACAATAATTAGACTCCTAGTACAATAATTAGATCCGTAGCTCTCAGTCTAGAAATAGATCTCTTCATGCAAACGCTTGGTTCGTTAGCTAACTGCCCATAATAAGCGCAGTCTAAACCACACAGGCGACTGACGTCGGTCCCTGTCTGCCTGGGGGTCGCCGACGCCGGCCGACCAATGACCGACGTCGGTTGCTTCCTTGTCTAATACTGTCGACGTCGGTTGGCCAAACCAAACGCCAGTCTCCGTGATACTCAGCAACTCATCCTGCAACCTCCTCCATGTCTGCATCAGTGAAGCTTTTAGCTCCACAACCTAACATCATCAACTAGTAACAAGAAATAACGGGCACCAGAAAGGGTAGGTGTCTGCGTTGGACCATGCAAATTTGCATGTACCAGATCTAATACTCCTTTTGCTCTCGAAGCTTTACCAACATCAAATGAATGTCTAAATTGCTTCCCCAACTGACATCCAGTACATACATGATGACTATGTCGAATAGAAGGAATCCCCTTAACCATCTTAGTCTTACTCAATGTAGTCAAATACTAAAAATTCAAATGCCCATACCTTTCATGCCATAGTGAACTTGTGCTATCAACCACTACAAGTGCACTTTCCTTTGCTTTGATTGGATCTGCAAGCTTATACAAGCCTTTCTCACCGATCCCAACAACAATAATATTGTTATCTTTAGTGGTGACTAAACATTGTTGTTCTTGAAATTTTACAACAAAGTTAGATTTTGAGGTGATCTCACTGATTAAAAGAATATTTTTGTTCATATCTCGTACATACCTAACATTCTTGAATGTATAATTTACTGTACCATCAAAACTTATATGAACATTACCAAATCCTTTCACAAAATATGTTGTACCATCTCCCAAAGATACAGATTCATTACTACTGTTATCTTCAATAAAATCCACATACCAGTCCTTATGGCATGTATAATGGTGAGATGTCCCTGAATCAAAGTACCAAGCTTGATCCACCACAAAATTACCACTAGAATCCATGAAAACAAAATTTGGTGATTCCTCGCCTTCACCTTCAACTGCATTCACATGATGAGCTTTCTTTCTGGGGTTAGCCATATCCTGTTGTCTTTTCCTGCAATCTTTCTAAAGGTGACTAGGTTTCTTACAGTAAAAACATTTCCATTTAGATCTCTTATTACCACTTGTGAAGATTCTGATGGATAACTATTTTTACCAAACTACTTACCCTTTTCCTTGATAAAGAATGCACTCTCTGTGGAAGTGGATGTAGACAACATTGCATGCTCCTGTCGTTTCTCCTTTTGCAATAGCAATGTAGACAATGTTTCAAAATCCAAAGTCTGCATCTTAGCAATCATGTGCAAGGACTCCACAAATGACTCAAATGATGGTGGAAGATTTTGCATAACAAGAGCAATCAAATCTTGCTCATCAATAGGTTTCTGCACTGCTTTCAACTAGTCACTGATGTCCTTGATCTCTGAAACTTCAGGTGAAGATTCTGAGCTCATTTCTCAACCAAATTGCAAACCGTTTTCACTAGTGTCTTAGTTTTGATTTAACTCATGATTTAGACTTTTGTTTCACTGAAAAAGATGAAGAAATGATTTTTTTTGATTTTGCTGAATCCGTACGATGCCCATGCACATAGATAAATTCAACAGAGGCTTCTGAGCCTCTAAAATAGCCTATTTTTGCTTCCTTTTGGTCTTATTTAGCCTTCTAATGCTTCCTGGCAATTTTTAGACCTTCTGGTTGAGTTTTTTGAATTTCTTGATGGTTTCTCTCTCCTTGGCTCTCCACTAGGTGCCTAAAGCTCCTCCCTGGCAAGACACTGACCTCTCTTTGGCTTCCACAAATCTCCACTCAGGTTCTACAAACCATATGCTCTGATACCATATTAGATTAAACAAAACACAAAGAGAAAATGAGATTGAGAATAACAGAGCACTTATTCAACATATTCAACCAAGCATGAAGGCCTATTAAATAGGAAAACAAATGAAATACCCATGAAGCATGAGACGGGTATAAGAAAACTAACCTACGTTGGCTTGCATGAAATAACAAAGACTGAACAAACAACTACCCTCTTAACCAAAGTGGTTAAGACAACTAACCAATGTAAATTACCTTAGTAAATAACCTAAGGTAAATGCAATAATATGCTAACAAAGAGCTATATTTGGGAGCATACAGGGGAGAAATAATCTTGGAGCCATCCCTATTATTGCAGATTTGGAGTTGGGAGCACATTGTGCTCTAGTGACCTTTGGGAGCCTCACTAACCAATGGTATTTGGGTGGTATATCATATTGGGTGTGTAGAGAGACCATGCTATGGATATTTAATTCTATAATTAGGCATTTGATAACTTACGACCAAAGCACATTACATGGATTCCCTACTAGAAATTACAGTTTGGATGGGATGATGAAGTTGCAGTTACTCAATATATGTTGACTAAGTGTTATTTGATAGGGCATAGATATTTTGTGATAGAGTGCTATAATCTCGATTATGTACAAAGTCAATTTGGATTTATACAAGACATGCTAGGGGAGGAGCACCTATTTGTGAGGAGTGATTGGGAGAGGACCTAGTGGGGTAAACTAGTAGATAAGACCCATACATGTATAAATTATGATAGCATTTCCCCAATCCTATGGGACTTTTAGAATATGATCCTTGATGCAAGAGTTACAGTGGCCTATATGGCATGGTGGGAATAAAAGAATCCATTGAGATTGATCTGAATCAGGGTTATGGTTTGGAGAGGGGTTGTGAGGAGAGTGCTACAGGCATGAACACAATTATAGAGGATGAGGATGTAGGTACGAGCATAGGATGGATAGGATGGGTAGGGTGATGCAACTACCATGAATGTGGATGGAGTGGATAGAGATCAATTAATAACTACAGGGAAGACTAGAGGGAGAAGGGTCTAGACTCAAGCACAAGTACAAGTTGATACATAAGCTAGGGGTAGTGGTGGTGGGGATGGTGCAAGACCATCTTAGTAGCTACTGATAGAGGATGAGAGGTTATTTATAGCATGGATACAGATAGAGATATAGGATTTATTGATATAGATAGATGGGATCACTCAATAGAGAGATCATCTACATGTATAGCTACAAGCCCAGATAACACAAAGAGATAGGTAGTTGGCCCAGGACTGAGCATAGGTGATGGGTTACAAGGTTAGGTGATAACATTATAGGTATACATAGTCACATTGTAGGTCCATATCCATATTTGAGACATGAAAATCATAGGGTATCAGGGATAGATCACCTAGATGCAATCATGGATTCAGACTCTGATAGGAGATGTAAAGGTGGTCAAGAAGGCTAAGGAGGAGGCTAATACGATGATGAGAGAGGGTGGGATGGCTAGTGTCATGAAGAAAATTATGAGATTTACATGAGAGGACCATTACTATAGGACATTATATGAGGCATCACTATCACTAGGACAGTGTGTAACTTCAGTAAGGGCTAACTCTTCACATTCAGTATATCAGCGTCTAAGAGGACCACCAGGAGCACAACTATGATTTTTTGAGACTTTGTTAAGCACAAGATATACTGAGAGGGGGGGTGAATCAGTATATCATATATCTTATAAATATTTTCTTTAACCAAATTCCACTTAATCAAACATTCAAGATATGCAATAAAACTCAAACAATAAACACCACACAAGATAGAGAGAGACACCATATATAATGTGGAAACCAATGTGGGAAAAACCATGGAGAACAATCTCAAGTATATGAATGAGCACCAACCTAAACAATATTTGCAAGCTAAGCTTGCAGGAGCACCATACCCCTTTGCCAAGCACCAACCCAGCTATTATTCATGAGCACCAGCCCACAGGAGCACCAACCCCTTTGCCAAGCACCAACCCAACAATAATTCATGAGCACCAACCCACAGGAGCACCAACCCCTTTGCCGAGCACCAACCCATAGGAGCACCAACCCCTTTGTTTATACCACACACCTATCTCTCAATGTTGCTATCTCAAAAAATGATAGATCAATACAACATCTGTTTCCTCTCTCTACCTTTACTCTTCTAAGCTAGATATAACAAATACAAATCATATTCATCTCTCACAATTGCTCTTCTAAGCTAGATATTACAATATCAAATCAACCTCTATCTTCCATATTTACAAATGGCTTCTCAAGCCTTTATTTATGGCTTTCCAAATGACCTTTGGCCTTCCCCCTTTGTGACCCTTCAATCCTCATGGAAAATGGCTCCAAACTTGGATGACCCTTCATATTCAAGCCTTTGAAAAGTCATGTGGTGACCCTTCATGACCAAAAATGTCCTTCCATCTTTTGTCCTCATCTTGGTGACTTTTCATATTCCTTAAAGTGTCCCTTCATGAGAAATTGTGCCCTTACTCTTTTGTCTTCACTTGGTGACTCTTAGTATTTCCCAAGATGACTCTTCATGGGAAAATGCATCCCATCCTTCTTTTGTCTTTACCCCATGGCTCTTTGACTTCTCCATGGGTCCTTCTTTTGTCTCATATGCAACCAAAAATATATTCGTTAATATTAAATAAATATTAACTCATATTAGCCAAGATATATTTATTACAAACAACATTAAATACAATGGGGCCTTTATCACCAATAATGCTAGACCTTTGACATCAATGACAATATTTCCAACAATCTCCCCCTTTTTCATTGATGGCAACGTCAATCCTGAAATTGCCACATCCTGTCACTTGCACAAACTGTCATCTAAAAACATACAGTAACTCCCCCTTACTATAACAACCTGTACCTATTCCCTGTACCTGTTATTCTCCCCCTTTGACATCAATGGCAAAGGTCCTACCTGGAGCTAACACTTAGTTCCCCCTCACTTGATGCTAAACATCAATGGTAGGAAGTAATAGAAATTACTCCCAACTCCTCTCGCCGATCTTTGAATGTATCCTTTGATGGTGCCTTTGAGAAGATATCTGACAATATTGAGCATCTGCAATTAACTCATTTGAATCTTTTCTTCTAATCTCACAACCTTATTTATGAAACTTTAATTTATATCCTTGATCACATATTTGACTAACACTCAACAAGTTATGCTTAAGACCTTTACATATAAAACATTCTTAGTCTTAGTTCTACCATAATCCAAACTCAAAGTACCTTTTCTAGCTATCTTGGCAGTGGTTTTATCTCCGAATCTCACTGTACCACCATTGATCTTCTTTAGAGATATGAACTTACTTTTATCACTTGTCATATTCCTCAAACATCTGCTATGTATTAACCATGGCTGATCTTTACCTCTTACATGCAGGGCTGTCTGAACCATTAGAGAATTTTCATGTTGTTTCTTCTGCCATGAACATGTCTGAACCTTCTTCTTGATGAATGGTGCTTTGAAACTCTGATCCTTTTTGACTGATTCGAACACGCTTCTACAATACCAAGCTATGTGTCTGAAGTTGTTGCACTTGTAGCATACTATGGTCTCTTCATCAAAGCTTGATAGAGGAGCAAAAGAGTTGTGGCTTCTGCTTGACTCTACTTGACTTTCCTTTTCCTTATTTCTAAAATTGTTAGCTCTTTTTCTACATTCTAATTTCTTGTGACCATATCCATTACAATAGAAACAATAGCCATAAAAATAAGACCTGTCTGTGTATCTCTGACCTAATTGCCTTTTTGTTGCTTTGTTCTTTCTAGCCTTCTCTATTTGGAATGTCCTCTGTATTCTTCACTTCTCCCCTTTTTGTTTCCTCTTGTGTAAGAGCTTCAGCATAGCTCTTTTTCTTTTCAAAACTGATCCCTGTCTTATCTGAATATGATTTTTGACTTTTCAATATCTTATTTAGCATGTTAGTGCTATCTTCAAATTTTGAATCACTGACTACTTTATCACTGACTGCTTTCTTAATATATTCTTTTAAAGAGGCAATTTCAATAACATACCTTTGACATTCTTTTCTTGCTATTTCCAACTGTGTTGTGAGATCTTCTTCATTCTCCTTGGCTTCTTCAAAGTGTGCTTGTAGATCTTCAATCATTTCATTTGAATCTTATTCATTTTTCTCGATCTGGCGCTTTAATCTTTGATTCTTCTTCTGAACAGCTTCCAACTCTTCTAAGGCATAAAGAGCTCTCCTTCCATATTCACTTCAACTTCCTCCTCTTCTTCTTCTTGATCGCCTTCATGTATGTCCATGAATATAATCTCTTCTTCTTCTGAATCGTTGACTCCACTATCTTCGACTGAGCTAGGATCCTTAGAATACAGGCTCTTCTTATCGAATCCCTTCTTAGATTTGCCTTTGAAATTCTTGTATGTAGGCTTTTATTCTTCATCATCATTAACCTTATCTGGGCATCTAGCTAAAAAATGTCCAATCTTTTCATAATTAAAACATTTTAAAAGTAATTTTCTTTGATATTTACCTATTCCTCTTTTTAGCTTGCGAATGAAAAGTGCTCCATTATCATCTTCATCATCACTGGAACTATCACTTGATTCTTGAATCTTAGCTTTCTCCTTCTTTGATGTCTTGAAAGTGCTTCTCTCTTTGAGGGTTTATCTTATTCTGTCCACATCTCATATGCTGTGAGAATACCATGAAGCTCATCCATCTTTAGCTTGGCTAAATTATTCATCTCCTCGATTGCTGAGACCTTTGCATCATATCTCATTGGTAGAGATATCAAAACCTTTTGCACCACCGTTGACTCATCCAACATTTCTCCAAGACCTTGAATCTGATTTACGATTTGATAAACTTGCAAAAGATAACTTGCTATATCTTCTTCTTCTTCCATCTTCAAACTTTCAAACTACCTTCTAAAAGTCTGCAGCTTAGCTCGCTGAACCTTTCCATCACCTTTGTAAATATTCTCAAGTTTTACCCAAGTTTCATGAGAAAATTTACATTGCATATCTTTAACAAATTTAGATTCACATAAACCACATAAAATAGCATTTAAAGCTTTAGCATTACATTCATTTGCCTTCTTTTCTGCTAGAGTAATTGTAGATGTCTGTGCCTCTTCATATTCCTCCACCACTACTTTCCATATGTCGAATCCAAGGGTCATAAAATAAACCTTCATTGTCATGCTCCAAAAAGCATAATTTGTTCCATCAAACAATGGTGCCTTATTTGTAGAAAATCCTTCCTGTGACCTAGCCATCATGCTTTCCTGATCTACCTTCAAGCTATAAAACTTTTTAAAAAGGAACCTGATCTGATACCAATTGTTAAGCATGGGATATACTGAGAGGGGGGTGAATTAGTATATCATATATCTTATAAATATTTTCTTTAACCAAATTCCACTTAATCAAACATTAAAGATATGTAATAAAACTCAAACAATAAACACCACACAAGATAGAGAGAGACACTAGATATAACGTGGAAACCCAATATGGGAAAAACCATAGAGAACAATCTCAAGTATATGAATGAGCACCAACCCAAACAATATTCTCAAGCCAATCTTGAAGGAACACCATACCCCTTTGTTGAGCACCAACCCATAGGAGCACCAACCCCTTTGCTGAGCACCAACCCAACAATAATTTGTGAGCACCAACCCATAGGAGCACCAACCCATTTGCCGAGCACCAACCCAACAACAATTCGTGAGTGTGAGGTTGTGGAGCTAAAAGCTTCACTGATGCAAACAGGAGAGGAGGTTGTTGAAGGTTGCTGAGTTACAGAGAAGCTGGGGTCGGTCTGATCAGCCGACGTCGGTAGGATAGCAAAGAGAAGCAACTGACGTCGGTCATATATCGGCCGACGTCGGTCACCTCCAGGCAGACAGGGACCGACGTCGGTCGCCTGTGTGGTTCGACTGCGAGTTAATTATGGGCAGTTGATTGACGAACCAAGTGTTTGCATGATGAGTGCTAATTTTAGACTCATAGCTGTGGATCTAATTATTGTAATTAGATGTCTAATTATTGTTTGGATGAGATCTATATAATAGACTCATGGTTGTATTGGAAAAGTGTTCTAATTTGAGTTGAGCAAAGTTTGCTCCTTCTGTGTGTGAAGTGAGTAAGGGTGTTCCTCCTAGTTCCCTATCAGTGCCAAGCTTGGTACTGGTTGGAGAATCATAAGGACTTGGTGAGGCAAGGACAAGGGTTCTTCAGGGTGTAGAGTGATCTACATGGTAAGTAAGATCGTTGATCTGCAGGTGTATGTGTGTGCAAGGTCAAGGTTCACAGGTGTACAGAACCGTGTTTGACTTGCAGGTGTGCAAGATCATATAGACAGCAACACAATAGGGAGCAGTATCAGGCAGGATCTACTTGGAGTACAGGTGTGTACTCGGATAGAGCTAAGAGGAAGGCAAGGGAGTTCCTTCCATAAGTATGGTCTGTTGAAGTGCAGGCTATTGCAGGTTCATGGGAGATCTACTTGAAGTACCTTGAGTACTTGTGGAGCACGTGGAGTGCTTGTGGAGTGCGTGGAGCACTTGTGTTGTGCGTGGAGCACGGGAGGTGAACACCAACTCTGTATTTGAGTTGGGTGTTGGGACCTGAGAGGGAGAGCTTTGGGGAGAAGAATTACTGTTCACTTGAGGTGTGGCGAGCCTCTGAAGAGGTGGTAGAGAAGAAGTGGCATCTTCTTTATTGTATTCTTTTCTGTATAAAGTGTTAATACAAGTTGTGTATTGTCTCTCATATCTTGTGTTATTCTGAATTCTAGTTACTTGGTGAATCTGGTTAATTTCTGCATATTAAGTTGCTTGGTTTGGTAATCAAATTGTATGCTTCTGGTTTATTTTCCCAACAAGTGGTATCAGAGCTAAGGTTGCAGGAAGCAGGTTTGTGTTTGGTTACAGGGCACTCTCAGTGGTTTTTGATCGAGTGGGAGTAGAGCAATGGCAGATCAAAGTAAGCTAAGGATGGAGGAGTTGAAAAGCACGAATGGTTACTTAAGGTCCCATGGAAAGAAAGAGCAGGTAAAAGAAGATTGTTGGTTGGTAGCAGATCAACATGAAGGAACTGAAGATACAGATGTAGCAGGTGTTGTTGCATAGGATGTGTTTGTAGGTTTCTTGGATAAAGTTGAATCTTGGATAAAAGATTCGGTTGCCTATTTCCATGCAGCCCCAGGTAGAGGAGCTGGTGAGCCTTGCCAAAGAATTGGCAAAGGGGAAGTGAATCTAAAATTGTAGGCGGCCAACACACAGGTGTTGATGAAGGTCATGCAGGTCCCAGGTTTGGAGATATGGCTAATTTCTTCAGAAAGATTGGGTGATGAGAGATGCACAAGAACTCTCACAGCGGATGCACTTGAATTAGCTGGTGGTAAGAAAATAGGTACCCTTTATCTACTTGTTTATATTACTGATTCTTCTTCTGTTGTAGAGACGTGGCTTCGTAGGCTTGGTCACATGAGCAGGAAGGAGATGCATGTTCTTAAGTGGAAGATAGATATATTTGACAGGCTTAAGAACTGGAAAGCCTTGGTGTTCTTGGAGGAGATGGTGGACAGAACCCAGTGGATGTCGCTGGATACTTCTGAGCAGGGCAGTTTGGACATGGGTTTTGATTCAAAGGAGCTCGCGAGTAAAAAAGTCATCACTCACAGGCGAACACAGATACCGATGTCGGTCAGGAGGAATTGGCATCGAACAGACAGGAGCCGATGTCAGTCATGTGCAGACCGAAGCCGGCAGTGTCGGGCAGAGTAAGACCGATGTCAGTCAGGAGGACCGACGTCGACAGTAGGTAAGACCGATGTCGGTTAGGAGGACCGACGTCGGTAGCAGGGACACTAGCGTTGGCAGGTTGGTAGTCAGGGATAGATGCATGGGAACCGACGTCGGTCGAATGCAGATTGTGGGGTGGCCGAGGTCGGTCACTGTAACGAATTTTGGGTGGACAGCGTGTTGTCAAGGAGTCTCAAACACCCATACGGAGGACTGAAGGCGTAAGTAGGCCCTCAAATTCATGTTCCTCTTGTTTATACTTGTTGCTGATTGTAGAGCAGGAAGGATCCAGGAAACAGGTGGGAGCATGGCAGGATTATGATGCAGAACCAAGCAGGAGATTTGGTAGGTTTGCTAGCTGGATGAAAGCACAGAGACGAATGGATGCCTTAGTAGAAGAATAGAGAGAATGGATATGTGAGACAGAAGATCAGGTATATGGTCTTGAGGAGCTGCAGGACAGTGGTACAGGTTTTGACAGGTGGAGGACGAAGCACGGCTTCAGTCAATGTCAGGGTAACTACTGTGGTTTGTCTTACCAGGAGGATGATGGTCATGACATCATTCTGTTACTGTATGTGGATGGTATGTTTTGCTATAGCAGGTTTGTACATACAGGGTTTTGCTGAGCTAAGGGTAAGATTAGTTTCAGTGGCATGTCATGAGGAGTTTGGAGCAGCGGAATTCTTTGACATGGGAGGCATGGAGATCACAGGTAGATTTTGTCTCCAGTGGGAGCTGATGTGAATCAGGTGTTAGCGAGGTTCAGGATGCAGAGCCGGAGCACACTAAGGGTTGGATAGGTACAGTGTCCAAAATCACATGAGGTCTGGTATAGGCCTGAGTATTCCCATGCAGTGGGAGCTGTCAGAGAGTTAGGAGCCAATTCGAGGAAGTGGGCTCTCAGGGATTTGAGAGGGACCAGCAGCAGGTATACATGTAGGGTCAGGACTTCACTACATGTGTTTGTAGGTTCGGATGTGGTAGGGTACTCAGATGACAGGTGGTATACCACGGGATGTGTGGTGAGTTGTCTTCAAGTGGGAGCTTGAAGAGGGATACAAACCAGGAAATAGATTAGATGGGGTACAGGTACAGGTACAGTGCAACTGTTTATCTCCAAGTGGGAGATTGTTAGGTTGTGGAGCTAAAAGCTTCACTGATGCAAACAGGAGAGGAGGTTGCTAAAGTTTGCTGAGTTGCAGAGAAGCTGGGGTCAGTCTAATCAGCCGACGTCTGTAGGATAGCAAAGAGAAGCAACCAACGTCAGTCATATATCGGCTGACGTTGGTCACTTCCAGGCAGACAGGGACCGACGTCAGTCGCCTGTGTGGTTCGACTGCAAGTTAATTATGGGCAGTTGGTTGACGAACCAAGTGTTTGCATGATGAGTGCTAATTTTAGACTCATAGCTACGGATCTAATTATTGTAATTAGATGTCTAATTATTATTTGGATGAGATCTATATAATAGACTCATGGTTGTATTGGAAAAGTGTTCTAGTTTGAGTTGAGCAAAGTTTGCTCCTTCTGTGTGTGAAGTGAGTAAGGGTGTTCCTCCTAGTTCCCTATCAGTGCCAAGCTTGGTACTGGTTGGAGAATCATAAGGACTTGGTGAGGCAAGGACAAGGGTTCTTTAGGGTGTAGAGTGATCTACATGGTAAGTAAGATCGTTGATCTGCAGGTGTATGTGTGTGCAAGGTCAAGGTTCACAGGTGTGCAGAACCGTGTTTGACTTGCAGGTGTGCAAGATCATATAGACAGCAACACAACAGGGAGCAGTATCAGGCAGGATCTACTTGGAGTACAGGTGTGTACTCGGATAGAGCTAAGAGGAAGGCAAGGGAGTTCCTTCCATAAGTATGGTCTGTTGAAGTGCAGGCTATTGCAGGTTCATGGGAGATCTACTTGAAGTACCTTGAGTACTTGTGGAGCACGTGGAGTGCTTGTGGAGTGCGTGGAGCACTTGTGTTGTGCATGGAGCACGGGAGGTGAACACCAACTCTGTATTTGAGTTGGGTGTTGGGACCTGAGAGGGAGAGCTTTGGGGAGAAGAATTACTGTTCACTTGAGGTGTGGCGAGCCTCTGAAGAGGTGGTGGAGAAGAAGTGGCATCTTCTTTATTGTATTCTTTTCTGTATAAAGTGTTAATACAAGTTGTGTATTGTCTCTCATATCTTGTGTTATTCTGAATTCTAGTTACTTGGTGAATCTGGTTAATTTCTGCATATTAAGTTGCTTGGTTTGGTAATCAAATTGTATGCTTCTGGTTTATTTTCCCAACAGTGAGCACCAACCCACAAGAGCACCAACCCCTTTTTGTATACCACACACCTATCTCTCAATGTTTCTATCTCAAAAAATGATAGATCAATACAACATCTCTTTCCTCTCTCTCACCTTTGCTCTTCTAAGCTAGATATAACAAATACAAATCATATTCATCTCTCACAATTGATCTTCTAAGATAGATATTACAATATCAAATCAACCTCTATCTTACATATTTAAAAATGGCTTCTCAAGCCTTTATTTATGGCTTTCCAAATGACCTTTGGCCTTCCCCCTTTGTGACCCTTCAATCCTCATGGAAAATGGCGCCAAACTTGGATGACCCTTCATATTCAAGCCTTTGAAAAGTCTATGTGGTGACCCTTCATGACCAAAAACATTCTTCCATCTTTTGTCCTCATCTTGGTGACTTTTTGTATTCCTTAAAGTGTCCCTTCATGATAAATTTCACCTTTACTCTTTTATCTTCGCTTGGTGACTCTTGGTAATCCCCAAGATGACTCTTCATGGAAAAATGCGTCCCATCCTTCTTTTGTTTTTACCCTGTGGCTCTTCGACTTCTCCATGGGCCCTTATTTTGTCTCATATTCAACCAAAAATATATTCATTAATATTAAATAAATATTAACTCATATTAGCCAAGATATATTTATTACAAACAACATTAAATATAATGGGGCTTTTATCACCAATAATGCTAAACCTTTGACATCAATGACAATATTTCCAACAGACTTGAGATGTATAGAGGATTTTTTTGTATAATAACACATTGTTGCCCATGAGGCCCACTTATTGTATCTATTTTTTGACATGGACTCCATGTGGATTGTTGACATACATACATACATGCATGCATATTTATGTATGTGTGTGTGTATATATATATATATATATATATATGTATATATATATATGTATATATATATGTATATATGTATGTATGTATGTATGTATTTATGTATATATATGTATGTATGTATGTATGTATGTATATATATATATATACACATATATATATATATGTATATATATATATGTATATATATATATATATGTATATATATATATATATACATATATATATGTATCTATTTATGTATATATATGTATGTATGTATGTATATATATATATATATATAAATATATATACATATATATATATACATATATATATATATATATACATACATATATATATACATACATATATATATGTACATATATATGTATATATATATATGTATATATATATACATATACATATATATATATATATATATATATACATATATACATATATACATATATATATACATATATATATATACATACATACATACATACATACATACATACATATATATATATATATATATATATATATATATATATATATATATACATACATATATATATATATATATATATATATATATATATATATATATATATATATATATATATACATATACATATGTGTGTGTGTGTGTGTGTGAGTGAGAGAGAGAGAGAGAGAGAGAGAGAGAGAGAGAGAGAGAGAGAGAGAGAGAGAGAGAGAGAGAGAGAGAGAGAGAGAGAGAGATTGATTTTGGATGATGTGATGTGTTATAAATATTTTGTGATATGCATTGATTATGAATGCTGTAGATATATTTCATGGATATATTATTTTTTATTACCTGATGGGTTTACTTATGATGTGATATTATATTTAATGTGATGGAGGTGTATGTTTATCATTTTTTTGATATGGATATATTAAGATGCTTTATGTATGATGTACATGATTGAGATAAAATGTTAGATGATTATGATGTAATATATTTGGATAGATATATTGTTTTATGTATAGAATGATGTGATAGATGTTGATTATGTTTATTGAATTGTATTGTTAATGTTGACAAAAGGATGTTGATGATTATGAGATCATGGTAGATGATGTATTTTATGGTGATGGATATGTTAGATATGGAATTATTCTGATATAATATGTAGATGGTTACCTATATGACATATGAGGAGATGTTATAGTGATTCATTGTTGGATGCATGTTATTCATTGATTATTATGGTAATAAGATATTAAATGTAAATCAATGTGCTAAAAATATGAATACTTTTTAATTTGTAATGTCTCACAACTTGGGTTTTAAGTCCTGCACCATGGAGGTTGGGGGGGGGGGGGGGTTGAGGGGGGTGGTGAGGGGGGCCATGGGTGTATATTTGGAAGCCATAGATAGTGTATGTAATCCTTTTTAATATTGTACTGGTACATATACGTGTGCCAAATTACATGAGAAAATTCAAAGACATATTAGTATCCAGTGCATGAGGGAACTCCATTTGAAAATGATCTTGCCCGAAACAAGTTCGGGAGTGACCTTAACCATTCTTGTTCCCTTAAAATTCAACAATATAAAATATATATAGAATGCTAACAAGACTATTAAATAATCACGACAATCTAATTATATGTACATGATTAATCAAACAACCACACACATTCAAAATATACACACAAGACAATCATAAGAGAACATAGACTAAAGATAGGGATAATAAAAAGGATATACAAGTTAATAATGAAGTGATTATGGAAAATGGGCATAATTATGATAAGGGGCGATATGTACATGGGGTATATAATGCCAAAAACTATTATATTGTATTTTAGGTCAAGATTCCAACCAAATTCAAAAAGCAACTGTGTATGGGGTTTAAGATGATCCATCAAGATTCGGTGTCATAATGTATGCAAAACCATGAAGTATAAGACCTATTTTAGATTGGTTCATAATGATGAAGCTAGTGGGAAGATGTGGACCATGGTTTTGAGGCATCAAGAGACAAATGGCGATGGGATTAATTTGAGGCTAAAAGGAAAAACAATTATTAAGGAAGATGTGATAGGGAGATAGGATGAAGGATAGATACAAGGATATGATAGGATTGGGATATATACTTATGAATATGGATAAAGAGACTCTAGAGGACTCCCAACAAACAATCCATTTACATAATAATTAATGATTCATATCCTATTAAAAACATCTATCTCTTATTGCTGCATAAAAACCTATAATGGATGCCCACTATTAAGACCAAGGTCAGGAACATGCAAAATGGGACAAAATGAAAAGGGAAAGGAAGATGTGGGATGGAAATGGCCAAGCCCACAAGAGTGGGGACTCATGGATAGAGATAAATTGGAGCCTATCATGTATAGAAGCATTTTAAATGCATTATATTCATTGTGTCATCAAGCTCTTCACCATCTAGTGTAGCTAACTTGTAGGCTCCATATCCAAACTTTATGACTATTATATAGGCCTTGAGCCAATTGGTTTAAAATTTTCCCTTCTTATCTCTTCTTGCATTGGTATTTTTTTAATTCTATTTTAGGACTACATCACCGACCTCAAACTCTCTCGACTGGACCTTCTTACAATATTAGCCTTTTAATTTGTTCTAATGTGCTCATAAGTGATTGAAGGCCCTATATCATTTTTCATCTAGAAACTTCAATTCCTTTGGCAGTTCTTGTCTAAAATTATGACCATTGATAATTACCCAAAATGAGGTTCATAAGGAGGGGAGTTCCACTTCCATAGACAAGATAGCTTATGTCCCATATACCAAAGCATATAGAGTGGCCCCAATGGGTATTCAAACACTTGTGTGATAAGACTAAAGTGTGGGATATAATTATAGGTGCCAATTCCTACCTTCCTTATTGATAATTTTCTTAATAATATTGATAAGGGTCTTATTTTTTGCTTCAACTTGTTTGTTCCCTTGGGGGTAGTAAGGGGAAGAAAAGTGTTGCTTGATATGGTATCACTAGCATAAGGCCTCAACTTCTTGATTTTTGAAGGGCTTGTCATTGTCAGAGATAATGTTGGTAGGAATGTTGAAAGACAAATGATCTAATTTAGAATGAACTTAGAAATATAGAGACCTATAATATAAGTAAGCAACATGGCTTCCACCCATTTAGTGAAATACTTTATAGTAGTAATAATGAATTTGTGTCCGTTCAAAGATGTAGGATTTATCTTGCCAATCAAATCAAGTGCCCATATATAAAATAGACATGGAATCATAATAGGTTGTAATTATTGTGTGGGTGCATGGATAATATTGACATGTTTTTAATAGGCTACACATTTTTGCATATACTGGCAGGCATCATGTTCCATGGTAGGCCAACAGTATCCAGTTTGGAGTAATTTATTCACTAGGGGCATTCCACTAACATGACCACCACAAATACCATCATGAATCTCCTTGATCATGAGAGAATCTTATTTTGAGGTCAGGCATCTTAACAAAGTCCCATCATAACCTCTGTGATAGAGCATATTTCCAAAGATGGTGTAACAATGGGTATGGTGAATGAAAGCTTTATTTTGATGGCAATTGAGGTTAGGTGATAAGATTTTATTATGGAGGTAATTATAAATTTCATGGTATTAGGGAAGATTGAGATCAGTAATAGCACAAATTTGTAAAGGATCCATAGATTGATGAGTTGGGATAATCAAAGGTTTTATTAGAAAATTTCCTTCTAAGACATCTTCAAGGAGATCAATTAAAGATACTATAGTGGCCATTGAATCAACTACTTTATTACTTACTCATGGCACTTGTTCAAATTTAATAGACTAAAAATTCTACTTTAACTAATCTACCAATTGCTTATAAGGGAATAATTTTTCATCTTTAGTCTCAAACTCATCATTAACCTACATGATTATGAGCTATGAATCACTAAATACTTTTAAATATTGGATGTTCTGTTAGATGGCTAGTTAAGGCTAGATATTAAAGCCTCATATTCTGAATTATTGTTGGTGCATGGAATAGTAAGGTGGAAGGCTTTTAGAATGAGGTCACCTTATGGGGTAACTAAAAAGGATGCTTTCACCTGATGTGTGCATGGTGAAATAGCCATCTAAATATAGATTATATCAACTATAATCTAAATTATTCATTAGAGACTCATCCGATAAGGTTGTGGTAGGAGGTTCAGTTGTAATAACAGGTGCTTCTAAAAGCTAATCTACCATTACTTGCCCCTTAATGGCATTTTGATGAACATATTCAATATGAAATTCACTGAGTAACATAATCCATTTAGCCATTCATCCTATGAGGGCTAATTTTGATAGTAAATATTTGGGAGGATCAACTTTAGCAATGAGTTGGACTTGATTGTTAAGCATATAATGCCAAAGATTTTATGAGGAAAAAATGATAGCTAAGAAAGATTTCTCAATTGGAGTATAATTCGACTCATAATAGATTAAAGTGTGACCGAGATAATAAATTTCTTGCTCCTCTTTCTCATCATTATATTGTGAAAATAGGGCACCTATTGCACACTGAGTTGTATAAATATACAAGAGCAAGGGCCTTCTCATGATAGGGGTGATAAAATAGGTGGGTTTGCCAAATAATGTTTGAGATTATTGAAGGCCTGTTGACATTCAGAGTTCCAATTGAAATTGGCCCCTTCTTCAATAGATGAGTAAAGGTGTGACATTTATCTATGAGTTGATAGATGAATTGTTGAATAGCTTAAAACTTTCCTTGAAGACTCCGAAGCTAATTTAGATTATGAGGAGGAAGCATTTCCATAATAGCTTTGACTTTGGTTGGGTCCACTTTTATGCCTATTATAGATACAATAAACCCTAATAATTTTTTTGAGGTCATGCCAAATACATATTTATTTGGATTCAATTTGACTTTATATTCTTGCAACCACTCAAAGATTATTCTTAATACTACATGATGCTTTGATCTGAGTTAGGACTTCCTTAGGATATTGTCCACATAATATTCAACTATATCATGCATTATATCATGGAAAATAACTATCATTGCTTGCTGATAAGTAAACCTAACATTTTTGAGACTGAAGGGCATGACTTGATAGTAGAAGGTCCCCTATGGGGTGAGGAAGGTTGTTTTACGTTGATCTTCAGGCACAATTTTAATTTGATTGTAGCCTGAAAAACCATCCATGAGAGAGAGCATTCCATATCCAACTATTGAATCCATGATCATATCAAAATTTGCAAGAGGGAAGTCATCTTTGGTCCTTGATTTATTGATATCTCAGAAGTTAGTGAAAATCTGAATTCCTCCTTGTGGTTTAGCCACAAGAAAAATATTGGATATCCAATCAGAATAATCAATAAGCCAAATAGAGCCTACTTCAAAGAATTTTTATAGTTCCTCCTTAACTAGTAAAGCCACTTTGGGGTGCACATTTCATAATTTTTACTTGATTGGCTTAGAGTTAGGATGAGCAAATAAATTATGCACAACTAAGGAGGTATCAAGCCCTGGCATGTTAGAATAACACCATGTGAAAACATCAATAAATTCCTTGAGTAGTTCAATAATAATTTGATGCTCCTTAGGTGTGAGAATTGCCCCTAGTTTGAAAATTTTGGGATTTTTTTTAGTTCTAATATTGAATTCAATCACCTCCTCAATGAGAGAGGGTGACTGATCTTGGAGATAAGAGGGCAATTACTAATCTGGGATATATGAAGCAAAACCATTTGGGAATTATGTATCTCTTTCAATGTAGTCTTCTGATTTAGCTAAATCATGTGGAAATCCTTATAAATTTTGAGGTGGCTCTTCTTATTTAGATTTCTCTTCTTCACTTGAGTCAAGGGGATGTTGTTTTTCCCTAAAATAAGTTGATTGAAAAATATTAATAGAAAATCCTTTCTTATGGTTGCCAAAAAGCATGAAATCCTGAGCTCCTAGAAATTCTAAGATTTCCTCATCATTTTGAAACATATTGAAGGATGGCTCCTAGTGTGGATCCCAGTCAATTAAATAGGGATAAAGCAGGGATATGTTGATGGTGGAAATGATGGTTTAATGAAAAAGGTTTGTGGCAACAAGCTCCTCATAGCAACTATAATACCATAAGAGAGAGACTCCTCAAGGACTGTATCAGTATCCAAAATGATATAATTTAAGTCATCATCAAGTAGTTTTTACCCTAATTGATCATGTCTCGCTGGTCCTTTCCCTTGATAATGTATGTTCTGTAACATTTTCTAGACATGGGGTTATCACTTTCTAGGAGATGTGATGTGAGGGCCTAATCTTCTGGCATAAGCCATGATTCATCAATAAATTATTCTAGCGATAGTCCTATATTATATAAGGTCATTGGTCCAAATTGATATTTGATAAGATTGGTATTATTCATAGTTGAGGACCCATAACTGCATGGGGAAAGGGGTGCGTCACCTACAAAAAAGGTTTTATATTCATATTCTCTGCAACCCATGGATGTGATTTTTAAATGAGTGACTTTACGTAGTGAATCTAAATTAGGATTGAGATTTTTAGGTCATATATATTTAGTAGTTATTGGGATTAAAATGGAATTATCTATGTTAGGACAATGATATGAATATGAGGATTGATCCATTTGGCAACTATGAAAATGATTAATTTCCCCAAGAATGGTGACTTTCATGCCTAAACATGGGAATTTTAGACATTAATGAAGGGTAGATGGGAAATATTACATCTTATGGATCCAGAGATGACCTAATAACATGTTATAGGGTAAGTCAACATTGATAATGTGAAGCAAGGTTTGGTGTATCATAGGTCCCACAATAATGAGAAGGTAGATAGTTCCTGCAGATGGGTTTTAATTATCATCATACACTTTTATCATAATAAGAGTAGTACATAAAGAAGATTTAGAATACACTAATTTATTTAATAAATCCAAATTTCATAAGTTTAAGGTAGACCCTCCGTCTATGAGTACCCAAAGCAATGTATTGATTGGATATGAAGACTTCTATGAATAATGTATAGTTATGATGGGGGCCAATGGGAGGCATGTCCTAGGCACCAAAGGTGATTTTATGAGAAGGGTAAAAATGATCCACTAATGCTTGGAATTAATTGGTGTAAATATTTCTAGGGACCTTGAGCTCATTCAAAACCTAAATGCGTATTTCCCGATGTAGAGGGGATGTTTTGAGAAGTTCCATTAATGATATTTGATTGGGTGTCTTATTAAGTTGAATTATATCATAATATTTATCAAAAGATACTAAAATTTTATTACAAATATTCCTCTTTAGATTTGTAGAGGTAGATGGGTCCTTTGGGGGTGCCCCAAAAACTATGATCTTGCTACGTCTGGTAGTAACCACATAATCAATAGTGGCCCAATTGATTTTTAATATGGTGGGTGATGGTGGAATGGAATCTTTGGGGATAAATATTTTAACGGTGTTTAAATAGAGGTATGGCATGGCACAATAATCTATGCAATTTAAAGAGGAGTCCTGACCCTGGTCTCTTGATGGCTTCCTAATTCTCTAATCGTGCTTGGGTAAGGGTTCCTGATAAATGCCTAGTTGTTGATTTGTAAATTAATTTGGAGTATTCTCCCCTTCTATATCAATATCATCTCTTTCAATTAGATCCTAAATATAATGCTTTAATTGCACACACCATTTTGTGTCATGACCTTTAACTCTATGATATTTACAAAATTCATCCTCGTGGTACCAATCAAGTTGAGGTTGATGATCCTCCAAAGGTTAGATTTTAGTAAGAGTGATAATGTTAGTAGCAATCAATTATTCAAGGACTATTTCAATGGACACTCCAAGGCTAGTGAGATGTCTTTTTCTAGTTTGAGGCTTGGGTTTTACTTTTGGTATTTGAATAGAGGAGACATTCTATTGATCTATGGGATTCCTTTTTCATATTGTTTGGACATGATATTGTTTAGACTCTATAACCCCATCTCCCATAACATTTTTATTCTTATTGAATATTTTTATCTTGCCCCAAAAGGTTATTTTCTTGGTTTTGACTATGTTCATTTTAGGAATAGTTTAATTGTTCCATTTTTAATAAGTGCCTTTTAGATTTTCATCCCTTATTCAATAATCTCATCAAAAGTTTTGGCACATTAGAGTTTTAAATGATATTTGATCTCAACATTAAGATTTTTAACAAATATTTTGGCTAGCTCCTTTTTAGGTACTATACATCAAAGGCAACTTGTAAGCTTCTCCATCTTTGCAAGAAATATGCTAAGCTTCCCCACTTGTCTATTTTGTGTTATAGAGGTATATAATAGAGAAGTCATGTTTAATATTTAATAAAAAGTGTCTTAGAAATTATTCGATTAATTATCCAAAACTAGATATTGACCTCTTTGGCAAATGCATGAACCATTCTAGAGCTGTTCCATTGAGACTTTTTGGGAAAAGTTTGAGTAAATAGGCATTTTCATATGCAACTTCATGATAATCCACATAAAATTCCTATACATGGTCTTGAGGATCACCTTTCCCTTTATTTTTTCAAACTTAGTTACCTCAAAGTGAGGTGGGAAAGGTATTTTTAGGATGCTCATATCCAAGAGAGAAGAGAAAAAAACTTCATATTTATATTTCATTACTTGTGAGCATGGGTCTATTTATTAGAGAGTCTCTTTTATCACTTTCCATTCTTATGTGAATGTGTGGTCTCTAACAGGATTAGAGGTTTGATCATGACCATTATGGGGTCTCTAGGTGTTATGGACATTTTGACAGGGGGATGATGTCCATTGATTTTGTGCACAGAGTAAAAGATTTACTTTTAATGTGTGTTGGTTTAGTCTATCCTCTAAGACAATTTGCCTCCTGTTAGCCTCAATATGGTTATTTTTTAGAAGTACATGTCATTCTTCTTCTTAAAGTTCTTGGATCACACCTTCCTCTTCTTTGGGTACTTGATTAGTGTGTATATTCTGAGATGGTTGCTTAGGCTAGGTGGAGGGATGAACTATGTATTATAGAAGGCTACCATAAAAGTTTGAGGGTAGTATGCCCCCCATTTCAATGGCTCAAGATATAACCTGGTCATGATTTTCATAGAGGTATCGATCAATTAAATTTATAACATCATCATTATGGAAGGGATTGAATCATTCATCTTTTCCTCTAAAAGTATGCATATCACTATGTGTATCATCATGATCCTGAGTTGGATCACCTAAATTCCCCAATAAATCATTATCTTGGTTGGAATTTTGTCCCATCCTAAGTTGTTGGGCATGGGTTTGGATCACCATATTTGGATGCAACAAGTGGATATATGATGAGGTGTGATAGGGGTATATGGGAGTTTTAAATACTAACTTGGTCTAGAGATTAAATTCACTAGTGGTTAAAGAAGGTGATGTGGTGATTTTTAGAAAGGGACATAAAGATTGGAATGACTAAGAATTATCAAAATAAAAATCCTTGTAAGAGTCCAATATAAAAATAATGAAAGGGAGTGATGTGATCAAACACCTTTTATTTTAACAAAATGGTGATTAGATGAGTGCTAGGTATGAAAAGGCACTTGATAGAGAGAAGTGATGGGTGCTAGATTAAAGTCTTGATAAGGCTATGTATGTTGATAATACCTAGTTCAAGGGGTTAGAAAATGACAATGAGGATTAAAGGGATGAGTGGCCATTAGAATTTTTTAACAATACTAATTATAATATTCAAGGATGATGAGAGACTATGAAATGTATGGGGTATGGAAAATATAAGATATAGGATGGGAAGATATAAGATAATGAGATGAGTATGAGAGGAATGGAACATTTTATATGGAGGGATAGCTATGAGATGTTTTTTGGAAGATATATGATGGATGGAGGATAGAAGATATAATATGGATTATAGAGGTTACTTAGGATAGGGAATAAAGATATACAATGGATGTTATTTAGGATAGTGCATTGGATATGAGGGTTATGGAAGTTAAAATATATAAGATAGATATTGGATGGTGTTTAGGATAGGGAGTGGAAGATATAGGATGAATGGAAAATATAAGATGGGTAGATGAAAGATTAGGGTGTGGAAGATATAAGTTGGGTGGAAGATGTAAGATGAGTATGGTTTATGATAATTGGATGTATATGATGATGGGATGGATATGATGAAGGAATATAAGAATGGATATTATATTAAGGGTATCTAGGGTGTCAAAAACAAAAGGGGTGTGGCTGACTCGGTTTGAAAATAATATGGGTTTAACACAACACTCAAACAACACACACAACAACAAGCCCTAAGCTAGTAAACTAAAAAGGGTATGTAACTTGATGCTTATACTATCTAATGTCTTTACAGGTGAAGATGTAGGCTGGTGAACCATTATAAAATGAACCAAACCCTCTAAACCCCATCTGTACTTAATGGTTTCTTATGAGTTAATCCTACCTCCTATAGCAAATTGCTTGTTACGACCAAAAGGTCTTATGCTAGGTTTACACAAGGGTTTCTATGGAAGTCCCTAATATAAATGAAGGTATAATGGGGCTTAAGTTATTATAAGATGTTGTATAACTACCTTGTGTATTAGAGCTTAACCATCCCTTTTTCCATAGAACCCTTTATGGGGAATCTGCTTAGGTGCCTAATGACAGTTCTCCTAATTTTTATACTCTACCAAAACACAAAGTTTGGTCTAGTGTGTGGTGATGAAATACACATCACTAAACCCTAATTTTTGATCCCATGCATGGGGATGAATTCCACGTCATGTGTTATCCTAGACTCAAGAGGGGGTAACAAATAGGCAAGCATAATTAATTTTTCCCAACTAGTTACCTATGTGAGAACAACACAAATATATATAATCAAGCCACACAATAAACAAATATATATAAACAAGGAAACCAAAATGTTATGTTTTTGGCACCTCTCTAGCAAACACAAAGGTTAGGAAATAAAATGGGGTGCCTTAGATCTTGAGGGTCTTGCACAAAGGGGTTAGTAGTTTAATTTTTTGTAAAACCATAACTTTCTTATAAAACTACAATTACACATTCAGTTATATACAAAATTGTAACCAAGAACTATAAAATCACAAATTCAAAGCAAGAGCATAGATCATGAGTTGTGATATTAAAATAGGTAGCTAATTATACCATTAATCTACAAAACTATGACTGTTAAGCAAAATTGGTACTATTAATGCAAGATCATAATTCTAAAAAATCCATAATCTATAGTTTTCCACTAAAATGGACAATATTAAATTTTTTAGAGTTTTGTCTAATGCAAATGTAGTTCAAAAAGACCAATGAGAAAATTTAGCCTTTAGAATATTCTAAGAAATTTTTTGCAACTAGTTTATGATAATTTACAAACTTGTCTATACTATTAGGATGTTAAAAGAAGAATATCTATACAATATAAATTGATGCAAAAAACATAATATCAAACTATCCAATTTGGAAGATTATCTTAAAAAAAAAAAACTGCACCTTAATTTTGCTTAAATGCAAAATCATTACTATGACTACAAAATCGTAAATAGTAGGGGAAAAATGCAATTTTCAAAGTCACAGTATTTCAAAAGGAGTTTAAATAGGTAAATGTTATGTTGTTTTTATTTTATTTGATCCTACTCTTCTACATGTTCTCCTACACACATAACAAACTCAAAAGATCCTTTCTAATGATATAGGCATAAATAACTAAATGCCAAAATAGTTTAAGATGAAGAGAGATAGCTTTTATTTATTTAAGGACATCTTATGATTGTCTAACAGACATTGAACAATCCTTATCTAGAAATTAAGAACTAATATATCAAGAGTTTTACCAATGTGGCCAAGAGAGGTAATACCACAATTTTTTATGGTAATACCATGATTACCAAGTCAAGGTCACAACTGGGAAAGTTGTGATATTGTACTTGATATACTAATGGTTAAAAGGCTTGATCAATTCTTCTTTTCTCTGCTCAAGAGACAAAAGATACCTCCAGACAACATAGATATAATAATAATAACTTGCAGAGAAGTTAGTGATAGATAATAAATAGGGATATTATAGAAAACCATAAGTCTAGCAAAATCATGACTCCACCTGCAAAACCATAATTACTAGGGCAAAGTCACTAATTTGAAAGTCGTGATGTTTCATTTTGGTCATAGACAACCAAGATGATAGATTAACCCCTTTTTATCTAGCACATAAGAGATAAAAACACTTTCATATATAAAATAAACTTATAGATGGGTTATTAACAAATAAAGACAAAGATATGACCTAACAAGTAGAACCTATAAAATCATGACTCAGCCTCCAACACCATAATTAATAGGTAAATATCACTACTTACGAAATAGTGATTTTACACCAAGACAAAATCTTGTAAAAACCCTAAGTCATTAGTTTTTAAGACCAGATCATCATTTAATATTTTTATTTTCCTATAAATCATAACAGTAATATCATAGATACTAGTGAAAAATCATAGATAACCTATATGTAATAAAATTTCAAAATCAGTGTTCAATCCACATCCATTTTTTCTTGCAAGATTTCAAATGTATTCCAACAAGCTTAAGAGGTTAGACTAGGGAATAAAGTCCCACTGTGGTCACCAATATATATGCCTAAATTTTGGATTTTTCCCATATTACTATTTAATCAATATCAATCCCAAAAACTAAACAAACACGAAATAGAGAGGAATGAAAGAAATAATCAACTTGTTATTTGAATTTATTACCATCACATTACCTCTTTTTAGCTCCTCTCCAAGATCTCAAAATTGATTTTGGATGCAAAATAACTTGGATGTTGGATTTCTTGAATAATGCTTGATAATGGCTTTCAAAGAGATTTTGTGCTTAAATATGGCTTTGATAATGGATATATGGATGTTAATATGTTATGGTAGCAAGATGAAAATATGTATTTCAAGTTTCCAAGTTAGTTTCCATGGAGGAAGTTGGCTTAGTTATATAAGAAGTGGAGGGAATAATCAATGGCTCAAATTTAATTTTGATCCATTGAGATCAATGGCTAGGGTATTTCCAAGGAATTTTAAATTCCTTGGAAATCTATAGAATGGAAAATTATATAGTAAAGGGGCTAAAATAGAGGATATTTTGAGAATTATTTGATTCTAAAAATCTCTATTAGGGTTTAGGGGTTTAGGAATAGGGTGGTAAATGGGTAGGTGGAATAAATTATATTTTTAAACTGGCAAGTAGTTTAAGGAGTAGATTAGTAGGTAAATAGGGTTTTATTAGTGGATTAATGAAGGGGATTAATTGGTTATGGGATGGAGTAAGGTTTTTAGGATGTAGAAAATAGGGAATGAGATATTAGTTAATTAGCTAGGAAATATAGTTATGGGTTAAATTAGTAGAATTAGTGTAGTTAGTGGGGTGAGTAGATTTTAGTGCATACACATGGATATATAAATATTTAGATAGGATGAATCATATGGATAAGTATTGAGTAAAAAATTATAGAGCATATGTTGATGAATAATAGGGAATGATAATAGTCTTTTGTGAATTTCAATTGTCTATAAAACCTAATTTTTGATATAGCATGCAACAAGATGCACCATGATATAAAAGACCATGATTCTAATTTATCATATGTCTTAAGACTAAAACAAACATAAAAATTAATAAAAACAAAAAACAAGCAATGTAAATAACATGCAAACAAATCTCTAAAGCAAATAAACAAACAAACAAGATGTTTTGTCTTGAATCAAGTTAGAAACCCAATACGTGAGTAGTAATGATATTGATTGCTTCAATATGCCCCAAGAAATGGTTTATGTGAGGGAGTGTGATTTTGGAATGATATATCCTTATGAATATATAATTTTTTTTTAAAAATTTGATCAAGGATCTGTACTAGGACTTATGATAAAATAACTATTTTTTTCAAATTTCTATTACTTTTGAATTATTTTGGATTTTATAATTTTTTAGTTTTTTGGATTATTGAAAAAGGATACTAGCCAGGGTTAAACTAGTTATGTAAATGGTAATGTAAGTGGTATGGTATGTAAATATGGAAGGATCCAAGAGAATATATCTAAGGACTACATTATGTGTGCCTGATTACCCATATATGATTCTAATTTTATGTTGTGGAGAAGCTGATATCCATAGGTACCACCATAACATTTTCTCATAATTTCCTCCATGTCCTCATAAAGGTCAAAATTATAAGGAATATTAACATGATAGAATGGATTGGGAGGTCCAATTGTAAATGGAGTGAATCTTCCCCCAAATGCAGGGTACTTGTAGATAACAAACGATCCTCTAGGCATTAAAAGGCTTCAGATGCATGGTGTTCATAGGTTTATCTAATTATAGAACATCTTATATGGATTTTTTTATAGGTTCATAAACCAAACTTGGTAATGATTAAATATGGACCTAACCAATTAGGCTAAAATTTACCCTTTTTTCTTAGTCTTGATTTGTGTTTTGTTGATTTTACTTTAGAACAAGGTCACCTATTTTAAATTATGTAGATGTGATGCACTTAGTGCAATGTCTTCAAATCTTGTTTTTATAATCCTTTAGATGGTTAAGTGAATTAATCCTTTCTAAACAAGTAGTTCTAACTCGTGATGCCTTATGACTCTATAGTCCTCACCATTGATCCGATTCTACAAGGAGATGTGTAGAGAGGATAGATTGATCTTAATGGGAAATATGGTTTCAAGATCTAAAGACCAAGGAATATGGTGTAGATCTTATGGGTGTGTGGGTGCTTATACAACAAGCCCACAAGGAAAGATAAAGTTATAGATGCTAATCTCAACATGTGTCATTGATGATCATAGTGAAAAATAGTAAACAGTGAGTAATGATGACATCAGAGTGGCAGAAATAAAGTGTCTACACCAAGCATGTCAAGAATATATACATGTAAAGTTAGATAAAATGTAATAAAAATACAAATAAACATGAAATCATTACTCTAAAAAATAAATGCACCTTTGATTAATTGAATGAGGAAATAAAATGCACCTTCACTTACCATAAGGATCTACCCAATGTGTGGACTTTACTTAAATAGAAAATGGATGTGGTTGATGAATGAAATGTGCATAATTTTTTTGAAAAAATGCCCCCTTAGTTGATTGATGATTTTCTTAGATGAAATGATGGATTGATTTCAAAGCTAGATATCTCAAATGGAAAAATATGCTTAGGCTCACTTGGCTTGTTCTCTTAATTGACAAAATCTCATTAGGCTAATTAAAATTTTATGAAATGAGGGTGAGGGGTTTAATTTAGAGTGTTTTGAGAGGGGAAATGCATAATTAAATCTGATTTGAGATGGATGGCTAGGATTGAGTCAAAATCCTCATTTAATGATGGGATGTTGTTATTAAATGAGGGTTGTTGAGGATGCAAGGATTTATGTTTATGAGGTTTTGGCTTTATTTTCACTTTATCTCTTGTCTTGAATTTTAGCATGATTATGATATTTATTTTCTTGATTTTTAATATTTTGGATTTTATATTTTTCATGGATTTTATTATTGGCATTAATAAACCACCTAATATGACTAGTTAGTTGATTAACCTATATTTGCATTTGGTGGGATTGGATAAGCTTCATATGCACTATGATTAATTATTTGGGAGTGATGTTCAAATAGTAACAGGCTAGGATTAAGATGTTGATGATGGGATTATGGTTGCAATAGGATGTAGTGATATTATTAGGGTTTAAATTTTTCAATATTATGGATGAAATGATGACCAAATTAGGATTTAATGTTCAAAGGTGAAATTAGGATTACATATGACATATAGTGTGGAATAGTGAATGGTGAATAATGATGACATCAGAGTGGAAAAAATGAAGGAACTCATGCATTCACCTATGTGGCTAGGGAGTACCATAATGGGGCCCTAATGTTGATCACACAGTGTTCATAATTGATTGGTTACAACTCCATGGTGTATTACAAGATAACTGGAGGGTTATGGCAAGTACAAGTGTGGTAGATGGGTATGATTTTCAATAGGATCAAATAAGACTTGAAAGATTGAGAGTCCTTGATTAGAGGCCAAGGACACTATAATATGAGGATAAAGGGGATCATGATATATATCTACTAATGAAATGTCTCTATGATCTCTACATCTTCATCCCACTATGGATGTGAAGGACACACCCTATCATTATCGACTAATGTTGATATTGCCAATGTGATCTCTGCATGTAAACCTATTTAACTCATTCCTAGAGATTTAGCTATTAATTCCATAACATTATATATAATTGATCCCATTACTAATCACATAGGAGAATAAAAAATGTGTATTAGGGATCGACCTCCTCCTATTGCATTTCCTAATTAAATTATCCTCTTCATCCTTCGTTATCACCTATGTTGGGGTAAAGCCTTCATGATCCCATCGATCTTCTCATACAACATCCTTGACCTCTTAGGAATGATAATCAATCTTTTAGGTGTCATCTGAGTTGATAAAGCATCATAAGCATCTACCACACCTACATCCACCACATCCTTATGGTCATCCCATAGTACACCATGGAATAGAGATCAATCACTCGTATCCACTCTATAATCCACCTTGAGCCCCCATTATGATACCTTCCTAGCCAGTTAGGTGAATACATGAGGTCCTATAAGAATACCCTACTTAAGGATGAAATATTATAAAACCATATCCTATCTATAACACTATATAATATACTCCCTCCAACCTCTAATGTAGCTCATAATATGTTAGTGAATTAGGAAGTATAGGTCATCTAGCCAATGAAACTGTATCCCTATGTATGATCTCCATGTAATATATTTTGGATGTAAATTTTCTAGTAATCAATGATAATATATAATGTTAGCTAAGTGATGGTGTTGACAACCAAAAAATATCATCAAACCATAAGCCATTTTCTAATCCATGGTCTTATGTCATCATGTTATACTTCTACTCCATGGATATGTGCCCCCAGGACCAAACTTATAATAACGTGAAATCATTATGCTCCTCCCATATATGTATATGACAAAATGAAGATATTTGTATAATTAGGCTATTAATTAAGGCCCCCATACAAACATTATCACTTCCTCTACCATATCCATGATCACATATACTAAACCAATCTAGAAGAATCAGTGAGGCTTGTTAGGAAGTATATTCTCCTAAAAATGGTCAAAATAACTACAAAAAATTGATGTATCAAACCCCCTACTAGACATGTATCTAGATTAAGACCTTGTCTATGTAATGGGATGTCCATTTTGTTTCCTAGCCTTTATATCACTTTTAGTGGCATTGCATCTCTCTAGTACACTATCTATTTTCAATTAGGGATATAAAAAATACTCCATACATCCTAAATGGTCACTATCATCTCACCAATTCGTAGGTGAAATGTGTTTGTCTTAGAGTACCACCTCTTATCTAGAGCTATATCATAGCCCTATCCACCTTGATCTTAGGCATCCATGCCACATAATATGGTCCCATGGCATCTAATATCCTAAATTCATTTGCATCTATCTCACCAATGACAACATGTTTGATTAGTGATTACAATATATAATCACTGGAAAGCATTCATGCAAACATAAATACTTAGTCATTTTGATCCATTTCATCTCAAAATTAACATTCATTATGCAAAATATGGTCATGAGAAAAATACTACAATAGTTGCATAAAAATATACTTGAATGAAAAAATCATGTAGATGGTGAAAATTTTACATAGATGACACCCTAAAGATATAAGTTTGAGGCATCTGCATAAACACTAAAACATAGGACACAAAATCTATTTGTGCCTATGTAGATGCCATTATTTTTTCCTCACAACATCTATGTCTTACATTATTTTATGCCCTCATTTATGACTAAAAAATATAAAATTATAAAATCAAAGCTGAACTCGCTAGTATCCCATTATCTTATGGACATTGGTACTCACTCACTTGTTAACCCCAATTCTAATGTGATGGTACACAATCAAATTTATCAAGAAGTCTCACTAAAATCTAGATCTCTAAATATCAACTAAGATAGGGCACTAATGAGCCAATTTCATCCCATCAACCCATACACTATTTATTCCCTTTATTAGGTTGTGGAGCTAAAAGCTTCACTAATGCAGACATGGAAGAGGTTGCTGAGTTCTAGGGATACCGGTGTTGGCAATGCAACTGACGTCGGTCATCTTTAGTGCAAAGGGAAATCGACATCGATAGGAGTCGACTGACGTCGGTCACCTCCAGATAGATAGGGATCTACGTCGGTTGCCTGTGTAGTTCTAGAACTATTCGTTGCACGAACAGTTAGTTTGTTGAACCGGTTGTTTGCATGTAAAGACTATTTCGAGTCTTGAGCTGCATGTCTAATTATTGTAAATTAGAAGTCTAAGTTATTATTTAGTATGGGATCTATTTATAGACCCATTGGCATGTATTGTAATAAAGAGCAATAGAGGAAGGCAAGGTAGATCCTTCCATTTGTAAGAACAGGGTGATCTGCAGGTTGTTACAAGATCAGGGAGAAGTTCTACATGGTAAGTAAGATCATTTGAGTTGCAGGTTATTGCAAGTTCATGGGAGATCTACTTGAAGTACTTTGAGTACTTGTGTACTAGCAGTGTTATTACTGACTAGTTGGAGGTGAACAACAACTCTGTGTTTGAGTTGTGTGTTGGGACCATTTTTGGTAGGAGAGTGAACTTTTGAGGGAAAGAGCTCTATAAATCTGAGAGGTGTGGAAGATTTTGGCATCTTCATTGTATTTCTTTTTGGCATGAGTATTAATACAAGATTGTGTATTGTCTCTCATATTCTGTGTCATTTGTGAATTCTAGTTACTTGTTAATTCTGGTATAATTCTGTGTTTAGTTGCTTATACAAGGTAATCATATTATACTCTTATTAAGGAGTTGGATCCTGAAAAGTGGTATCAAAGCTTTTAGTTGGGTTACTAACAGGTTGTATTAGATCTGGTTAGTGTTTGTTGATTATAGGTCACTCACAGGGGTTTCTATTTGAGTGGGAGTATAGCAATGGCAGAAGAAAGTAAGCTACAAATGGATAAGTTTAATGGCAAGAACTATCAATTATGGAGGATGCAGATAGAATATTATCTTTATCAGAAAGATTTGTACTTACTGTTGGGTGGGGTTGCATGCAAGCCCATGGATCTGAAGGATGAAGAATGGAAGGTTCTTGATCGGAAGGCTCTGGGATCTATAAGGTTGAGCCTTGCATCATCTATGATTTCCAACTTATCACAGGCTAAGACAATGATAGAGTTGATGGAATCTTTGGCAAATTTATATGAAAAAGCCTTAGCTTTGAATAAGGTATTTCTTATGAAGCAATTATTTAATTTGCAAATGCAGGAAGGTGGATCGGTACATAGTCATCTTAGTGATTTCCATGGATTAGTAAATCAGTTAGTTTCAGTCAATATTGTTTTTGATGATGAAATTAAGGCTCTCTTAATCTTATGCTCATTACTTGAAAGTTGGGATAGTTTGGTAATGGCAGTTAGTAATACTGTGTTTGCTTCAAATATCTTAAAAGTGGATGATGTTGTTAGTGTAATCTTGAATGAATAAATTCGTAGGAAAAGCACAGGTTAATCATCAGGGAATGCTTTGAGTATTGAAAGTAGGGGAAGGCAAAGAGAGAAGATCGAGCAAGGGAAATTAAGGTCAAAGATAGGCATGAGATCTAGATCCAGGCCCGATAGGAAAATCTACTGGAATTGTGGAAAGAAAGGGCATGTAAAGAAATATTGTTGGTTGGTTGAAGATCAACAAGAAGGAACTAAAGAAGCAGATGTTGTAGGTATTTTTGCACAAGATGCTCTGGTATGTTCCTTCAATAAATTAGAATCTTGGGTTTTAGATTCTGGTGCCTCTTTCCATGCATCCCCAAATAGGGAATTTTTTCATGAGTATGTCCAGGGAGACTTTGGAGAAATTTATTTAGGGGATGGTAAGCCTTGTCAAATGGTTGGCAAAGGGAAAGTGAAGCTAAAATTACAGACGGGAAACACATGGGTGTTGAAGGAGGTCATGCATATCCTAGTCCTGAAGAGGAATTTGATTTCTGTTGGAAAGTTGGGTGATGAGGGTTGCACAATAACTCTCACAGTGGACTCTTGGAAAGTTTCCAAGGGTGCACTTGTTTTAGCAAGAGGTAAGAAAGTAGGTACTATTTATCTATCTACTTGTATTACTGATTCTCCTTCTGGTTTATCTACTTCAGCTGTAGATTCAAAGATGTGGCTTAATAGGCTTGGTCACATGAATAAGAAGGAGATGCATGTTCTTGAGTCAAAAGGTATGCTTTCAGATTTGAAAAGCATGGATCAAGATTTCTGTAAGCAAAAAAAGAAAGTCACGTTTCTTGACACTGGGTCAACAAAGAAGGTGGTAGCTTCTGTTGGAGGATCATAGTATTGCAGAAGGAAGAAATCCGATGTTCGTGACAAGAATAGGAAAGCCTTGGTTTTCAAGGAGAAGATGATGGACAGAGATCAACACAAGGGGCTGAAATTTTTTTAATAGTGCAATGTTGATTTGGACAAAGTTTTGATCCAAAAGGAGCTCGCGGGTAGAAGTCATCACTCACAAGTAAAACATAGAGACCGATGTCGATTAGAAAACCGACAACGGCATCCAGACAGGGACTGACATTGGCTATGTGTAGCCCAATGTCAGTGACTCTAGACAAGTAAACACCGGTGTCGGTTAGGGGGGAACTGACGTCGACGATGAGGCAGTCACATGGAACCGACGTCGGTCGGGTGTAGACTAAGATGTGATCGGCATCAGTCACTGAGATGGATTTTGGGCAGACAACAAGCTGTCAAGGAGTCTCAAACACCCATATGGATGACTAAAAGGGTAAGTAAGCCTAAAATTCATCATTTCCCTTCTTTACACTACTTGTTGCTCACTGATGGTCAAGAACCAGGAAGTTATTAAAGAAGCAGAGCAGGTAGAATCTAGGAAACAGTGGGAGCTTGGCATGGATGAGGAATGTGATTCCTTGGAGAAGAACCAAATGGGAGTTTTTGGTGGAGTTGCCAGCTGGAAGAAAGCACTGAGAGACGAATGGATTTTTAGGATAAAGAAGAGTGGGAATGGACACGTGAGATGGAAGGCCAGGGTATATGGTCTTGTGTTAGTTACAGGACAATGGAGGTTTAACCATTGAGTTTTCTTTACCAAGTTTGATAATATTAGCTACATTATCCTGTTATTGTATGTTGTGCTTGTTGCAGGGTCACATATGCAGGGAGTTGCTAAACTAAAGGTAAAGTTAGTTTAGAGGTGTGTCATGAGGAATCTGGGAGCAGCAAGATTCTTTGACATGAGTGTGTTTTAGAGACATGGAAGGTCACAAGTTGATTTTGTCTCCAAATGATTGTGTGAAACTGGTTAGCACGCCGATGGTTGGACAGTTCTATGAACAGTGTCCTGATTCACATGATGAGGTTGAGTACATGTGTACTAAACCTGAGATTTCCCAAGCAGTGGGAGTTGCCAGCAAGTTTAGAGCCAATCTGAGAAAGAAGCACTGGAGGGTAGTTTAGTGGATTCTTAGATATCTAAGAGGGACCAATAGCAGGTACACATGCTATGTAGGGTCAAGTTCTTTTCTACATGGGTTTGTAGATGTGGATGTGGCAGGTAATTTGGATGATAGGAGGTGCACCAAAAGATTTGTGGTGGTTGGTCTTCAAGATTGATCTTGAAGAGGGATACAAAGCTAGGGAACAAACTAGATGATGTATAGGTATAGGTACAGTTGTAGCTATTTATCTCCAAGTGGGAGATTGTTAGGTTATGGAGCTAAAAGCTTCACTGATGCAAACATGGAAGAGGTTGCTGAGTTCTAGGGATACCGACATTGGCAGCGCAACCAACATCGATCATCTTCAGTGCAAAGGGCAACCAACATCGGCAGGAGTCAGCTGATGTCAGTCACCTCCAGACAGATAGGGACCGACATCAGTCACCTGTGTGATTCCAAAACTATTAGTTGCACGAATAGTTAGCTTGTTGAACTGGTTGTTTGCATGTAAAGACTATTTCGAGTCTTGATATGCGTGTCTAATTATTGTAAATTAGAAGTCTAAGTTATTTTTTAGTATGGGATCTATTTATAGACCCATTGGCATGTATTGTAATAAAGAGCAATAGAGGAAGGCAAGGTAGATCCTTCCAATTGTAAGAACAGGGTGATCTGCAAGTTGTTGCAAGATCAGGGAGAAGTTCTACATGGTAAGTAAGATCATTTGAGTTGCAGGTTGTTGCAAGTTCATGGGAGATCTACTTGATGTACTTTGAGTACTTGTGTATTGGCAGTGTTATTACTGATTGGTTGGAGGTGAACAACAACTCTGTGTTTGAGTTGTGTGTTGGGACTGTTTTTGGTAGGAGAGTGAACTCTTGAGGGAAAGAGATCTGTACATCTGAGAGGTGTGGAATATTGTGGCATCTTCATTGTGTTTCCTTCTGGCATGAGTATTAATACAAGATTGTGTATTGTCTCTCATATTCTGTGTCATTTGTGAATTCTAGTTACTTGTTAATTCTGGTATAATTCCATGTTTAGTTGCTTATACAAGGTAATCATATTGTACTCTTATTGAGGAGTTGGATCCTGACACCCTCCCACCCCTCCATACCCCTACCCCTACCCCCAATTTTGAAAATTTAACCTAATTTTCATCCATTATATCCATAATAATTATATCTTTATCCTAGTTATCCCCAATTAGCTAAATTTACATTGTTTTCAGCCAATATTTTCCATTTTTGTCATGTGTTCATCATTTTTCAATCCTTCTTTTTATTTGAAGATTCTATCCATGTTTTTTTTACCCCCACAAGCTCTATTGAGGGGGCATCACATCACCATTCAATTTTTTTACCACGTCACTTGTGGCATCCCACATATTTTTTAAACTTTTATATTCTTTGAAAATCCATCACTTCCTCCTGAAATCATTCACAACACCCTTTCAAAGAGGAAAAAATGTAGATACTTAATTTATGCCACTATGATGTTGTCATTATTCATCATTCACTACTCCATACTACAAGTCATATGTATTCCTAATTTGACCTTTGAACCTAAATCCTAATTCAATTATAATTTCATCCTTACTATTGGAAGTTTATAACCCTAATCAGATCACCACATCTTATTGCAACCCTAATCCCATAATTAACATCCCTATCTTAAATTTTTACTATTTGGGCATCACCCCTAATCAATTAATCATAATGCACATGAACCTTGCCCAATCCCACCAAATGTAAATCGAGATTAATCAACTAAATAATCATATTAGGTGGTTTATTATGCTAATAATAATATCCATGGAAAATATAAAATCCCAAATATAAAAAATCAAGAAAAAAAAATCAAATCACTCCAAAATCCAAGACAATCAATCAAATCCCCAAAATACAAGACAAGAGACAAAGCACAAATCAATTTCACTCTTCATAAACACAAATCCTTACATCCTCAACACCCCTCATTTAATTATAATTTTGACTCAATATTATCCCTATATCTCAAATCAAATTTGACCATCCATTTCCCCTCTCAAAAAACTATAAATTGAACCCCTCATCCTCATTTCAAACAAGTTTCATTACCCTAATGAGATTTTTATATTGAGAGAATAAACCAAGTGAACCTAAAAAATATTCCTCCATTTGAAAGAGTTATCCTTGAAATCATTCCATCATTTCATCTAATTAGATCATTAATCAACCAAGGGGACATGATGCCAAATTTCTTATATTCATTTCATTAAGAAACCAAATTCATTTTAAATATGAAAAAAATAAACATAACAAGGAGTTTAGTATGGTAAGTGAAGGTGTGTTATATTTCCTCATTTGCTAAATTAGAGGTGCAATGCTTTGTTAGAGTAGGATTTTCCTTTATTTTGGATTTTTATTACATTTACTCTATCTTTGCATGTGTACATTCTGCATCTACCAAATGGATCCATAACAACATTAGATTACTTATCTGAAAGGTTCATCTAAATATTTTCATATAATGTCAAACATGAAATTACCATGATGAATTTATGTAATAAAAAACAAATAAATGATGATAGTTTCTCTTCATTCCTATATAGATGGAGAGGCTTAACAAGTAGATTCCCATATTTTAATCCCTAATAAAAAAAACTAGTCAACATATTTGTAGCTAATCTTAAATATCAAATTACATTACATCTCCAAGTACATTATACCACAACAGTCAATCAAATCATTGAAAAGTGTGTTCAAAGTCTCATCGGGCATGCCAAGAATGTACACAAAAATAGTTTGAAAAAATGCAATAGAAATCAAACAAACTATGAATTACTTCACTAAAAAATAAATACACCTCTAATTAAGTGAATGAGGAAATAAAATACACATTAACTTACCATAAGGATATTCTTTTTATGTGAATTTTACTCAAATCAAAAATGAATGTAGTTTCTCAATGAAATGTGTGTAAGTTATTTGGCATCATGTCCCCTTCCAAGTTGATTGTTAATTTTATTGATGGGATGAGAGGATGAAATGGATGAACTAATCTCACACTATCATGATCTCCTTAGGCTCATTTGGTTTGTTCTCTAAATTTAAAAAATCATATTAGGCTAATGAAGCTTGTTCGAAATGAGGTTGAGGGGTTTAATTTATAGTTTTTTGAGAGGGGAAATGGATGGTTGTATTTGATTTGAGATGTAGGGCTAGGATTGAGTCAAAATCCTCATTAAATGAGGGAAATTGGTTATTAAATTATTGGGTTTGAGGATTTAAGGATTTGTTTTTATGAAGAGTGGGCTTGATTTTCACTTTTCCCCTTATTTTGGATTTCAAGGTTTTAATTGATTATCTTGGATTTTGGAGTGCTTTGATGAATTTTGATATTTGGGATTTTAGATTTTCCATGGATTGTATCATTATCATTAATCAACAACGTAATATGATTATCTATTTGATTAATTAATATTTGTATTTTGTTGGAGTGGACAAGGTTCATGTGTAATATGATTAATTGATTGGGGGTGATGTCCAAATAGTCATGGGTTAGGGTCGGTATGTTGACGATGGGATTAGGGCTATAATAGGATGAAGTGATATTATTAGGGTTGAAAAATTCCAAGATTAGGGATGAATAATGACTTAATTAGGATTTATGGTTCAAAGGTGAAATTAAGATTACATATGACATATAGTGCTTCATATTGAATGGTGAATAGTCATGAAATCAGAATGGTGGAAATGAAGTTTCTACACATATAATTGATAAAATAATAAAACTAGAGATCATAGTTACAATCATAAACACATAAAAAAACACACTAAAGAATTGATAAAATAAGAAAACTAGAGATCATAATTACAATCATAGCCACATAAAACACTAATCTATAAATTCATAACTATTGATTTTTAAATAATTTTTTTCAAAAGCTCTATTCCTTGAAAAAAAATTATGTTATGAATGTGGTCCCATTCATTCCATTTTATTTTCTTTGCTTCTGATAGATTAAGAGATGTCAATCAAAGGATGTTTACTTGTTTCTAGTACTCAGGACATGCTAGTAAACACAAATAAATTAGAAAACAACTATATCAAGCATGGTTTCTAGTTTCTTAACTATGCTTGAATACATTAGGTTCAATACATGATATTTTTTATACTTTTTAACATTTTTTCTCCCCACATTTGTAATAAAAATCTTCTTAGGAGGTAACTAGTCATTTTCCTGTACAACTTTATTATATTTGACTATGAGATCAAGCATTTCCTACATATAAGAACATTTTGGATGGGATGATAAATGTGGAAATGAGAAAAAATTTGAGTAAAATCAATCCATGATATTTTATTTATATGAATACCCACGCAAACTATCTATTCATTTATCTTATCATGACAAATTACTAGGTTAGATCATCATCCCATTTATTATTATGTAACTTGAGTAGCATATTTTATTTTATTATAATAATTAATATTAATATAATAATAGTGTCGATTCAAACCATTGATTAATGTCTGTAAAAGGTGTTGTCCCCCGAAAACAACTTCTTATTTTTGGGACAACATATGAACTATTTTGGCTCTACAGGGCCAAAATTATCTCTTCCCTTCTTAAAAAATTATTTGGGGCTCTTGAATTCCTCATTTTTCAAGCTTTTTTAGTAAATGGATTAGTAGGTTCAAAAGGTTCAAGGGTTCAATGGGTTCAAGGTTCAACTTCATCGGCAGGAGTTGAAGCGCACCTGACAAAGTTCAATAGTTCAACCATTTCAAAGGTTTCACAGCCCTGAACACTTAACGAGTCTTAAAGGCTTGAACTATTGAACTGTTGAACCTTGAACCATTTTGGTTCATCGATTTAATGGGTTCAATGTCTAAACAGTTCAACGCACTTGTTTCAAAGATATATCAAAGTGACTCAGCCGAATTAAAGGAATGAACTGACCGAACCATTGAACCTTGAACTGCTTCATAAATTCAATGAATTGATGGGTTCACAGGTTTAAAGGTTCAAAGACTGCCTCAGTTGAAAAAAAAAGGAAAGCTACGCATAAAAGAAAGAGTCACACAGATGCTGCCAAGTTTCATCAGTCGAGCCCTTTAATGCTTTATTTTGGAGAAGTGGTGAAAGGTGCCACGTGTCCCTTTTGAAAACTTGTCAAAAGCTGCCACGTGTCAACATCTGTGTTCCCTTCCATTTCACTATATTGAGTAAAGACCATGGCAAGCCTCGGGTGAGTGACTAAATTAAAGCATAAGCTGCCATGTGTTTGCATCTATGCAACTACTAAAAGTATTCAGACCGTGCCACGTGTCGACATTTGCCTCTCAGGGTTTTGTATAAAGCTATAGGGTTTCTTTCGACAAAGCTTATTCTAGAGTTCCATGGAGGGTGACAAGTGGCAACCACGAAAAGCTTCACTTTGTTTTCCTAAGAGTAGTAGACCATGCCATGTGTCCCATGCAGAGAGTGGCAAAGGCTGATAAATGTCATCATCTGTGGATACTGCCAAATGTCAATGACAGAAGATGCCATGTGCCCTTGAAGATTTAGTGAAAGATGCCACGTGTCTCAAGTTAGAAGTAGTGGAAGGTGCCATGTGTCATAAATGGGGGCACTCACAATGCAGAGGCATGCATGAAGCCAAGGAAAGGATTTCCTTCAAAAAAATTATCTGAAGGAAGTCCTTCAGACATTTTGTCAGAAGGAAATAAAAGACCAATAGCCATCAGAGAAATCAAACATCTGAAGGCCACTTGGAAGATCTCGAAGGGTAGACACCTTTGTGGAGGGATACTCGATGCACATGAAATGAACCTTTTTCAAGACCCCATAGGGCAAGTTCCCTTTAGGAAAGGCCTGAGCCTCAAAGTGTTGTGGAAGCTGCCAAGTGTCACAAGCTGAGACACAATTTTGAATGAAGCCTCAAAGTGTGGAAGGTGACATGTGTCCCAACCCAGTGTAGTGGAAGCTGTCACATGTCTACACCCACACCATAGTAGAATGACAAGCCCACAGACATCAAATTTAAAGTGACTAGCTAGCTATTAACCTTCAATAGAGGAAAGATCCGCGAATGCCAAATCGGCTGCATTTAAGTGTCTATTGATTTTTGTGGACTTAAAGGATGAACTCAGATGCATTAAAAAAGCCTAAGGCTAGGGCCAAGAGAAGGAAGAGATAGAGAGGGAAACTTAGCATGAATTACTTCTAGTAGGTGAAGTAGTTCACTGGGTAGATATTTGGGATCTGCTCACATTGAAAGCATCATTTGTTTATCCCCTTGGAGGTAAAGGTAGAGTAGATAGTTGCATGGTTAAGTAGATAACTGAATGAGTGATTTAGGCTAAGGAGAAGACACTAGAGATGAATTAACACACCATAGTTAAGGCAACCACCTTGCTTCGACATGGCCCTTCCTGACAAGATCAAGAATGCACCCAAGGCATTGAATGTGCCGAATGGGTCACTCCATGGGACAAAGTGCCAAGCTTCCCTCAGGTCTCTATATAAATTAATCTCGTATATCATTTAAAGGGAGATTTTCCCCTTATCAGAAGTGAAACTCTACCCAAATTGAAAGGCCTTATTGAGACTTTGAGCTCAGATTATTGTTCATAGTTCTTTGATTGAATGAGAAAGCAAGTTACTTTTGGACTTTATGTTGTTATAGCTTGTGCTACTTTAGGAGATTGTTCTTATGTCTGTCTTTTGAAAGAATTCTTATTTATTTGATTTAACAAGTAGAACTAGTGGAGGTGATAAGGAAGGTGTCCTGAAGCCAACTACTTTCAAACTTTGTGCTGTCATAGTTGTCTTCAGTGTGTGTTTTTTCTTTTCTATTTCTGTGTAAAGGACCTTGGGATGACTTTGTGCCCCCATTGTTATTTGTATCTCACTCTAGGGTAGTCAAGGTGTAGACTTTGTGATACATCTTAGATTGCTTGTTACTCTATACCCGATTACTAGTTACTTGTTACCAGAAAGAGTCCTACTATTTGCAAGAACAAACACTTCTGAAAGAAGAGAAGTACCTTCTATCACTTCATCAGGATCTCTACTTTTTAGAAAGGGATCTAGCTCTTGGATAAATGTTACTTCTGAAAAAAGAGAAGTGCCATCACCAATCACCCAAGATTCCTCCTCTGTTTGTTAGCATCATCTTTGAAAAAAGAGAGATGGATGGTTTATCCCACCCCTGTGTCTTACTTTATGCTTATATATATAGTATATAGCCTCCGTATATTTAATAGAGAACCTCCCCTTGATGAGAGGAGATATTTGTCCCCTTTGGATATGGTAAACCTACAACATTAGATGACTAATCTCCCTATGTTATGGTGATAAGAACTATTTTGGTGACTAGTTAACTGGCCGACAAAAGATTCACCCAACAGTTTTTGGTACTTCACTAGGGAAAGACAAGTAGTTTGAAGCCTCAAGCTTTAAACTAAATTGTGACCAGTCCTTTTCCATTTTTGATTTACAATCTGGCAACTCCATGCTATACCAAAATCCAGAGAGCTCAAGGTGTTGTTGACCCTGTCTTTGAGTTAGCACAGCAAAGAGATTTCAACTTGATTTCTCCCCAACCTCAAGTTAAATGATCTAGGAGTGTCCCTCCTACCCGTACCAGGACACCAACACAAGGTAGAGATACTTTCCCTACTGTTAGTAGAGCCTTGCTTATCCAAATTCCACCTAGATTTGTTATTCCTACCTTTAATAATCCCATCATGGTAGCTTGAGGCCCTTGGGGTAACTCTTTTGGCCCGCTTAATTTGACTCCACCCCTGCATGAACTTCCACAAATCTCAAGAAAGAATTTACCCAAATTATTTGGGAATGGAAATGTTCATCTTGATGAACATGTTGCAGCCTTCAACATAGCCTGTGGTGTGATAGGCATGGAATTTGAGGACATGGTAGTTAGGCTTTTCATGGAAACACTATAAGGTGCTGTTATAGACTGGTTTTACCACCTGTAAGCCAGATTAATAACTGATTAAGACACACTCAAAGCCAAATTCAAGGCCAAATTCAATCCTGTAGAAGATGCACATGCCTTGTTGGCCCAATTGACGTAAATGAAGAAGGAACCCCATGAGCCTATGAGGGATTTCATAGCAAAGTTTGATAAGCTGAGGAATCAGATTCTTGTAATTGCTCAGCTGACCCCTGAAAACCTCAAATGCTTCTTCATCAACTCACAACTGCCTAAAGTGAGTTTTTTACTAAGAAGAGCTAGTCACATAGATTTCAAGGCTGATCAAGATTTTGCTACTAAAGTTGAAGATGACCTTATCTTAGTAGGAAAGATAAGGAGAGATCCAAATAAAGGTAAATCTTCTTCTTCTTCTTCTAAATACTCCCCTTCAGCCACCACTGATCCTATGATGCAGAAGCTAGAAAATGAAGTGCTAACTCTCAGAAAGCAAATGGCACAAAGGATGTCATTTGCTCCTACATATAGCGATATGCCTAAGAGGACATTTTAGAATCAGGCATACCAAGGCAATGCTACCAAGAATTATAGATAACAAAATCACCTTCCTCCTCCATAGAGGAATCTCACCCTTGAAGCACCTCTAAATAAATTATTAGTTGGATATCTTGAAGCTGAATCAAACTTCTCATCCTAGTCTGAGTTGAATCCTAAAGATGACGCTAATCTCTTCACTGAGGAAGAAGAAGAATTAGCTGGTGACTCTCATATTGGTTTCATGAACTATCAAGATGAACCTAGAAGTGAAGGCAATATAGCTGAGGGGTCATATGCTATATTCACCCAATCCAAGAATCAATCAGCTCAATGAGCTAATAAGGAGAAAGTAGAGGAGCGACCTCAACTGGTAGTTTCAATTGCTAAGGGGGGATCCACTCTACCTTTCCAGCCAAAGGGCCCGATGATTGCAAGAAAGGTAAGTACCCCAAATGCCCCTACACCTTCTACTTCAAACTCACAGTCTAGTTCTCCCACCTCAAACTCAAAAGGATGAGCTCCCATCCTCCATACCTAGTTCATTTTTGGCATTTGACATAATTGACCATATTAAGAAAACCAAAATTCAAATGTCTAAATTTGAATTCCTGCAGTCCCATCCTGAGAAATTAGATAAATTAGTTGAGTGTGTTAGAAACTAGAATGTCCCTATTGAACAAGTCATCCCCAAAGTGACATGTGATCCCCCCAAGGATACATCTGCTAGGAACAATCTTGTCATTTCTCCTCCTACCGCTCCTAGTAGGACTGAACCTTTTTATGTCTCATTTCTAATAAATGGATGGCAGATGAATAATTGCATCATTGACTATAGAGCTTCAGACAATGTCATGCCTACTAAAGTAGCTGAATCCCTTGATCTCACACTGACCAAGAAATTTGGTAGATGCTTCTCCATGGAGAATAAACAAGTGCCACTGCTGGGGCAAATAAAAGATGCCCAATTTGCATTTGCTACCTTTCCAAACAAAAGAATCAAGATGACTGTCTTGGTAGCAGACGTCCTGGCATCATATGGCATCCTTCTTGGGAATTTTTTTTGTAAGGATGTTGGTGGTGAATTGAGCATGGATTTATTAGAGGTGAGGATTCCATTCAAAGGTGTCATGAAGAGGCTACTCCTTGAAAAAGAAGCAAAATACGTAGTTACCTGGACCTCAGCACATGAAGCTCAATTTTTTTTTGAGTCTTTAGGCATGGGTAAATACTTTCTATCCATGGATGAAGTTCATGAGGCATCTGATGAAGCTCCTATAGGTGACAACTTGGGAATGCATTCAGGTGGAACAATAGAGGAATTGGCTGAGCCCAATGCAAGTGTGGAAGAATCCCCTCCTCTGAATGAAGAACCCAAAGGAAAATTACTATCAAATGAGGTATGGATTCTTAAATTTGATGGCAACTGCTCTTCCATCGATTCAGGAGCAGGGATTGTGTTAATATCTCCTTAGGGATATATTTTTCCTTCATCTTATAAGTTGCAATTTAGCAACACTAATAACACAGTCGAGTATGAATCTCTATTTTTGGGATTAAAGGTTTCTAGGGAAAAAGGCATCAAACTCCTTTATGCTAAAGGAGATGCCAAATTGGTGGTTTGTCAGGTGAGAAACTTGTATCAAACCAAGAATGAAATACTGTGCCACTACCATAATCTAGTCTAGGATCAACTTGAAAACTTTGATGCTTTCAGCATCTCTATAGTTCCCAGAGAATTTAATGACCAGGCTGATGCACTAGCTATTTTAGCCACTCTCTTGATCCCCCACCTAGACTTCAAAGGAGATAGGTACACTGTTGAGCTAGTCTTTAGACCAAGTGTGCCTAATAATGCCAGTCATTGGCAGGTATTCAATAATGATAATCAAATCATTGCCTTCTTAGAGTAAAATGATAGCTTTGAACAACTGCATTTTGAAGGCAGTGAACCTTAAGACCTTGAACTGACTCCTAAACCAAGTTCAAGCACAAGTGAGGAGTTCTTGCAACTGAAAGGGAATAAAATTCCCAAAGGCCTTATTTCCCTTGAGAAGCTATTTGATAAGCATGATAGATTCATCAAACAATAGCAAATGGATTCAAGCTCCTCCCAGGAGTTTGATCAAGTAAATCTGGGAACCAAGGAAGACCCCATAATGGTGAACATTGGTAAATGTTGTACTCTTGAAGAGCATTTCAAGTTTACCACTTTGCTCAACAAATACATGGATGTCCTAGAGTACTCCTATGATGACTTGAAATCACTCCAGCCTGATGAAATATGACACAATATTCCTCTCAAGGTTGATTCAACACCTTACAGGAAAAAATCCAGGCATTATAATCTAAAAATATCATGTACTATTTTATCATAGATTTAAAAGATGCTAAATGCTAGGATAATCTTCCCAATCCATCATTCCACATGGATTGCCAATATAATGCCTGTAAGGAAGAAAAATAGTGAAAATTGCCTTTGTGTGGATTTTAGAAATTTAAATCAGGCATCCTTAAAAGATAATTATCCTTTGCCAATCATGGATCAAGTGCTGTAGACAGTGATGGGCTCAGATATGTTATCAATGCTAGATGGCTTCTTAGAATATAATCAGGTTGAAGTTGGTGAAGCAGACCAACATAAGACTACTTTCACCACATCTTGGGGCACATTTGCGTATAGGAGAATGCCTTTTGGCTTAATAAATTCTGGCGCTACCTTTTAAAGAGCAATGGACCTTACTTTTAAGGATGAAATAGGTAAGTTCATCATAGTTTATCTTGATGATTTGACTGTCTTCTCTAAGCATCACCCAAATCATGTGAGCCATTTGCAACAAGTGTTAGAACGTTGCTGCCAGAATGACATTTCCTTAAACCCCAAGAAGTCAATTTTTAGAGTAACAGAGGGGAAACTTCTTAGACACATCATGTCCAAAAAAGGCATAAAGATTGACTCAGACAGAGTCAAGTCTATCCAAGAACTTTTCTTGCCCACAAGTAAGACTATTGTTCATTCTTTCTTTGGAAAAGTGAACTTCTTACAGAGGTTCATCCCCAAGTTTGCTGAGAAGACTAGGCACATTGTAAACATGATGAAAGGAAAGGCCACCTTCAGCAGGACTAAAGAAGGCAAGTCAGCATTTGAAGATATCAAGACTGCCATTTCCCATGCTCCAATTCTAGCTTGTCCAGACTACAACAAAGAATTCACCATTTATAGCTATGCTTCAGAACATACGCTTTTAGCTATTCTAGTTCAATAGAATAAATAAGGTATGGAATCTCCCATTTCCTTCATGAGTTGTCCTCTCAAAGCTCATGAGCTAAAATACTCAAATATAGAGAAGCATGATTATGCCGTGGTGAAGGCAGTAAAACATTTTCATTTTTACATCCTCAATTCTTGAGTTACTGCCTTGGTCCCCGACACCATAGTGAAATCTATACTAACTCAGTAGAAGCTTGGGACAAAGAGAGGTAACTGGGTCACTAAGATCCAAGAGTTTGATCTGGTCATCAAGCCAATGAAGCTGGTGTGTTGGAAGGGGCTATGCCAACTAATTGCTAATAACAAGCTAGGAGAAACAAAGCATAAAGAATTAGAAGTGAATGACTCACCTATAGTCCTCTTTGTCTCCACCACAAATGAGTGGTATTCATGTATTGCTCATTTCCTTACTTATGGTGAATGTACTACAAACCTATCTTATAAAGAAAGGAGGATCATCAAGCTGAAAGCTGCTAATTTTGTCCTCTAGGACAATGGCCTATACAAGAGGAGACTTGATGGAACGTTCCTTCACTGTGTGGACAAAGAGAAACAAAGCTAACTTTTGAAGTCCTTCCACAATTTGGCCTATGGAGGACATTTTTCCACTCTTGTGACTGCTCATAAGATCTTGCAGGCAAGGCACTATTGGCCAACTCTCTTTTAAGATACATATAAGTGGGTCAAAAGGTGTGAGCTATGCCAGCAATTTGTTAGAAGACCCAAGTTAGCTACCCTACCTCTTAAGCTAGTAGTTATAGAGGAGCCCTTCCAGTAATGGGGAATTGACTTTATTGGTGCTGTAAACCCATCATCAAGTGCTAGACATGATTATGTCCTTACAACAATAGACTACTTCACGAAATGGGTGGAAGTTGTTCCAACCAAACAGGCTACTTCGAAAGTAGTCTGCAATTTCCTCAAAGACAACATCATGTCTAGGTTTGGGGTCCCAATAAAAATTGTCACAGATAATGCAACCTATTTCACTTCCTAAGAGATTACTCAATTCTATTTCCACTATGGAATTACACTCTTCCACTCTTTTGATTACTTTCCACAAGGGAATGGATAGGTTAAATCAAGCAATAAGACCTGGTGACTATCATCAAGAAGCTGGTGGATGACAACCAAAAGACGTGGCATAGAGCATTGGTTGATGCTCTATGGGTAGACATAATTACACCCAAGAGGGCAATTGGTATGTCTCCCTTCCAACTTCTTTATGGTGTCAATGCTGACATACCAATCACCTTGGGATTGCCAGCATTGAAATTGGCTAAGGCAATTGAAGATCGAATGTATGAGAGCTCGCTTGATAAGAGAATCATGTGCCTTGCTGAGCTGAATGAGCAGAGAAATATAGTGGTGGACCAAATTTCCACCCGTCAAGGTCTAGTGAAGAAGCTCTTCGACTAGAAAGCAAAGAATTGTGATTTCCAGATTGGAGATCGAGTCCTACTATGGGACAAGAGAAGAAAACCAAAGGGGATGCATGGAAAGTTTGATTCCTTATGGAGGGGCCCTTTTACTATTCATCAACTCAATGGTGAAAATAGTTTCCTATTGAATTATCAAGATGGCACTCTCTTTTCTCTGCCTCACAATGGGCAACATCTGAAGCACTTTAACTCTTGAAGTATCAGGTGACTTCCCCTATACATATGTGTGTTTGTATAGTCTTTTCTTTCTGTTTCATTCTTTTCATTTTCATTCTTTTTTGGGCCTTTCTTTTTGGGTAGCATGACTCTGTAGCCCAATGGAACACTTTAAGGCACTAGAGATTCTGGTTTCTACTCCCCTCAGCTATATCAAGTTGTCATCTGAAGGTAGTTCCCCAATAGGAGCTAGTTATTGTCCCCTGAAAATGACTTCTTATTTTTGGGACAACATATGAACTATTTTGGTTCTATAGGGCCAAAATTATCTCTTCCCTTCTCAAAAAATTATTTGGGGCTTTTGAATTCCTCATTTTTCAAGATTTTTTAGTAAAAGGATTAGCAGGTTCAAAAGGTTCAAGGGTTTAATGGGTTCAAGGTTCAACGTCATCGACAGGAGTTGAAGCACACCTGACAAAGTTCAATGGTTCAACCATTTCAAAGGTTCCATGACCCCAAACACTTAACAAGTCTTAAAGACTTGAACCGTTGAACCATTGAACCTTGAACCATTTTGGTTCATTAGTTCAATGGGTTCAACATCCAAATAGTTCAACGTGCTTGTTTCAAAGATATATCAAAGTGACTTAGTCAAATCAAAGGAATGAACTGATCAAACTGTTGAACCTTGAACCGCTTCATAGATTCAATGAATTGACATGTTCATAGGTTCAAAGACTACCTCAGTTGAAAAAAAAGAGGAAAGATGTGTGCAAAAGAAAGAGTTAGGTAGATGCTGCCAAGTGTCGTCAACCAATCCCCATTATTCTTTGTTTCAGAGAATTGGTAGAAGGTGCCATGTGTCCCTTTTGAAAACTCATCGAAAGCCACCACATGTCAAAATCTGTATTCCCTTCCATTTCACTATATTGAGTAAATACCATGGTGGGCCCTGGGTGAGTGACTAAATTGAATCAGAAGCTGCCACGTGTCTACATCTACATGATTGTTATAAGTATTCAGACTGCGCCACATGTTGGCATTCGCCTCTCAAGGTTTTGTATAAAGCTATAGGTTTCCTTTTGACAAAGCTTCTACCAGAGTTCTATAGAGGGTGACAGGTGGAAACCTCAGAAGGCTTCACTTTGTTTTCCTAAGAGCAGCAGACCGTGCCACATGTCCCATGTAGAGAGTGGCAGAGGCCAATAAGTTTCATCATCTGCAAGAGCCTAACTGAGCCCCAAATATTTCTATGGTGTTTCAAAGGCCTGAAAAGGTGGATGCTGCCTAGTGTCAACAATGAAAGATGCCATGTGCCCCTAAAGATTTAGTAAAAGATGTCAAGTGTCTCCAGTTAAAAGTAGCAAAAGGTGCCATGTGTCATAAATGGGGGTGCTCACAATGCAGATGCATGCATGAAGCCAAAGAAAGGATTCCCTTCAAACAAATTGTCTGAAGGAATTCCTTAAGACATTTTGTCTGAAGGAAATAAAAAACCAACAACCCACCCTGCTCTTTCCTTTGGAAATAAAAACAAAGGTGTCCACCCTGCTCTGGCATGGCCCTTCCTGACAAGATCAAGAATGCACCCAAGGTATTGAATGTGCCGAATGGGTCACTCCATGGGACAAAGTGCCAAGCCTCCCTTAGGCCTCTATATAATGTAATCTCTTGTATCATTTGAAGGGAGATCTTACCCTTATGAGAAGCAAAACTCTACCCAAATTGAAAGGCCTTACTGAGACTTTGAGCTTAGATTGTTGTTCATATTTCTTTGATTGAATGAGAAAGTAAGTTACTTTCAGACTTTGTGTTGTTATAGCTTGTGCTACTTTAGGAGATTATTCTTATGTCTATCTTCTGAAAGCATTCTTATTTATTTGATTTAACAATTAGAACTAGTGGAGGTGATAAGGAAGGTGTCCTGAAGCCAACTACTTTTAGACTTTGTGTTGTCATAGTTGTCTTCAATGTGTGTTTTTTATTTTCTATTTCTGTGTAAAGGACCTTGGGATGACTTTGTGCCCCCATTGTTCTTCATATCTCACTCTAGGGAAGTCAAGGTATAGACTTTGTGATACATCTTAGATTGCTTGTTACTTTGTACCCAATTACCAGTCACTTGTTACTAGAAAGAGTCCTGTTGTTTGCAAGAACAAGCACTTTTGAAAGAAGAGAAGTGACTTCTGTCACTTCATCAGGATCTCTACTTTTTAGGAAGGGATCTGGCTCTTGGTTGAATGTTACATCTTAAAGAAGAGAAGTGCCATCACCAATCACCTAGGATTCCTCCTCTGTTTGTTAGCATCATCTTTGAACAAAGAGAGATGGATGGTTTATCCCATCCCTGTGTCTTAATTTCTACTTATATATATACATACATACATATATATATATATATATATATATATATATATATATGTCTTAATTTCTACTATATATACATATATATATATATGTGTGTGTGTGTGTGTGTGTGTGTGTCTTAATTTCTACTTATATATATATATATATATATATATATATATATATATATATATATATATATATATATATATATATATATATATATTAGGGACCCTCCCCTTGATGAGAGGAGAGATTTTTCCCCTTTGGATGTGGTAAACCTACAACATTGAATGACCAATCTCCCTATGCTGTGGTGATAGGAACTATTTTGGTCACCAGTTAGCTGGCCGACAAAATATTCACCCAACAAAAGGATAATACAAAAAAATGTAATTTAGAATAAAAATAAGAATAAACTTAATCAACAACTTTGAAAAATTAAAGACTTCAAGATTACACAATCCATAATATTTATGGAGATTTTTCCATAAAATTTTTAAATGAATTAGAGGAAGGACCACACTTTATGAAGCATAAGTAATATCTCAAAGTGTGGCCCAAAATCTAAATCCTTATACAACTTTCATGGAAGAATCTTTTCTAAACTTTAAAAAAGACAACACTAAATAGTTATTTGCTTATATGGATGGTTATTCATATGTCCAAGTTATTAAGTTTTTTATTGAGTCTCTAGACCAAGAATCATAGTTTGAGGATTGATTGAGCATAATGCACCAACCACAACCCTCTCCTTCATAATTTGGATATCATCAGCATCAATAATAACTTATCATTGATAAAGGGAATCAAAAATCTATAATAATTCTTGATAAAATTCACCATTTATAGCCCAATCCAATAAATAATAAAATTTACACATTTTACACTAGCAAGAAAATTCCATAATGTCATGAAATTAAAATTGTCCTAATTGTATACTAGGTTTTTATATCGGCTCCTGAAACTAATATCCATAGCCTAGATGTGAGTAGTACCATCCTTAAACTATATTTGATATAAAAATAATAATAAACTGCTTCAATTTTTTTAACTCAACAACAAAGTTAAAGTATAACTTAAAAACAAAATCTTTGACAAGTAATTCAAGTAAACAAAAAATTCAACGTCTTGACTTATCAAGAAAATAAAATCAATGATTTTTTATTTAAATAAGAGTCTTATCTCTCTAAATTTCACATACAATAATGAAGCATATATCAAACTTCTATCATAAATTCTAATTACCTTGAGTTTATAATATTTTCAAAAGTAAAAAAGAAACAACAAACTCAGGGTAATAATAGGGGAACTAGGAATGTCTCACTGTAAACTCATGTTTCATTCCCAAATGTTGTTGGAAATTTTTATTAGTTATGAAACTAGAAGTGGGGGCCAAATTTGTGGATATGAATGGACACAAAACAACCTCTACACACACATGAAAGTAAGAGTCATGTAAATGATGTGGTTCAATAGTGCAACATGTCATACCAACATTTACAACTTGTTTTCCTTTTTAAACTTTCTAGTGAAATAAATATTCAATTAATTTTATCCAAAATATGTTTCCATACAAAAAATTTCTATGAATTTTTCAATTAAAAGGATTCACCCATCTCACTGGAATTATAATAACACAAAATATTGCATAAAAAATTACAAAACAACTTTCATGTTGAATAACAACTAGATAACTATAACTAAAAATAAAAGAGAAATGGAAAATTACATTTTCATTCACATATAACTTTAATATAAATCTCTAGATTAATGTTGTGTCACATTAAATTTTATCAAGAGAAAGGATAAACTACTATAAATTGGTCACACATATATTTTGAGTTCAAATTCACATCCCAGTGAATCACTAGATATCATGGAAGGTTACAAAAGTTATTTTTATTCACAGTGAATTCAGTCACAGGTCAATTGCACAAAGAAGTATAAACCTAATATGATGAAATGGAGACAATGGAATATGATAATCCTAACAAGTAAAAAAATATTTTGAAAATAAAAAATGGAGAGTTGAATAAAGAAAACCCTATAGTAGACAAAAATAAGCCAAAATGCACAATCTATATAAAATTTGAACTCAAGATAAGACACGTTATTTAGATATATCATTTAATAACTAAGTCGGTTCATAGTTACACTTTAATCTATCACAAAGTTTGATGACATTTCACATGAGCATAAAAGTGGGGACATTGCATGACAATTAGAGCATTGATCCCACGTGTGTAATCTAAACATGAAATATAAAGGATGTTATTAATTATATTTAATTTGACATGACCTAATTTGATGTGACCAAATTCAAATGTCAAGACTAGAAAAATAACTTCACACATTAAGACAAGTAATATATTGATTGCAGATTTAACTTTGAAGGCACATTGTTTAAGTACCCTTTGCATAATTGTCTTATCACAATTAATTACATTCATTAATAATGTTGATAGGTAAAAATGATATAAATGACATCCTATACTTGAGATTAAGGCAATACAAGTAACAAAAAATAAAAATATTGTTGGTGTAGTGTTTTTTCCCATTGAGTTTTGCCTACATGGCCTTATGGCCATTCTATGTCAATTAAGCTTCCTTAGGTTTATTATAAAAGGGTCACATAGGTTAATTATATTTTAATGTAATTATATAATTATAAAAATTAGAGGCTTCCTCATGTCCTTTTTATAAGGTGAGACAAGTTAATACGATTTTATGCAAATAGCCATATTTTGCAGTATTGTCATGTGAAGACAAGCTTCTTCCTCCTTTGTAATTTATCTATGATTTCATTGCTACATACATATATTTTATCAATATTATATGTAAGGATCCAAGATCTTGGCCAATATGACATGATATCAGAGCCATTTTTTTTAGTATTACAACAATCTTTGTGGTGAAATCTTGCTAGATTCGTTATTCCAGTAAAAAAGAAGGGTTTGGTGGGATTCCTTGGAGAATTCATATACAAATTTATACTGGAGATTTAGATCTCAAAACTGACTACACCATTAGTTTTAGAAGGTGCCAAAACTTTAGGATCAATTGTAAACTAGACCTAGTTCTGGAACAATCAAAATTTCCTCTTTTTTGGGCATTTGAAGGCCCCATTTTTTATTTTTAGAAAAAATCCATACTTCTTGTGTTGTGAAAAAACACCTTCTGGGTTTTATTTCTTGGGTCAAAATATCAAATGGGTCTCTTTCATATTTTTCATTTCTAAAGTATTTTATATTTTTTTAGCTTACCTTAGTTTGCATGCCACCAAACTACTATGCTACTCGAATCTACATGTGGTCATTACTTCAGCGTAGCAGTTGATCAGATTTAAGTTGCATGTTTTGGAAACTCCACTAACCAATTTAAACTTTCATATGGCTTTTAATTAGGTAGAAAACCAAATTGAGGATGTGGAGTTGCTTTACTTACAAATCTGTGAAGTTAAGTAAACATGTTCAAAAACCTAGATTACTCTTCACATACCAACTTAGATTTGTGGGGTTGATTTACTTGAAAATCCTTGAAGTTAAGTAAAGTAGGTCTAAAAACCCAATTTATACTACTTTAGACCAACTTGAGTTTTAAAAGGATCATTATTTCCTTACTCAAGTTTTCAAAGGGCAACTACTAAAAGTAAAGCAGTCTAAGAAACCCAAATTACTCCTTTGAGACCAACTCAAGTTTTCAAAGTGTCTTTACTACTCTACTCATATTTTTGAAGGATGATTATTTATAGAAGTAAATTAGTTCAAGAAAACCTAATTACTCCTCTGAGACCAACTCAGGTTTTTGAAGTGTCTCTATTACTCTACTCAGGTTCTCGAAGGCTGACTAATTCTAAAAGTAAAGTAGTCCAAGAACTTGAATTACTCCTCTAAGACCAACTCAAGTTTTTGAAGTGTCTCTACCGCTCTACTCAATTTTTAAAAGACTAATTACTTACATAAGTAAAGTAGTCTTAAAAATCTAGTTTACTCTTAACTCCATTTTTGGAAAGGGTCCAAGAATATGTGGGAGTGAGAACTTGTAAGTGCCATAAATTTCAATATGTGGCTCTGTTTTAGGTGATATTTTTTTTGAAAGTGTATATTTTTTCAAGATCTATGAATTGGTGATATTTTTAAAGACCTTTATAACATCCATTTTCCTTGGTATAATGGCTTAAAACTCAATTCAAACCTTTTTGTACCTTTCTTCTTAGACACATTATTGGATGTGCCTACATTTCTATCATACTCTCTCACATTAATTGCTCATATATGAAGTTTTGGTGGTGCCCCGTGTCCAATATTGAGTGTGTGTTACATTTTAACCTAAGGGGGGGTCTTATTGATAGTTTAAGGGGGTACTTGTACTATGTGCAATATGTTCTTTGCTTTCATCTCAATTCTATAAATTATTTCAATCCAATCTATACTAATGGATCTAAACATTGAAACACTCATAGTATTTAACTATCTCGAATGGAATTCTAAAATGCAACTCACCATGAAAGGTAAAGGACTCTATCAGATCACTCTGGGTGAGGAAATTGAGCCACTTATAGATGCATAAAAGGTTACGTGGTACAACAAATGTGATAAGGCTTATGGTTTTTTATGTCTGTTAATGTCTCCCAACCTCCTATTCCATGTTGAATATTTAAAAACTCCTATTGAAGTCTAGACCATCCTAGACAAGCTTTTTGGGGTGTAGGACATCATGAGGGGTCATGAGCTGGAGAATGAGCTCATCACATTGAACCCAGGTGACTATGACACCCTACAAGACTTCTTTACAAAGTTTAAATCACTAAGATTACAGATGAAACAATGTGGCATTGAGAAAATAGATGACCAATTAATTATATCTATGCTTGAAAAATTGGGTCATATCTATTCAATTTTTGTCTTTACATTTCATGCTACCAAACATGCACTTGGATCCACTTATAAAATGCCATCATTTGTTGATTTTGTTGCCAATCTAACTCAAGAGAAAGATATGTTGGTTCAAATGGGTGCATTAAAGTCTTCAAAATCACATGTCTTAATTATCAATCAGACAAGTAGAAGCCTTCTAGTAGCGGTAAATAGGAGAACAAAGAGTCTAAACTAGATCATGAGCATAAGAAGAATCAGAAATCAAATGCCAAGCCTAAGGCATTGTCAAATGAGTCCTCCTCAAGTGGGAAACATAAGAAGGAGAAACTTATATGTAGTTTTTGTAAGAAACTTGGGCATAATGAATCCCAATGCATGAAAAAGAAGATTCACACCTTGCATAAGATAATTGAGAAGAATAACATTAGTGTTATTGATTTCTCAACTTAGAACATGTATACACAAGATTTTATGAAGGCTAAAGAGAGAAAAAAGGGTAAAAATAAGGGAAAGGCACTCTTTGTAGTATCTTCTCAGCTTTCAACTTGGGTTATTGACTTGGGTACTTCCTATCACATGGCCTCCTTAGAGGATATATTTTCAAAAATAGAGCCATGTTATGTGCCTTAAATTTTCATATTTGATGACACTTCAGTAGAAATCAATGGTAAAGGATTAGTTGAAGTGATGGGACCTTCAATGATGTTATGTGTGTTCCTTCACTATCCACCAATCTTATGTCAATATACCAAATCAATCACATAGATGTAGGGAAGTGAGTTGAGTTCACACCTAATTCAATGGTTATTAAGGAAATGCACAATGACACTATAGTGGCTTATATAAAGGCCAATCATTAGTCTAAACTATATACCTTCTCATAATTTTCCCTAGATCAACCCTCAGTTGTACTACTTACTCATGCAGATGGAGTGAGTAAACTATGGCATGAATGGTTTGGAAATTTAAACTACCATTACATGGAGCAACTCATTATTTAAGAAATGGTTTTAGGTTTGCAAAAAGTTAAATTCTCAAATGGCCTATGCAATGGTTTCATTCTTGGCAACCATCTAGAAAGAAATATGATAATGGCAAAGCAAGGAGAGCTGAATAAAAGCTAGAAATTATCCACAATGACATAGTAGGTCCATTTTCAAAACCTTTATTCAACAGAAAAATACATACTCACATTCATTGATGAATTTTCAAGTACACCTAGGTGTTTTTTCTCAAAAATAAGTTTTAAGTCTTTGATCACTTCAAGGACTTCAAGGCACTTGTGGATAAGTAGTCAAATTATTCCATCAAAATCTTAAGGACTAATAATGGTGGGGAGTATGTTAAAAATAGGTTTGAGTAGTTTTGGATATCAAAGGGGATTCAGATGCAACTCACAATTCCATATAGTTTTCAATAGAATGGTCTAGTTGAACATAAGAACCATACCTTAAAGGAAATGGCCAACAACATGCTTCAATCAAAGTCTCTTGCTCCTCAATTTTGGGCCAAAGCAATCAACTGTGTGTGTTATATTCAGAATCAAATTCCACACAAAGCTTTGAAAGGAAATCACTCCTTTCAAATCTTGGGATGGTCACAAACCTATAGTGGTTCACTTTTGAGTGTTTGGATCACCAATAATGGCCTATATTCCCAAGAAGAAATGCAAGGTAATGGACCTTCAGAGTCAGTATTGTATCTTTGTGGGGTATGTAGAGAGTACTAAGGGATACAGGCTTCTCCATCCTAAAACTCACGAGTTGTTCATTGAAAGGAGTGTCAATTTTTATGAGGGCCCACTTGAACTCACTATTGGCACTCCAAACTCTTCAAAAGTATTACTAGACATTGATTCCACCTTAGATAGTGACTTAGATCCACCTCAAAATCCTCGTGATGATCAGGATGACTCTTCTTATTCTTCTTCTTCAAGTTCAAGTGATGAGATTAGTGATGAGGATTCTCCTCCTCTATCTCATACTCATACTTTAGATGATGATGACTCACCTCCTAATTCTCCAATATCATACAATTCTAGTCCAACTTGTGCTAGATAAACACTTCAAAGTGTTAGGAAATGGGTTAAAAATCCATCAAATACAAGGTGGACATATTCATAGTTTTAGGGGACTTCACATGCCTACTTAGCTATTGCCTCAGATCCATAAACCTTCCATGAGGCATCTAGAATTATAGAATGGGATATTGTTATGTAAGAGGAGTATAGTTCCCTAATCAAGAATAAAGCATGCAACTTGGTCCATCTTTCTAAAGGAAGAAAATTGGTCTATTGCAAATGGGTTTATCAGACTAAGTATGGTGTAGATGGGTCTATTGATAATTACAAAGATCATCTAGTTGCAAAAGGGTTTTCATAAGTGCCTAGCATAGATTAAATTAAGACATTTACTCCTATAGCCAAGATGATGTCTACCAAACTCACTCTATCCATCATAGCTACACATCAGTGAGATGTTTACCAAATGGACGTAAAGAGTTATTTTCTACAAGGTGACCTCAAAGAAGAGATCTACATAGAGAAACCATAAGGCTTTATGGAATATTCATGTTTGCTTTGTAGAATCATGGAATCTATTTATGGACTCAAATAGGCCCCTTAGGCATGGTATGCCAAGATGGACTCCTTTTTCTTCATAGTCAGGTTCATTAGATGCCACTCAAATCTAAATGTCTACATCTTATGGCAAGATAATTCTCTATTCATCCTAGTTCTCTATGTGATCACTTGTTGATTATAGGGAGCTCATGATCATCCATATCAATAGTGAAAACTATACTTTTAGATATATTTTCAATGATAGACATGGGATTATTGCATTAATTTCTTGAGACTAAAATCATTCAATCAAATTCTAGGATAACTTTATCATAATACAAGTATTCTCTTGATTTGCTTGCAAGGTTTAACATGGTTAATTGTAAGCCTTCTCTTACTCCTTTCTTATCTGGTGTGAATCTTGAGGTTGATTGTCCTACACCATTGGTTGATGCAACTCCATATCAACAACTTATGGGTAGTCTTATCTATCTCACACACACTAAATCTGACATATCTTATGTAGTTGGCATAGTCTCCTAGTTTATGCAGGAGCCACATGAATTACATTAGAAAGCAACTAAATAGATTTTACACTACATTTAGGGTTTGCACAACTATGGGATACACTATAGAGTAGGAACAGAGGTTGATTTGATCAAATACATAGATTTGGATTGGCCTGGAGATATTCAAAGTTGAAAGTTCACTTCAATCTATACTTTCTCACTTGGTTTAGGTCTACTAAGTTTGTCAAGCAAGAAGCAACATGCAATTACTTTATCATCTATAGAGGCAGAATATAAAGGGGATGCCAATTTCACCACTAAGGTAATCTAGCTTTAAGGGATTCTCACTAAGTTTGGTATCCAATTTCATAAGCCCATAATTATTTACTGTGACAACCAAAACAATATCTAAATTTGTAGGAATTCGGTTCTCCATCAAATGACCAAGCACATAGAGATTCACAAGCATTTCATCAAGGAGCTTATTAATGAGCAAGTCATTGATCTTCGGTACTATCCAACATCAGAGTAGATTATAGATATTCCAACCAAGCCCTTCATAGAGAGTAAATTTATTCATCCATGAGCTCTCATTAGGGTTAGGGTTGCTCCACCTTCTTCTTCCTCCTATATAGGTTCTTCACTATGTAATTGGGTACCTCATCAGGATTTCAATGCTAGGACCCAATTCTCATCTCACCTAAGCTAGGCTTAAGGGGGGGTGTTGTAGTGCTTTTTTATATTGGGTTTTGCTTACATAGCCTTATGGACATTCTATGCCAATTAAGCTTTCTTAGGTTTTTTATAAAAGGGTCACATAGGCTAATTATATTTTAATGTAATTATCTAATTAGGAAAATTAGAGGCTTCCTCATGTTGCCCTAATTTTCCCTATATGTACCCCACTTTTCCTTTTGGAAAGGCGAGATAGGTTAATGTGATTTTATACAAGCAACCATATTTTGAAATATTACCATGTGAAGACAAGCTTCTTCCTCCATTGCAATTTATTAGTGATTTCAATGCTACATACATAGATTTTCTCAATCTTTTGTGCAAAGGATCCAAGATCATGGCCAATTTGACAAATATAATGACTATTTTATAATAAAATTAATAAATGTTCTTATTTTATATTAATTCATGAATATTCAAAATCTGTATGATATAAAAAGTTGTGGTTTGAAAATTGGTATTATAAAAAAAATACATGAAAAATTAATAATGACAATCAATTTTTTAGAAATTTAATAAACATTAAAACATTCTTATTCTCATATATAATAAATTACTATTAAATGGAAAAAATACTCACAATTTGTTTGTTTCTTGTGTTTAAGCAAAGGAATGAATGTGGTCACTTCTACACTAGAATTTAAAGTTAAACACATCCACACAGTTGCACATTATCACTACATTAATAAAATGGAAGTCCATGACTCTATGACCCAAGGTTGTTTGATCAACCCAAAATGTCCACTGTTGATGACAATAAACATTTATTTGATAAAGTTATGATATGAATGTCATTTGTATTTCATTCTTTATTTACAATAAATTGTGTGGACTCCAAACATATTTAGGTGAACTTAATGATCTAATGTATCTACATGTTTTTCAATTAACTATTAGATTCCTGAGAACCATGTACATAAAACATAATAGTGATTGACACTTTTCAAAATCACAACCAAAGGCATAAAAATTAAGAAAAATTGATAAATAAAGGTATAAGATTGGAAGTTGTAGCCACAATTAAAGTCCCAAAGATTAAAATGAATAAGGTTGAGAATTCATTAAATTATCTCTTCACTTGTCTAACTAAGATCCAGGAACCTAAGATGAATAATGGACTTTTGTTTTGGAAATATCCACATTTATTTAGTAGAGATTGTCATGATTAGTCTTTAGCAACTTAGAAAGTGAAAGTTATTTTTATTTTTAGATGTTTGTTTTAAAACATATTTGTTTTATTTGAAACTTTCATTTAGCTTTAGCTTTAGTTTCTTTAGTCGTATAGTTTTAATTTCATGTAGAATGATTTTGTATATGTAGTGGTGCCCATTTTTTTTTTATTAATAAATACATTAGATGACTATTTTAAGAAAGAAAGATTTTTAGATACTCAACATGCTTAAAAAATCTCTTGACATATTCTATGAGCTTGTAATGTTTTTTTTTTTTTTCAAAATAAAAATTAATGTGATAAGTGTTTTGACCTATAGTAATCATTACATTAAAAAAGTATGCAAATTTTAATATTTTAAACAATAAATTGGCACACCTCCTCATGCACGTATAAATAACTGCTTTACATCTTTGAATTTGACTATCTCACTTCACATATTGAAGTTTCCCTTACTTCACACACTTTTAGTTATGTTTTGATCATGGTCTTTGCTATATATAATCATAAAATAACACTTGAAAACCTCCCATAGGTCATATAGTCATGAAATGCATGGGATGCATTGAGTTGACTTTGTATTTTGAATGTATTTACACTTCTCTCAGATTACTATATGTAAAATTGTAAATAATTATATTTTAGATAAAATTCATATCTTATTTATTCATTTAATGCTTCTCTTCTAATACATGTGCATATATATATTTTTAAAAACATGTTATCCCACAAACTTATTATTACATGCTCTTATTATAAGAAACTAAAAATCTTTTAAACGTTTATCATTTAATTTATGAGCACGATGACTTGAAATGCCATTTATAAATATATAAAATTTTAAAGATATCCAATAAATAAATAAATAAAGATGAAACTAAATTTTTATTATAAATAAATTTGATAGAATGAATACCTCTCAATTGATAATACTAATTAATACCACCCATACCATATTTATGTTTTAAAAAATAAAATAAAATACAATCAAATTTTAAAATCACATGTAGTCATTTCATTGTTAATCACCCCTATTTGAATTTCCTCATTTTATTCATACTTACATTTGATCTGGATGCAACATTTGGCTTCAGGATTGATAGCTAGGAAGAAAAGTTGCATTGATTATTGGGAGAATTTTATTTTGTTGGTTTGAATTTTACAATAATGATGAGTCAATTAGTTGAACTAATAACACTCCTACATTTGGATTCAAATATACATGTAAGACTTTAACGACACATGGGCAAATAAAAATACAATTGTTTCCATTATCAATGGATATGATTGGCCTATTGACATTTTTTTGACAGATCATATATTTACAGTGCCAGATAGATATTTTCATGCATGATGGTAGATCAAACAATTCTAATATATTAAACCCTATTTTTTTGTTTCCATGTCCTTTGGAAATCTATGTTTGAGAGGAATATTTTTTGGTGGGTTGGTAGAGAAAATGGAAATTAATTTTACTAGAGTTACTAATAGAGACAAAGATCTAATGTTGTGTTCAACATTGCCTTAGATTGTTTGAAGCCACACAAAGAGTATTAAATTATTTAAATACTTTTACTTTTTATATTTTATTGAATTAATAATTAATATTAAGGACACCATTCTATGGTCGAGGATAAACTAAAATCTTCCAATGCAATCTTATCATAAATAGGTATACTATGTGGCAAAAGAAATTTTAAGTGGGTGATCTTTTTTCACCTGTCACAACTTACTTTAGTTGAGAAATGATTCATGAGTTAATAATTGTTTAGAAATTTTTGAAAATTATTATTTTTAAGTAATAGAAATAAATTTATGTTTCCATAAGATTCTATTCGACAAATTTTTAAGAGTAGCAACCCCTATCATGCTTTAACAATAGAGCATGCATGTCAAAATTTGATTAATACGTATGAGGTGTTGTTTTAATTTGTTTAATAAAGTGTTGTTAATGGACATTTGTGGGTTGTTTTAAGTTTACTATTAAATAATTTTATTTTTAGTGTTATTCCAATTTTTTTCTCAAACATGATAGTGCATCTTTTTATCATAGGTATGTATATTTTTTAATGTATGACATTTGCATGTGTTATGTGGAATTGACAATAGTTGTTGTTTACTTTCATTTTAATGAAATAATTATTCATTCACCATATTGTAATCATGTTGTTGTGTGGTTTTTGTGACCTTACATTTAGAAAAAATTTAAGATTTATATTTTGAGGTACGTTTTTTTAAATTTTTTTACCATTTTTTTTAGAATCATTTTAACCTTTATTGTGAATATAAGATGTGATTTTAAGATCAATTATCTTCAATTGCATCCTTAACTAAATCAATTAATGAAAATAGTTCTATTAGAGATGTAATTTGGGTTAATTAGAGTCTCAAAAATGTAGTTAAGAATATAAGATATGATTTGGGGTTCAATTTCTCATAATTCATCATAGATTGATTGAATTAGTCAAATGGTGAAATTATTTTGGGCCAAATTGAGACATGTGTTCACCTAATTGTAACTATAGGATATGATTTGAGGCTTGTTAGGCCCCAATTGCAAAATTTATTAAACAATTTAGTCGATTGGTTCAATCCATGGTGTAATTTGGGCCAATTAGAGACCCTTAAACCTAATTGCAACTATATAAGATGTGATTTTGGGCTCAATTATCCCTAATGTATTTATTGATCAAACAAAATAATTGATTTGGTTTAATAATAGAGGAAAATTAGGAAATTTTGAGCCCCTTTAACCTTAATATAACTATAGGATGTGACTTGGGCTCAGTTGATCCCAATTACATCATTAATTGAACCAATTAGAGGATTAGTGCAATCTAAGACATAGTTTGGGCCAATTGGAACCCCATATATGTAATTACATCTATAAGATTTGATTTAGGCTCAGGTGCCCCTAATTTCATCATAGATTGAGTGAATTAGCCAACTAGTGTAATAAATGATGTGATTTGGGCCAAATTGAGCCTCGTGTCTACCTAATTATGACTATAAGATGTGATTAAGGGCTCAATTATCCCTAATTATGTAATTGATTGAACCAATTAGTCTATTGGTTCAAATTGTGGTGTAATTTGGGCCAATTGGAGACCTCTAAACCTAATTATGACTACATAATATGCAATGTGGGGTTTAATTGGCCATATTATCCTCATTGATTGAATAAGATAGTCAATTTGGTTCAATCATGGAGGAAAATTTGGCCAATTGATACCAATCAACCTTATTGTGACTATAAGATGTGATTTAGGACTTAATTTTCCCTAGTATCAGCATTGATTGAATTAATTAGTGGATTGGTTAAATCAAGGACACAATTTATAATAATTAGGGTCTCACTAACATAATTGTGATTATAGGATGTCATTTGGGGTTTAATCCCCACTAATTTCATAAGAAAATGAGTGAATAAGACAAATGGTGCAATCAGTGATGGTTTAGGCTTAATTGAGCCCTTTTTCACCTAATTGTGACTATATAAAGTAATTTAGGGCTCAATTAGCCCCAATTACATCATTAATTGAGCCAATTAGTTGATTATTTCAATCCTAGATGTAATTTGGTCTAATTGGAGCCCCTTAAACCTAAACACAACTATATAAAATGTGATTTAGGGCTCAATTGGCTCCAATTTAATAATAGTTTGAGTGAATTATTCAATCAATGTAATCAAATATGTAATTTGGGGAAATTGAGCCCTATGAACCTAATTAAAGTTATTTGATTTAGGGCACATGGCAATGACTAATATCAAATCTAAAATGATGGTGATGATGATGGGCCACCAGCACAACATATCACCTATTTATTTAAAATACACATTTTTTATTATAAATGTGAACATTAACAAAGGGATGTTAGAGAGGGTCATCGGTTAACATTCCCATATCCCTATTGCATCCAAATATGCTCCTAGCCCATCCTAGTTAATCAATGTGTAAATGCATGGTACTCTAAGAAGTGCAGGACATGGCAGAAAACAATTCAAAATGGATTGAAATACTCCCGTTGTTGGCAAACAAATGATATGCTTTCCCATAAAGTTGAACTGTGCATTCTTAATTTTGACGACTACACGGCACACGTTGCCACCAATGAAAGGCCTAGTAGAGCTCATTTTCTACACCAAAATACATAACCATATGATAAAATTTCTACAACAGAGAAAAATGCAAATAACTATATACTTTCATGTATGAGGCCATAGAATCATATCAAGAACTATATATTCTAGTTCAATATATATGGAAACCCTTGATAACCCCATTTTCCCTTTGACATTTCGTTGTGCTGCCGTCAAACCTCCATGCTCTGTAACTCATGTGCTGTTCTTTCCTCTAACACTGCCCTCCCACAACCACGACTCCTCACCAAAAATGAGCTATAGCAAACCCTACAAATGCCAAAAGACTTTCAACAAACTCATTTTTAGTGAACTTTGTAAGTGTGATGTTAAAATACTACACACGATCCATTCCATCAGTAATCTGATTATCGAATGGGTAGGAAATTAGGAATTAATCCTCTCTTAGAAGTATTCATTTGTGATACAAATCTATTTTATGGATTATTTGATGGGTTGGTAGATCCTTATACCGAAGCCAAGGGTTCCAATCTCTCTTTTAGTACTTTAAAGTAAGCTCAATAAATAGAACATGAATAGTATGCTTAAAATATTATTTGAATATTTAATAAAATAACATGGGAAAATGTTTTTCGCTTATGTAAGTTAATTTTTTTATTATATTTTAGATACTTGGTAATTGTTATAAAGTATTTATTAGTTGTTAATTAGTATAATTTTATATTTGTAGATTATTTAATGCATTTATCTATTTTTAATGGTTTGTATTCTTCTTCTCAATATATGAGTGCTTCCTTTTTTTTTCTTCTTTTTCTTACTAATTCTACTCTCTCGTGTCTTGGGCCTTGTATCCAAAATGTTTCCAATGTTTTAAAGATTTTTTTTGGTCTTTGTTAGGGTAAGATGCATGAACAAGGAATATGTAGAGAGAAGATTAGTCTTGTGTTAGTCCAATAAAAAAAATCAAAATATCATACTAAATTCCCAACACCTCTAGCCTAGATACTAGGAAGAGCATAGGTAACAAGCATGCATATGAAAACACAACTAAAACATAAAAGAAAACCTTCTTTTACCTTCCTTGGAGATCTAAATGGCTTGTTGAAGTGGCTTGCTCGGCTTGTGCATTAAGAAATATTCATCAAGGGAGATTTGTTGGCTTCACCTTTCTTTGGCACCTTGGTTTGGTTGCTTGGCTTATGATTTTGGCATGGTAACACTACTTGCAAGGCTTGTCTCTCTTCAAATTCGCATTATCACACTACACTATCATAAGATTTGAAAACATTTGAGCATAATAAATTTACACCAAAAGAGCTTAGATATCAATAGGTTTGGCTTTGTACAGGATTCTTTTTATCGGTGAATATTCATTAATTCATAAATATTTCATTTTTAATATTTTGGTTTTGACGATTTTTTATGGTCGACAAATGGGACTAGATCATCAAAATTTTATGGATATTTTTTGTGGGTCAACTCGTCAACCCTTTACAATGATATATAAGATTACACTTAAATTTGCCAGATATATATATAGTAGATCCCCTAAGGCCCTGACCTATACCAACTAAGGGATCAAGCAAAACCGTAACCAAAGGAACACAAAATCGAAAAATAGTAGTGAATGAAGAAAATGATTGACAATACCAAACAAAAATCCAAACCACATCGTCTAATGATAAGGGTGAACACTTGAGCTGAATGATATAGATGAACAACACAACCTAAAGACATAGTCAAATGACACAGCCGAATAACCTAGCTAAATGACAACCAAATGACAAAGCTTAATGATAGTGTTGAATGACAACACCAGATGATAGAGTTGAATGCCAGATCTAGAAGCTAGCGATGAATGACAAGTCATGTGACATAGTTGAATGGTAAAACCTAATGATAGTTCTAGGCGGATAAATTTTTGAACTAAAGGCAAAATCCTTCTATTAGGAAACAATATCAAATGGGAGTATCAAATGACAGAGTCAAAAAGCATAGGCCATCATGATATTTGGTGAGAATGGTAAAAGTACAGGACAATCATCAGGGAAATCATATATATTATTTTATTTTAAAGAGCCAACAAAAAATTCCATAAAATCACAATGCACGCAAAACCCAAGTCTTTTTTTTAGTTTGTCATAAATTTGACTTCAACTGTTCAATAATATTAACACAATTTTACATGTAGAAATCTCCATTGTTATCTCACAAGATAGAATCACCCAGAATAACATATCACTGCCTAAAGATTTTTTTGATGATGACATGCCACCACTCAAATATGCTCTTCTAGTTTTCAGAAAAATGATAATGACATTGAAGTGCAGAAGAGATTGGACCATCTCACCAAATATAAAATTTAGTTGAAACTTCTACTCAAAAATCTTCTTGAAGGAAGAGAAGTAGATGGACAATTGGAATATCCTTTAAGATGGACTATGCAATAAAATTTCTCTTTATAGAACCTGTAGACCCTGAAAATGTTGATGATACTCTAAAAGAATGCATATATACAATAAGTAGCTAGAAAATAATAAAAAACATATAATACAATTTAAATTGGACATGATTGAGAAATATTATGGAAAATTATATGAGATAGTGAAGCACCCAGATGAAGTGATAACAAAAACACATAGGTTAAAAACTACAAAAAAATACATGCATGTAAGATATGCACAGGAACATGAAAATGATAAGAAACATTGAAAACATCTTGTGGAGAAAGGGGGAACAAGTTAATCAAAATTTGAAAAAGTCAAGTAGTTCCATCTGAAGGTGAAATACATATATTTCTCTACTATATACCATATTCTAAAAAAAGGTAGATCTATTTTGTTGGGGATCAACCAACAATGGATTACACTTGTGAAAGCAATAAACGCGGAAATAAATCAGATAGATAAGTAACTGAAATGATAAATAGCACAAAACAAGATATACAAGAAAACACCCTGAAAACTTGTATTAAAACTCTTTACAATAGGAATACAATTTGAAGAAACTTCGTTCTTCCACACCTCTCTCAGATGCATACAAGATCTCTCACTAGATCTCTATTCCTCAAGAGCTCTCTCTCAAGTACAATCAAATCCAACACCCTGGATTGATGCAACTCAATACTGTCCTTCAAACATTCACAATGTTCTACTCATACAGTTCAACTCTCTTACACACAATAGCTAAGAAGATCTTTCCTACATATAGAAAATAGGAAACTTAAGCATGCCTTTACAACAAACAGTTAACCTCTTCAACAAGGGCTCTAAAAATAACATTGCTAATAATAGAGACGCGAGTTTGAGTTCACAACTCAAACTCATCATGCAAACACTCGCTTCTGTCCTCAGAAATCGCTTTCTGGACACGCAGGTAACCGACGTCGGTTCCTGTCTGTTCGCCTGTGACCGTCGCCGGCCGACCCTGCTGCCAACGTCGGCGCCTCTGTAACTGCAACTGACCGATGTCGGTCGCTCCTGACCGACGCCGGTGCCTGTGTAGACCCGAAACTATTTTGTATGCTCCTTGGTGAAGCTTTTAGCTCCACACCCTAACAATCTCCCACTTGGAGATAAACCAGCTGCACCAGTACTTGTACAGCAATATCTTCTAGCTCCTCCATCTTCAACTCAATCATCAAGACCAATAGAAATTGAATGAAGATTCAACTTCTCCTTAGTAACCGGCTTTGTTAGCATATCAGCAGGATTCTTGTCTGTATGGATTTTCTCCAGCTTCAACTCACCATCTTCCAATACCTGCCGTATGAAGTGGTACCTTAGCTGTATGTGCTTGGTTCTTGAGTGAAATGCTGAGTTCTTAGCCAAATGGATTGCACTCTGACTGTCACTATACAATCTGCAACTTCCATGCTCCCTTCCAATCTCAACTAAGAATCGAGTCATCCATATCATCTCCTTGCTAGCTTCTGTAGCTGTAATATATTCTGCTTCTGTAGTTGACAAGGCTACAACCTTCTGCAACTTAGATATCCAACTAACCGCCGTTCCACCTACAGTAAAAACATAACCTGTGGTGCTTCTCCTGCCATCCAAATCCCCTGCCATATCTGAATCTACATAGCCATGTAGAGAAGTATCTGAACCTCCATAGCACAAGTGTCTACAGCTGGTTCCTCTCAGATATCTAAGGATCCATTGAACTACTTTCCAATGTTCCTTACCTGGATTGGCCATATACTTACTTACCACTCCCACTGCTTGGGCAATATCTGGTCTAGTACATACCATTGCATACATCAAACTTCCTACCGCGGAAGAATATGGAACCTTACTCATGTACTCTACCTCTTCATATGAATTGGGACATTGTTCTTTACTTAACTTGAAATGTCCAGCCAAAGGTGTACTTACCGGTTTAGCATCCTGCATATTGAACCGTTTCAACACCTTGTCCACGTAATCTTCTTGAGACAATATCAACCTGTGATTTTTCCTGTCCCTCTTAATGCTCATGCCAAGAATTTTCTTTGCTGCTCCCAAATCCTTCATAGCAAACGTTTGAGCCAATTTTCTCTTAAGCTCTGAGATGTCCTGCATGTGAGACCCTGCAACCAGCATGTCATCTACATACAACAATAGAATAATATATCTACCGTTATCAAATCTCTTGAAATACACACAATGGTCTGATTGACACCTACTGTAGCCATGCTCAGTCATAAACCTGTCAAATTTCAAGTACCATTGCCTAGGAGCTTGCTTGAGGCCATACAAGCTTTTCTTCAACCTGCACACAAACTTCTCCTTACCCTTGACCTCGAATCCTTCTGGTTGTTCCATATAAATTTCCTCATCCAAATCTCCATGAAGAAACGTTGTCTTAACATCTAGCTGCTCAAGATGCAAATCCTCAAAAGCAACCAAAGACAATACAACCCTTATTGAAGTCATTTTTACAACTGGAGAAAAAATCTCGCCAAAGTCAATACCTGGCTTTTGCGCGAATCCTTTTACCACTAATCTGGCCTTGTATCTCATCTGACCATCCTCACCTTCTTTTAACCTATAGGTCCATCTGTTCTTCAGTGTTCTCTTACCAGCTGGCAATTCAACCAAATCCCATGTTTGGTTCTCTCTTAAGGACTCCATCTCCTCAACCATGCCACGCTCCCACTTACTCCTGGACTCCACCTGTAATGCTTCTTCAAAGCTTTCTGGTTCTCCACCATCAGTTAGCAATAAATAATATAAGGAAGGAGAATATCTAATTGGAGGCTTACTCACCCTTTCAGACCTCCTGATGGGTGTCTTGGACTCGTTTTCAACAATCTGTCCACCCAAGTTTTCTGACAGTGACCGACCTCAGCCACCTGTAGACCTGTTACTGGCCGACGTCGATTCTTTCTGACTGACCTCGGTTCCTAGTCTGCCGACGTCGGTCTCTGTATGACCGACATCGGTTTCTGTACAGCCGACGCCGGTTCCTAACCTGCCGACGTCGGTCTCTGTGTTTTCCTGTAAGTGATTATTTCTTTTTCCCGCGAGCTCATTTTGGACCATAACTTCATCCAATTCACCATTGCTCTGCCCAGATTGATCCAGCTTCCTTATCTGATCACTGTACATCACTCTTTCATTGAAAACAACATCACGGCTCCTGATTACCTTGTTAGTTCCTAGATTCCAAAATCTAAAACCAAAATCATCTGAGCCATAGCCAATAAACGTGCACCTCATAGACTTAGCGTCAAGCTTCTTTCTATTTTCCTTATCTATGTGCACAAAGGCTTCACAACCAAAAACTTTGAGATATGAGAGATCTACCTTTTTACCTGTCCATGCCTCTTCTGGAATTCCACCATCCAGAGCTGTAGAGGGTCCTCTGTTGATCAGGTACACTGCGGTGTCAATTGCTTCTGCCCAAAACTCTAAGGGCAACCCTGCATGCAATCTCATACATCTTGCACGCTCCATAATAGTTCTGTTCATCCTTTCAGCAATACCATTCTGCTGAGGTGTCCTTGGAACCGTCCTTTGCCTATGGATTCTGTGAGTGTAACAATACCAGTTAAACTTTAGACTGCAGAACTCACCACCATTATCGGATCTCAAGCACTTCAATCTTCTGCCTGTTTCATTCTCAACCATGGCTTTCCAAATCTTAAAAGTCTCAAAAACATTAGATTTCTTTTTAATACAGTAGATCCATACCTTCCTTGTAGCATCATCTATGAATGTGACATAGTACCGTGATCCGCCAATAGAGGCTACCTGAGCCGGTCCCCACACGTCTGTGTGAACAAGCTGCAACTTCTGCCTTTTCTTAGTAGACCCAGTCTTGAGAAAACTAACCCTTTTCTGTTTTCCAAATACACAATGCTCACAAAATTCTAGATCCAAACTTTTCAAATCTGAAAGCATACCTTTAGACTTAAGAATTGACATCCCCTTCTCACTCATGTGGCCAAGCCTTGAGTGCCACAATTTAGCATCCACATCTGAAGTAGATAAAACTGAAGGAGATTTGTTAATAACACAATTACACAAATAGAGAGTACCTTCTCTCTTACCTCTGGCCATAACGAGTGCACCCTTGGTCACCTTCCAAGAATCTGCTGTGAGAGTTACTGTACAACCCTCATCACCTAGTTTACCTGCAGAAATCAAATTTCTCTTCAAACTAGGAACATGCATCACATCTCTCAACACCCATGTGTTGCCATTCTGCATCTTTAGCTGCACTTTACCTTTGCCAGTAATCTTACAAGGTTCGTCATCCCCTAAGTATACTATTCCAAAATCCCCTTGGATATAGTCACTAAAATATTCCCTGTTAGGAGTAGCATGAAAAGATGCACCAGAATCTAGTACCCAAGATTCTATATTATTATGCAGAGAGAAAATTAAAGCATCCTGTGCAATACCTGCAATCTTGGCTTCTTCCTTTCCTTCGTGTTGGTTGTCCTCCTTAGGCTTTGACCAACAATCTCTGCTTATGTGCCCCATCTTTCCACAGTTCCAACATTGTGGCTTCCTGCCATTTCTGGATTTAGATCTGCCTTTCCCTTTAGACTTAGATCTTGCTCTGCCTTTCTTGCTCTTCTCTTTTTGCCTTCCCCTGCTCTCAAAACTTAAAGCGTTCCTGGATGCCTCTTCTGTGCTTTTCCTGCGTATTTCCTCATTCAAGATAACACTAACAACATCCTCTACTTTCAAAATATTTGATGCAGATGCAGTATTAGAAACTGCCATTACTAAGCCATGCCAGCTTTCAGGCAAAGAACATAATATCAAAAGAGCTTTTATTTCATCTTCAAATACAATATTGACTGAACTTAACTGATTAACAATACCATGAAAATCATTCAGGTGATTAGAGACAGATCCACCTTCTTGCATATGCAAATTAAATAACTGCTTCATTAAATATACCTTATTTGAAGCTGAGGGTTTTTCATACAGATTTGCTAACGTAGTCATTAACTCTACCGTAGTTTTTTCCTGTGACAAATTAGATATCACAGTGGAGGCCAGACTCAGTCTTATAGACCCAAGAGCCTTTCTGTCAAGAACTTCCCATTCTTCATCCTCCATGTCCTTGGGCTTCTTTGCAATCCCACCTAACGGTAAGTAAAGATCCTTCTGATACAGATAATCCTCTATCTGCATTCTCCAGTGTTGATAGTTCTTGCCATTAAACTTTTCCATTCTCAACTTACTTTCTTCTGCCATTGCTTCTCCCACTCAAATAGAAATCCCTGTGAGCAACCTGTAATCCAAACACACTACACAGATCTGAACATCCTGTTAGTGAACCTGTGCTCTGATACCACTTGTTGGGGATCAACCAACAATGGATTACACTTGTGAAAGCAATAAACATGGAAATAAATCAGATAGATAAGTAACTGAAATGATAAATAGCACAAAACAAGATATACAAGAAAACACCTTGAAAACTTGTATTAAAACTCTTTACAATAGGAATACAATTTGAAGAAACTTTGTTCTTCCACACCTCTCTCAGATGCATACAAGATCTCTCACTATATCTCTATTCCTCAAGAGCTCTCTCTCAAGTACAATCAAATCCAACACCCTGGATTGATGCAACTCGATACTGTCCTTCAAACATTCACAATGTTCTACTCATACAGTTCAACTCTCTTACACACAATAGCTAAGAAGATCTTTCCTACATGTAGAAAATAGGAAACTTAAGCATGCCTTTACAACAAACAGTTAACCTCTTCAACAAGGGCTCTAAAAATAGCATTGCTAATAATAGAGACGCGAGTTTGAGTTCACAACTCAAACTCATCATGCAAACACTCGCTTCTGTCCTCGAAAATCGCTTTCTGGACACGCAGGTAACCGACGTCGGTTCCTGTCTGTTCGCCTGTGACCGTCGCCAGCCGACCCTGCTGCCGACGTCGGCACCTCTGTAACTGCAACTGATCGACGTCGGTCGCTCCTGACCGATGCCGGTGCCTGTGTAGACCCGAAACTGTTTTGTATGCTCCTTGGTGAAGCTTTTAGCTCCACACCCTAACATATTTCTAATTTTTTAGATTATAAGATTTTGTTTCAACATAATGGATTTTTGGATATTCCATAATCACATTGGTTAGATAACAGTGATTAAAAAATTGTAAAATGTCTAGCAATGATTGAGATTGAAGATTTGAAAAAGAGTGTTCAAAAATCACTATTTATATCACTATCCATCGATAAGGTCACAACAATTGACAACACAACCTAGGTTTGCATTCATATGTATACTTTTGAGAACTATTCAAGGCAACCTCATCTACTATCAGTTCATAAAATGGTAAAAAAATGCAATGCAAAAAATCTTCACAAATTGGTTGTATCAAATTTGAAAGATAAAGCTGAAATGGATGATTATGTAATAGCATGAAGCTGGTATGTGTTGGGGCTGATGGTGCATCAGTTATGCAAGGGCATATAAATGGTTTATGTGTTTAGATGCAAATGAAATTTGCCCCATATATGATTTCAATTCACTGCATGGCTCATAGGATGAATCTTTTACATAAAATAGTTAGCAAATCTGCTAATTTAACCAAAATGGAGGAGCTCATTCGTGACCTACATGCTTATATGTCAAGAAGTCCAAAAAGAATTTTAGAGTTCAAATTTTTTTCAATATAAGTGACTAATGGTAAGAAACTATTGAAAGATGTTGATACAAGGTGAATTTATATGTATGAACCTGCTTGCTAAATTTTTAAAGAATATTCATCATTAATAAGTTTCATGTATAAATATCATAGAGAAATTGACAAGGCAAAATATTTATTGTACCATTTAACAAATTTGAAAACACTACTGACTTTGTGTGGAATTCTTCCAATGCTAAAGGAAATGAATTATTTAATGAAACATGCTTAGGATAGGTCTATTTATATTCTGGACTTCATATGGCTAAGAAAATGAGTATGTCAATCTGTAAACATATTATACATTTTGAATGAAATGTTTCAAGGCCTTATTTTTAGTAGTTGGTAAAGTTTGACCAATTTATAGAACCCTAATAGTTATCTGAAGTTGACTATCAATGATCATGTTTACGTCGTTAATGGAAAGGAGATTCCAATGACACTTTCTACAAAAGCCCTGATCTTGTGAGAGCTAAATTCAAAGAACTACCCATAACATGTATTCTGTATGACACTATTCTATTTGAAACCCAGATGAAACTAATTAGAGTTTCTCAAAACTTATATGCAAAGATCAAAGATTGTTTTCAAAGGGATAATTTTTTGGAGGTGATGGTAGTTGTTAATCCCATTTTTTGGAATAGTAATAACAGTCAAAAGATGGTTAGCAGTTTCTTTTAGAAATACATGTGTTGTTTTGTAATGCATTTCTATAGATCTATAGAGGTGAATGGAGTAGAAATTAAAGGTTTTTTTTGGAAAGGATTTACTGACATCCCAATCAACCCATTTTAGCATTATAATGTTTGAACAATATCATCTTATACATGAACCAATAGAAAATGGGGTAATTACAAGACTGTGGAAAAAACTTTATCCTAGTAGTATACTATAGAAAAGTCTAAGTGAATATTTTTGATTAAATGAGATCTATTAAACAATGATTCTAGGCTCGGTGGAAGATGAAAGAGTATTTAGTGTATTATCATTCATAAAATCAAAACTTTGAAAGAAATTGGATAGAAATTTAGAAACCTATTTGAGATTATATGTTTCATGTTATACAGTGGATATGTTTCCATATGAAAGAGCTATGGAAACATGGAGTTGTCTATATGAAAGAAAAGGCATTAGTAATATAGAAACAAATAAAGAGGATGTAAATAATGACATTGAATATGGCACTAACACGATAGATGAAAATATCACTGTCGATGATCAGGTTTGTGCAAGATTCTTTCAACTACCAAAATTTTAGAAATAGAGTTTCTAAATTTTAATTTCACATGTTTATCAAAATATTAAATAATTATTATACATTTTTTGAGATTCATTTCCTTGTTTTTTTGCTAAGTGCTGAATATAAAAGATTAATATATTATGATTGTGTTAGGGGGAACACTGTAGGTTAATATGGTTCTTTATATCTTTGATACATATTTTTTATAGATCTATTTTTTTCTTACATCAAAACAAGTTCTATCTAAAAATAGTTCCCTTATAGATAGGGGCAAATGAGCCCATATTTTTATACCTAGTGCACAGTGTGTTTAAACAAAGCTATAGTGTCAGACAATGATGCACAATGATCTTGTCTATTTTCTTTGACCTTCTCACAATACATAGTGGATATTTATTTTCTAAATCATTTATGTTTTCATGTTCTTGTAGTCGACTAGAATAAATCAATTTGAAAGTACAAGTTTATAACCCTAGCCATAACTATATTTTTATCAATTTATAACTTTTATAAAGTATGCAGATTTTTCATACTTGTTGTATGATATATTATTTAACTTCCTATTTAATTTCAATATCTTATATTTCACATTAGAGTTAATAAACATTTTGGTGAACCTGCATTTTAATTTGAACACTACTTTTTCCTTGTTCCTTTTTTCTTTAGTGTATTCTATCTACTCCTATGTATTTTAAAATTTGTCCAAATGTTTAGAGTCCTTAAAACTAATTCTTTTCAGAATAAAATGATCAAATAAAATATAACCTTTTTTAAAGACCTTACCTCTTGTTTATACCAATTTTTATATGAATAAAATTGATTTCATGAGTCCTTATCTATCTAAACATCCTCATAACATTAAACAATCCATTAACCTATTCTATAGTTCATGATCACAATCAATCTTGCATATTTTCAACTTTGATAAATCCTCATTATTAATGACTATCATAATACTATCTTCAACATAGACCTCTACCAAACATGAATGTGACTTTTTAATGGCCTAAAACACATCTCAAATCATGATTTACTTAAGAAACAATTTAAATATAAAAAAGAAGAGATCTTCCACAGAAAACAACTCATTTTTATCATAACATGTAACAACTATTATATGTTTTATGAAATTCATTTATGTGTTTCTTGCTAAGTGATGACTGCACAAGATTAATATATTATTATTGTGTTAGGTGGAACATTGTATAAAGGAATATGTTGACATTAATCCATTTATATTGAGATGTGAGTTTCACAAGTGCATCAAAAATATGAAAAGGGGGCCTAACACCATTCAAGTTTAAAACATCATAAAATTAAAATTACAATTACAATCTATGTAGCTCATCCATTAATTAAAAATCAATAAATTGATCACTGCATCTACAAACTTGAAATTGTCATTCATAATTTATATTTTAAAAGAAAACATTGTTTACAAATATATAAAAGTTTAAAATAGATTGTCAATTACTCAAATAGTTTCTCAACCACTTTTTTAGCTTCTTTCTTAATCACAACATCTTATGTGCCCCTGTTGTCCTTCAATATCCTTATATTTTCAAGATCCAAAGCTACAACATTAAGATGTTCAAAAATTTCCCTTTCTTTTCTAGCATCTCCTATAGAAAGTAGACTTGGATTGGCAATTATCCTCTACTTAAATAAGGCATTAGGATCTCATCATTGCTCCTTAATGATTTTTCATAGTGTGTTGTTTTGTTTATTCAACAGAACAAGATTATCCTTGAATTGAACGATAGATTGTAAACTTTTTTGTGTATTTTTTAGATGCACATTGAGGACCTCAGATTTTTTTTTCAAGTTTTCATATTTTTCCAACATTTTAAAATGTAATGTAATTAGTTGTGAACAAAATTAATAATGACATAAAATTTGATTAAAATGAATATACATTACCAAAGCTTTTTCTTTCTCCACATTCGTAATCACAACAAGGTTAATGTCTTTCACAAATTTATTAAAATATGCCTAGGATTCTATATTCAAATTCTCAAACTTGTTAAGCATGATAGTCAACACATTATCATTGTAAGTATTATAAATAGTAAATAACTCAAATTTATCTTTGGCAAATAAAACATCAATATCTACAGGTTCCTATTGCACCAATGCAAACATTTTTTCTCACTCGAAGAGATTGTGATAATGATCATTTATTTATTTTATTAATGCATTCACCCAAACCTCCCACACACGCAAATTTTTTAGTTTATCAATTACTCCCTCTTGAAGACTAGCAGTGTTACTATCTGCTACTAAATTTTTCAAAGAGAAATATGTAAGGGTATCATTAGACTTTACAACATTCTTTATTGGGGTGGGACTGTCTAGTGACGTGTTTGAAGGTTCCTTCTGAGCAATCACATGAACATGTACTACTTCTCTTTAGATAAAATCATGTGGATTGAAAGCAATTCCAACATCAGTGCCACTTTCAAACCCCATATATTCCTCTCAAGTTCAATTTCTAACAAAGATGACAATCCTTGCACACTAGATAAACCTCCAATAGATAAAAAAGGGAGTTGGGAACTTGATATTTGTAGTGTTTTTGTTCATTATGATGGTGTTAATGGAAGAGCCTGCCCCCTTTCATGAAATGCATTCAGGGGCAGAGGTAGTGACATAATCTTTCTCACAGATAGAGGATGGCCTACAAAATGTAAGTTATTTTAGAAAATAAATAAATTAAAAAAATAAATTTATATGCAAAATTGAAATTAAACTTTTTGTAATTGTATTTGGAGATAGTATATCCTCCAATGTATATGGTGTATTGCAAGTGATAGCCACATGGGTGTTTTGAGCTAGTACATTGTGAAAACTTTTAGTCTAAGAAAATAATCAAAATCCAAAAAACAAAAAAAAACAAAATATAAAATGTAAAATACCTTCCACAGAGGGTTGATAAGGCACAATAGATATTACTATTTGTTGTGGTGGTGGTTGTTCTATCATCTGAATTATTGTCAAGTCAACTACAAGAATAAAACAAATAACTAAAACATTGCACTTCAGTCTTGAAAATTAAAATCTCATTTGAAATTTTTAAATAGAAAACCTATATGTGGAAATGACACCGAAAAAATTTGTAGACATGTCGTAAGTCGATAAGATTGCATGGATGATTCTGTAGACTGTGAATCTTTAGATTCTTCAACTACAGTTACACAATATCCTTTTGAGGTAAATTATTTTCACAAGGCATGCATTCTTACCTATCAATGATAACAAACAAAGATTAAATAATTGTTAATAGTTACATTGGTAATCGTTTAACAAACAAATAAATATTAAACCCTAGAATCTAGATCAACAAATGAACAAATAAACTAACCTCCTGCTCATCCACAAAAAAAGTTTGTCATCATTTTTAGATCTAGCAGAGTTGGACCCTACATTTTTTGGAGGTCAAAGAAGGCCTCATGGTACAATGTCAGAATAAAATTAGAACAATAAATAGTGGAACTAGGATTGGTAGCAACAAAATTTAATTCAATCCTTATTCTAGAGGAAATAAAAGAGCACTAGTCAAATTTATATTTGAAAATAGTATGAACAATGTAAAAAATTACCCAATAGGGAATTTCTATTGCTCTTCCTTGAAATACTATTCTAGCATTAAAAAAATGAACCATTAATTTTTAAAAAGGGTGACTAATGGCTTTGATGTGGATGCCCCTCTTCCAGATTTTTAAAATCAAAAGAGAGAAAAATAATTTTAGATCATAAAAGTTGAAACTTGAATTTTAAATATATAAATACATTTATAAGTACATACCAATTTGACTGATGTGCAAATCAATTTTTTTTGCTTAAAAATTCCTATCTTCATCTAATAGTATTGATTTGGAACTCACAAGGGTTATATTGTGAAATGGAAGAATTGTGAGTTTGTGAATATCTTGTGGTGAAATACCAAATGAAATGGTTCTGCAATCTACTTTCAGGGTGAATATATTCTCATTGGGGTCATAAGAATACATGATCATTTTTAAAAGCGTAGTGTCTATGTCATAGTAGAACATGTATAGTAGGACACTAAAGTTGCATTATTGAATCCAATCATTATACACATCTATTTATTATACAATCTTCAAAATATCTAGGCATAGTTGGTTCTTGAAAATGAATTTTCTCTCCATAGCTACAAAATGAATTTTATTTCTAGGGGGATGAGAAATCAATTCTACAAAATATTAGAAAGGAGGGTAGAGGTGATTATTTATGGAGTAGGGGAGGTGATTAGGCAATCAGATAGCAGATTGAATGTACATGTTACCCACCAACAAGATATTTAGCTTTACCATTTGGGTCCATCACTAAGTAGAGTCATTCAGCCTAGACCTTTGGTCAAACCCTTTAGCAGAGGCATTCAACCTAGTTATTCATCCCAACTATAATGTCTAGTCATTTGGCTCCACCATTTGGCCTAGCCGTTTGGCTTAGTCATTTGTTCCAGACATTCGGCTCCACCATTCAAATCAATCGTTCATCATATCCATTTGGATCAACCATTTGGCCCATTCATTCAGCTCATTCATTCAACCCAGCTATTTGGCTTGGTCATTCAGTTTAGACATTCAGTTCAACCATTCATCTCAATTATGCAACTCAGGGATTCGGTCCAGCTGTTCAACTCAAATTATTGGTTTAGTCATTCACTTAAACCATGACATTCTAATGTTTATGGAAAAAACATCGATAAATTTTTTTCCATCACCCTTAGAGGATTATTCATGCCCATGAATCAAATTTCTTTAGATTCACCAAATATTATCAATAAGTTTTCTAGTAGGGCCTCTTAAAATGAACCTTAGCCTCGTATTTATAGCCTCAAAAGTTAAATCTCACCCAAGGTGAATTATGATTGAATTTAAACATAGAATGGGTTCAAAGTAACCCTAGGTGAGTTGAGGCTAACTTCAATTGAGTTAAAAGTTATCATATAGTTATGGTTTTCAATTATTAGGTATGAATAAAATTAGATATTTTGAGATATTTTTAAAGAGATTGACAATTCATAAAGATAGTGATGAAAAGGTTTGATATTTTGAATTTTGGAATTTACATTTTTAGATATTCATTAATTGAAAATAGATAATTCAACTAAGCATTTAATCTTATTTAATTAGATTATTAAATTTGATTAGCAATTTATCTCTTTTAAACTTTGATCAAGTACCCTAGTTAATGGGTCCATATGCCAAATTGCTAGTTGTTAAGTTGCAAGGTGATTAGGGAAGAATCCATGAGAGGTTATTGTTGTGTATGAGATAGTATCCCAAATAGGGATGCCTCAACATGATTCTAAGATTTGATGAATGATGAGTGGCCAAAATTAGGATATTCAATTATTTTCAGGCTTAATTTATAAAGTTTGGTAGGAATCAGTCTAAAGTCTGATCCAAAGCTAGTTGTAGCTAAAATTGGGTGTCCATAGTTTGCCCCTATTTGAGAAGGCATAATAATGTATTTTTAAAGAATAAAAAAGTCCATTAAGAATAAAAACAAGATAATTATTGAAGAAGAAACTTCAAATAACATTTGGAAAGCCTATACTGATTCCCCCTCAAGGGAGTGGTTGACACATACAATTGATGGATGGTCCCTTAAAAAGAAGCAAAAATAAGAATGAAAGTAACCCATGGGTGAGATTAATACAATTGAGATAATGCTTGCACATATTGATTTAAAAACTATTTATTTTCCTAAAGGTGGTATAATTAGTATCAAAGTTGAAAACACTAATTTTCCCAAAGGTAGTTATAATCAGTGGCATAGGCATATGTCCCAATAAGATAGATGAGTTTAAATAATTATTTTCCAATAGGTGGTTATAATCATTAAGATAACTTGGATTGAATAATGATTTTTGGTTGTGCTCTAATAGGGTAGATTGGCAAACATTACTCAAGGATAAAACATGTTGTATAGATTAAATATGAGTGGGGGAAAATGTAGATCTATTGGTCTAATGATTGAAGAATCCACAAATAAGATGCGTAAAGTGATGAAAGAGATGATTGGTATAATAAAACATGGATTATCTGACCTGAGATATGTCATGTATCTAAGCACTACCTACATATTTGAAATAGATCTCCAGCTAATGTAGTTCAATAGAATGAGGAATAGAATATAAGAATAAAAATTGATCAATGTTAATGATTTGGTTGTACCTATCAATGCGGAGATGCTCATCCTTATTAGTATTAAAAAAACCAAAATGGTCAAGGGGTTGATTTGATCAAAGAAGGTGGGAGGATTTACCAAGGTGAACTAGGAGAAGTTTCTACAGTGCCATTACTTGTAAGAATTCTCAAGATGATTTTTGCTATAACATGTGATGGTATACATCATGATATAAAACACCATGATGACATAACCAGAATGTGCATAAGGACTGACTCTCGATCCAATAAATAATTAAAAATAATGAATCAATGATAAAAACCATGATGACAATGTTGATGTATGCATATTTATGGACTTAAGTATAATGGACAAAGAATCACCTAATGAATGCATATCTACTAAGTCAAGGCACAAAAATGAAAGCAAACAAATAGGCAAATAAAAAAATAAATAAACAACTAAGTAAATAGACACATAAAAAGATTGAAAGTAAAAGTAATAGAAAGCATCATGTCATTAACCAAGTCAATATCTACATGTGAAGGCTCACTGGAATGAGAAATAGGCAGTGCCCCCAAGCAAGGATATATACAAATGGAAGGTCACACCCCGAATGGTAGTGGAATGGATTAGAAACAACAATGGATTTCCCTAGTAGGGTAGATTGAGGATGATTGACTAGGTTTAGACAAAATAAATGTTTATGTAATTTGAGGCTTCATATCTCTCAAAGAGATGGGAAGCCAATTTTATAATGTTAAGTATTTTGAAATGTTTCTAAATGTTTTTTGAATGGTTTGGGTATCTTAAATTGTTAGAGATTGATAATATACCACTCAAAAAATAATGAGAATGTTGGCTTTAAATTGCACACAAAATGGTGAGATCGTGGCAAAGAGTCAGGGAGCTAACCTCAATGCGAATTGAGTGTTGCCTACATAGTCCTATTAAGACCTTAAGTTACCATATTTTTGCCTACATAAAAAGTGGTGAGATCTGATTAAGTAGCAACAAGTTTGAAAATTAAGTCAAATGGAAAGTTGAATGATAATAGTAAGGGTGAGGTGATGTGTAAATGTATGTAAAGGTGTTTTTCCTAATTTATCCATAGGTAGTTATAATTAGAAAATAAAAACAAAGGGTTAGTGGTATTAATTTTCCCATAGATGGTTATAATTAGTAACACCAGGTGAAACATTGATTTATCGAAAGGTGGTTATAATCAATTTGCACTAGTCAAGCATAAATGAAAGATGTAATTACTAGATCCACTATCATACTACCTTCATATACTATCATTTGAACATGTAATTTTGAAATTTCTAAAACTAAATTGAAATTCCCTCATGAAAGGTGATGGAAGAACCAATGGAACCAAGGTCAAAAGGGTTGGGTAATGTGGGTAAAAATAAGTTTGGGAAATAGAGAAGGTATGGTAGAATGGTATAAGGTATGGTATAAATAAGATGATGATATGGTAATTGGTTATGATGGTAATAGGGTTGCCCCTAAGTGATAAGTTAAGGTAAATGGTAAGGTATAAAATAATGAAAAAGTGAATGGTGAATGGGAAAGGTAAGGTAAATAGTTCTGACAAGGTAAATATTTATGTTGTTCTTTTTGATGTGTAGATGCATGTCTTGATTAGCATACAATACAACTAGAATAGTCAATCATGGAAATTACTATCTCATGCCTCTTCTGAATAATTGTTCTATCAAGAACCTGTTGTATATTTGGACTCTAATAATTTTGTTATGATCTCTATTGGTCGGTGGTTATAATCAGTGGCACTAGTCAAGCATAGAAGAAAGATGTAATTTCTAGATCCACTATCATAATACCTTCATATACTGTCATTTGAACATGTAATTTTGAAATTGCTAAAACTAAATTGAAATCCCCTCATGAAAGGTGATGAAAGAACCAATGGAACCAAGGTCAAAAGGGTTGGGTAATGTGGGTAAAAATAAGTTTGAGAAATAGAGAAGGTATGGTAGAATGGTATAAGGTATGGTATAAATAAGATGATGATATGGTAATTGGTTATAATGGTAATAGGGTTGCCCCTAAGTGATAAGTTAAGGTAAATGGTAAGGTATAAAATAATGACAAAGTGAATGGTGAATGGAAAAGGTAAAGTAAATAGTTCTGACAAGGTAAATATTTATGTTGTTATTTTTGACGTGCAGATGCATGTCTTGATCAACATACGATACAACTAGAATAGTCAATCATGGAAATTACTATCTCACACCTCTTCTAAATAATTGTTCTATCAAGAACATGTTATAGATTTGGACTCTAATAATTTTGTTGTGATCTCTGTTGGTCGTTGATTCTATTTCCTTCAAACTTTGAGACAAGATGTTTTCATAACCTCTACAAAGGAAAGTACAACCATGGATGGAAAATATGAATAAATAGTGGAATATATGTTTAATTTATAAATGTAAAGGTGGATGATTATGGAATGTATAATGGGTAGGCAATAAATAAAGATCAAGATTTTATACACATAACGCTGTTGATTCTAGATTCAACATAATTTTGTTTATGATGGAGTTGAAGACTTCTAAATATGCTCTTGATAGGACCACCATATTTTATTGTTGTTTGAGCCTAAGAGTAGTTACCATATGATTATGTTGTAGATTGGAAGATTTATTGATGTTATTTTTAATGTCTTCATCAGGTAATGAAGAACTATTGTGCTCAACTATTGGTGCTTCAATCAGATTTTCACTAATGAAGTTGCCTTTATTTTACCATAGTACCTTTAAGAAGGATTAATTAAGGAACATTGAATTTTGACTTTGATTATCTTTTAACACCTCAAATAAGGTTTTACTAAAAGATGTTGAGTTTGGATTTTGATTGTCCCCTAATGCCTCTAAAAAGGTTTCACTTGGAGATTATTCTTATTCTTCATGAATTTTCTCTTGGTTCCCTTGATATTATTTAACTATGTCATCATGGATGTAACTCAATAAGGTGTGATTCTATCAGTCATAATTGATACCTGTGGGAGGTGGAAGGTCAATATAATGGTTAGGTTGGTTGGTGTTAATGACATGTGGAACAGTAATGGAATGGGAAGAGGTAGCACATTCTTCATAGAAGATACTAGGAGAACTTATGTCGATACTAAAGTAGTCATCCTCAAAAACCATGGAAGGATCCAAAATATATTCAAATTGATCTGCAAAGCATGTGTAACCAATGTTGTAACAACCATGAATGTATTCTAATTTTAAAGTTGAGTCTAACTCATGGGACTCTAAATCTAATGTTGAGACTGACATTGATTCTATTTTTAATGCTAAATCTAATATCAGTTCAAAAATATAACTTCACTCTAATTCAGATTTTTCTTCGATTATAGATGCTGCTACGATGATGTCTAGTTGATTGTTTGGTATTATATAAGTAATGACCTATGATTCTATAATGGGCTCTTTGAGAATAGATTCATCTAAGAAGGGTTTGCCATAGATTGGCTTATCTAGGTGAAGCCCCTCAAAGAGAGGGAATAGCTTAAGGGGTGACTCCATAGAGATTAGGTTGTCAAAGTGAGACTCTATAGCAAGGGTAAAAAGGTCAAGAGATAGATCCACAAAGACTATATTTTCAAAGGGAGACTCTTTAAAAATAGTACATTAGTCGAGATAATTATTTGCCCAAAGGTGGTTATAATCATTAATAAGTGACTCAGTAAAGACTGGTTTGTTAGAGTGAGACTCCTCAATAATAATTAGAGGATCAAAAAGGGATTCATCATAGATTAATTAGTCAAAAATAGGTATTTAAATAAAAACATCATGGATTGGTTGGTTCTCTTGGCCTTGGATTATAATTGGTTGTAAAATATCAGTTTTGAACACATATTAGTCTTTGAATGATGGCTCTTAGAGAGGTACTAATTGGCTCTACTGTGGCTCAATGATCAGCATGGGTTTTATATTGTGGGGGAAGGTAGGTGATGAAGGAAGAATGATCAATGGTTGGATAATGATCTCTTTATAAATAGGCTGATCTAATATGAGCTTAACAAAGATTGGTTGTTAGTCTAGGATGGTAACAAAACCCATCTAGTAATAATTGCACAACCTTGTTGGCATAATGAGCTACCATACTTGGAAGGGATTGAAAAGGTAATGGTATGGAATTATAAATCTTGGTTGCTTTCACAATCTAAAGGATGAGGTCCTAAAATGGTAATAATAGGGCATTGTGAAACTTACTTGCTATTGTGAGCCAAAGGATGAGATCATGGAATGGTAATAATAGGGCATTGCAAAGCTTGGTTTCTATCGTGAGAAAAAGGATGAGGTCCTAGAATGGTAATGGTAGGGCATTGTGAATATAGGTTACTATTACAATCCAAAGGATGAGGTCCTAGAATGGTAATGGTAGGGCATTGTGAAGCTTGGTTATTATCATGAGCCAAATGACAAGGTCCTATAATAGTGATCCTTAAACATCATAGAGCTTGGTGTCTTGCACAAATTGAAGGAGGGTTAATGGTATAGGTAGGGGATCAAGTACCATTATTATTGAAAGGGAAAACTTAGTATGTTAATTATCCCAAAGAAGATGTCACTAAAAACTATGCTTGAGGATCTTATCTTTGTTCTCTAGATTGAGTATTATAAGGAAGATGAGGATTCATCTCACAAACAACAACATCATCATCATATGAGTCTTAAAAAAAATCATCTTGTACAACCATGTTATCATAATCTAGATTGTACATGGCTCTACTATGAGTATAAAGAGACATATCCAAATCAATGACTAATGTTTTCTTAAGATAGGTCTAGAGTTCTATAAACTCCTTAAAAAATGTATAAAAAGATAAATAGTCCAAATTTTGTCAAAATTGGTCTAAGTAATGGATTTGTATCTCAAAAAAGGTCAGTGCTTAAACTTGGTAAAATTAGTATAATGTCAAATGTCTTACATAAATGGTCAAGTAGATGAATAAAAATTTAAATGCCAAACTTAGGGTAAAAAGTGTTTCAAACAAGTCTAAACTAGGTCTAAAGAAACAAAGGTTTTTAGGTCTTTTGGAAAACAAGGCACAAAAGCTAGGCTCAAAATAGGTATTGATACGTCTTTTTTAAAATAAGGCACAAAAGCTAGGCTAAAAATAAGTATTGCTAGGTCTTTTGGGAATAAGTCATAAAATTTAGACTTTAAACAAAATGAGGTCTAAGAGGCAGCAAATTTAATCTAACAAATTTGAAACACTTTGACACAAACTATGCATTCAGATTTTAACACACACTTGACCATTTGGAAAAAGACATGAAACATTATGCACATGGAATATATACCAATTCCATAAATCTAGGCACAAAAATAGTCTTTAAATTAAGTAAGAAACTAGCCTAAGTTACACAAGCCAAAAGTGAAAGGTAAATGTCTAGCCCAAAATTACACAAGGCATAGGTATAAACCAATCAATGTTTGAATCTGAACTTGTCAAGACCAATTTCAAACTCAACTTAGAAGACCAAGTTTTTCAAAATAGATAATAAGCTAGACAAGAATGAAAAACATGACGGTATTACTATTTTAAACATAAGGTAACAAGACTTTGAAATGATTTGAGTAGCATAATGAAGTGATCTTATTCTAATGGTATGATAACTAGTTCGTTTCAAATATTCCAAGGCACAATATTTGGAATGAAATGGGTAGTGTAATGATACCCTTTTCAAATAAATGACACACACATAAAGTTTTGATCAAACAACTAAGTCAAATATGTGGTGTCAAATAGACAGTGTAAGCCTATTCAAACAAAGGATTGATGTGTAAACAAGACTCATTTTAGATGTGGTATGATGAACAAATAGTTTCAATAAAAGACTATGCAAGTAAAGAGGACCAATGCATGTAAGCATTATCTCACTTGGATTAATCTCACCCATGGGTTAATTTCATTCTTCTTCTTTCTTATTTTTGAAGGACTATCCATCCATAAATATGTGTTAGCCACTCCCTCGAGGGGGCATCATTATAGAATTATCAAATGTTGTTTGGAGATTCTTTTTTAGATCATTATTTTATTTTCTTATTAATATATTTTTCATTATTTCATAAGATGTTACTATTCTTATAGCTTGCAATGCCTTCCCAAACATGGGAAAATTATAGACACCCAATTTTGGTCACAACTAGCTTCTGACCAGACTTCAGATTGATTCCTACCAAACATTGCAAATTAAGCCTAGGAAATCACTAAACATCCCAATTTTGTTAATAGTAGGCCTTATATAAAGAAACAAGGTTATCGATTCTTAAAAAGCAACAAACAACAACATATTACATAAATGTTTTTCCATATTTTTATATGTTTTGGTCATATTGGTCCACATATTTATGCGAGAAGCATTGTATAATGAGAAATGAACCTAAGATTTGTCTATGGGTATTTAGATGTTATTTAATTTTTTCCAACTAGTGGAGTTGACTATAATGGATGAAAGTGAGGGAGAGTCTAGGGCCATGGTGAAAGTTAATCACATAATAAATCCACTGATGATTGAGAGCCAATTCTAGATTGACATCATTATTATCTTGGTTTGACATTCACTTTATTGAGAGGTATGCAATAAGAGCTAATGGTCCAATAACTATCAAGGCTTTTACTATATGACATTCTAAAGGGATTTATGATTCCACTGTACTGTAAACAAATTTACATGAACTTAGCATCCAAAGATTTCATCAAATGATCTATTGTAGCTACCCAAATGATTTCCAATGTGTCCTTTAATGTTTGTGTAGCCACATTTCTCTAATTATGGGGTGATCTTTGTGTCAATTCAATTTTTGGCATGGAGGAGATGAGAATAAGATGCAACAAATAAGATAGAGTTAAATGTTCACTTATATGTCACATATTCAATTTTCCATGACTCCATGCCCAATCTCTATAACTCTATAATATCTTTTTGGATGTTTTTTGTTGAAAAGGAAGTAATCATAAAAATATTATTATAATATAATATAATATTATAAATTAATATCATACTATACATTAGTATAATATATAATATATGAATAATATTAATTTTATTATATTTATAATATTAATTTATATAATAAAAAATAATATATGGATGACATGAGGATGATTTGATTACGAGAAAGCTCCACATTTGACATGTGAATCAAATCAATGTTGTAATGTTACTGATGTGGATACAAGAGATTGAGATTACAAAGTCTATATTATAACTTATGTTTGCCTATGCTGCCAATATATTGAAACCTATAGAATTTATTTCAGGATTAATACCATATATAAACACCATACCCATACCCATGGAATAAAGGGTAAAACCATACATAATTTGAATTTTTTTAAATATTTCATGATAGCACTCCAATTACTTTCAATGAGCAAAATTACTTAGGGTAAATCTTGTGCCCACTGAGGTGGGTCCAAAATCACTTTATTAATTTTTAAAAAATAAGTACATAGAAGGGTTCCAATATGTCATTAATCCTCTTACTCACACAAGCATAAATATATAGATTTCACCTATGACTGGTAAAAACCAACTAACCTAATAACTAACTCTTACAATAATGCAACCTAAAAGTTAGTTTAATTATTAACATCAAAACATAAATCAAACTAAGTAAATATAACTTATGATTATTAAAGGAGATGTCTTTATAAATAAATATACATGCCCCTTTACATTTTATTATTACTTTGGAAAAATTCCTAACAAACCCCCATGATAAAACTTAGTTCTTTGGACACATACCAAGCATTTTTCTAAATTTTTAATATTTTATTTTGTCAAGAGGTTTTTTGAAGACATCAATTATTTGATCATTAGTTGGGAAATATATTGGATTAAGTGAATTCTTCGATACCAACATTCATAGATAATGATATTTGACATCCATATGTATTGTTTTGGCATGAAATAATATATTTTTAGACATCTTATTTGCACTTTGATTATCAATGTATAACTATGTAGGAATAATCTAATAAATCTAAAGATATTCAAGAATGCACCATTAATAAATAATTTATATGGAAACATACCATGTTGCACTATATTATAATTATACTTATTAATCTACCATTGTATCCTACTTCTTACAACACCACACAATGTTAGATGAACCCATATGCATAGTGTACACTATTGTGTATACTCTTTCATCCACACATCTACCAAAATTTTCATCATAATACCCAAAAAGTTTTAAGTTTTTGTTATGATGGTACCCAAGGAGATATACTTTCATTCCTTGAAGGTAGTACTCTTTTTACTTCATGCCAATGAATTTATCTAGGATCATGCATAAACTTAGACAAAAATCCAATTACAAATGATATATCAGGCCTGGTAGTCATTAAGTATATCAAAACTCCCACTAACTATTTGTATTTAGTGTTATAGAAAAAGGGAACTACCATCATCCTTAGATAATTTTAAGTTATTTTCCATGGGAGTGATGACATATTTGCAATTATTCATTCCAAGTTTGTTTAATAACTCAGAAATATACTTAGTTTTTGAAATGAAAATACCTTGATCTTTCTAAGTAACTTTTATTCTAAGGTAATAGTGAAGAATTCCAAAATCTTTCATCTCAAATCCATCTTTTGGTTCCTTATTCATAGATTTGTTGTAATTTTCATCCATTTTGATGATAAACAAGTCATCGACATAAAGAACAAGAATTACCAATTTCTTTCCATGTACTCAAATATAGAGAGTATCAACTGATTCACTAGGTGTAAATACATTTTTTGAAAGTAGGAATCCATATTTTCATACCAAGCCCTAGGTGCCTATTTTAGCCCATAGAGAGCTTTGATTAATTTACACACTTTGTGTTCTACACCCACTTTCTCAAAAACTTGTGGTTGTTTAATATATTTAATATACAATTCTTATTATAAGTCACCATTCAAAAAATCACTTTTGACATCCATCTGATATACTTTCTAACCATTTTATGTTTTTAAGGCAAGAACCATACAAATAGTGTGTTATTTAGAATTAGGTACAAATGTTTCCTAATAATCAATACCTTCTTGTTGTGCATAACCTTTTGCAACAAGTCTTGCCTTATGTTTATCAATGGAGGCATTTGATATATAATTGACACTATAAACCCATTTGCATCTTATGGGTTGAACATGTGGAGGAGGACCAACTAAAACCCAAGTATTATTATTAAGAATAACATCATACTCACTTTTCATTGTATTTTTCCAAACTTGTTCATTAGAAGCCTCCTCAAAAGTGGATGTCTCAGTGGAAGAAGTAGCAACAACCATTGCATAATTCACCTATTTATGAGAACTCCTGGGACATGTTAGACCAAATTCATATAATTTCAAGTAAGAAAAAGCACTTTGAGACCATTTTAGATACTTGTATACATTATTAAGATTAGGAACACCATAATTATCTTCATGTGCACCATTTGAAGGAAGACTTAGAGAATTTTAAACATTTTCTAAGTCATTATCCTATGAAATACTAGAGGAAGTATAAGAAATGGAATGGATACTAATCTCATACAGTAACCTATGAGAGTTAGCTAAATTATTCAATCCCTTATTACACTTTTGAATATTCCTCTCTAACCTATCAAATTATGAGTCAATCTCTTGAGTGTTCATAGTACAAAATTCATAAAATATAACATTGCTACTCACTATGAATTTGCTTGTATCATGTGCAAGTAAATGATACCCATTTTTATTTTCAAAATACCCAAAAAAGATGCTGCATTTTCTACTTCATGGTTCCAACTTAGTTATGTGTTCAGTAGGAACTAAAGTGAAATGAAGACATACGAAAAATTTCAAGGGTTTAAATTTTGGTTTAAACCCATACCAAGCCTCATATAGAGTTTTAATTAAAAGTGCAGTTGTAGGGAACCTATTTCTCAAATACACTGTTATACCAATGGCTTTGACTCAAAACTTATCATTGAGTTGTTTATAGTGAAACATTACTTGAGTTGTACCATCTAAATTCATTTTCATTCATTTAGAGACTCCATTATACTATGGAGTATAAGTAATATTCTATTGTTGATGAATCCCATGTTGTCGACAATAATCTTAAAATTCATGTGAAGTATTTTTACCACCATTATTTGAATCAAGAGTGGCTAAATGTGAACTTGTTTATTTTTCAACGAAGTGAAACCAATCAACAATATTAGGGAAAATATTTAATTTTTTATCATAAAAAATACCCAATTCATCATAGAAAAATCATCAATAAACAACACAAAATATCTACACCATCCAATGGATGACTTTTTTATGTCACAAACATCACTATGAACTAACTGTAAACATATGTAAGTTCACAATGAAGAACTCTTAGGATAATTTTCCCTATTTTATTTTCCTAAAACACATGATTCACAAAAAATATAATCTTTGCAAAAAGTGGGAAAACCACTCACCATACCATATCTCTATAAGTCCACTAAAGAGTGAACATTAAAATGTCCATATTGGAGATGCTATAACCACTATGTAGACATAATACCTATAACTGCATCAAAAATTATACAAGTTACATTGTGGGAGGAAGCACTTTACAATGCAAAAGAACCAAATTTTCATCCTCATAACCTATGTACATGGTTTGGTATCCATCTTTCACTGAATTAATATAAATGAGCCCTTTTTAAATAAATTTTTGATAACCCTTCTCACGAATATTTACCAAGGAAATAATATGTTTTTGTAATGTGGAAACATACCAAACATTCTCCAAGTATTTGATGGAACCATTAGGAAGCAAAATTCTAATAGACCCAAGTCCCTATGGAGTATGCATAGACTTATTTGCCAAGGATATTGGAGTGAGAGATGCTTATTTGAAAGTTCAAAAGAAGTCTCACTTGAATGTCATGTGTTTTTTGGATCCTGTGTCTAAAACCCACACATATGTGAACTCATTTCTAGCTTCATATTCCATATAATCAATGTTCCCTAAAGCAATGATGTAGATTCATGAGTAGCATTGCCTAACTCATCATAGTCATGGTCATAATATAATTGAGTAGGGTTAGACTCATTCACCTTTTGTGGTTTCTAAATTTTGTCAAAAAAACCCTAAATAAAAGAAATGTGACCAAATTTCCCACATATATGACATTGAATGTCTGATCTACCTTGACCTTTACCTCTATAAGAGTTTTGACCATGTCCTCTATCACTCATCTAATTTGAAAGAGAATGGCTAGATTGTTTATTTGAATAGCTATTTTGATAATATATTCTACCTTTTTTTTGAAATTTAGCTCCTCTATAACCTCTACCCCCTCTATAAATTTTCCCTCTCTAATTTTGTTGACTAGAATAAGATGAGCTAGGATTGAACTCTGTAACATGGGTGTCCTCTATTTTCTTATATTTCTTGGGGAGAGAGAGGTCATGTTGAATAATCAAATCAGACAATTTATCAAAAGTTATGTCTATGATCTTGTTAGAGACATGTAACATTTCCACAAAGTTTTTATACAAAATAAGTAATCCTTTCAATGTAGCAGAAACAATGAGATCATCATCTAGTTTACCAAACTGAGTTTTAGTATACTCAGTATAAATATTTTTTAACTTATGAATGTAATCTATTATATCCCCATATTCCTCTAGTGACAAAGTAAACAACTTCATATCACACACACACACACACACACACACACACACACACACACACACACACACACACACACACACACACATATACATACATACATACATACATACATACATACATACATACATACATACATACATACATACATACATACATACATATATATATATATATATATATATATATATATATATATATATATATTCTTATGCTTGGGATTTTTATCATACAAGTTAAATAAAGTCTTTCATGCAATGTAACTAGGGGGAGAGTTTTGAATATGAATATAAGTATCTCCAGTGAAAAACACTTGATTAAAGCTAGATCCTTATAATCACACATATTAAAAATATAAATTTTAGACTATTCTATAGGTGACACAAGATTTTCACTTTTCACAACATCCCATAACTCATTGAAAATTAATGAAGCTTTCATCAATCATTTCCAATCAATGTAATTAGAAATCATTAAGTGATCACTATATGAAATACAATTTTGAAGTTTTGGCATTTTTAAATGAAATTAAATGGGAAACTGAAAGAACAACACACTCAAAGAACACTTTTCACAAAGTAATACTTCTATGAGGTTTTTCACTTAAATTCCACGTAGAGAAAAAGAGAGATTTTTGATGTGTTTTAAACTTACCCTCACAAAAAAATAAAATATTTACACCCTTATTTCACCATTTATATTTCACCAGTTACACCTTTATTTCACCAATTACACTTTGTCCCACTAAATTTCACTCTTTTACAAAATATATGCCCTTTAAAATGTTCAAAACATGCAAAATATTACGAAAAAATGGAATATCCCTTTGAAAAAAAAATCACCAAATAGAAAACTTGACCAAAAATAAGATTTGAACCTTGGACTTCCAACTTCCAACAATTCTTACAAAATTATCCTTTTCAATTGCTTTATGATCCTTTAAAAGACATATAAGGAGAAATATATATCTAAACCTTATTTTTTAATTTATGAACATTAAAAAAAATTACTTTCCCAAGTAAAAATTAATCATCCATGAAAATTTGAAAAAAGGTGAAAAACTATCTTGGCTTTTGCGCGACTCCAAACCCTATTTTTTTAATCAAACTTTATCAAAACTTTGGTAAATGAAATTTGTTATTTTATTTTATGTTCCAATGCCATTATTCATCCAAGGATACCATGGCTGAAAAAGTGAATTATGGAAACTCTTTCATGTTGATTCAGGCTGTATAAATCCATATAGCATTGTACAAATGAGATTTTGAGTAATTTTAAATAGTTTTAGCCAGCCTATTGAGGATTTTAATCAAAAATAATATGGATGGAGTATTTTGGATACCATGATAGCTATACAAGTGCTTATGAAGGTTGTACAAGCTCAAAAAATTACTTTAGATGCTTTTAGAAATGTTTTAAATCAACATTTTAATAGACAAAAGCTCTAAAACAAATATAAACTCATCCAGATTGATTCAATTTTTTTATACAAATTCATGGAGGTCAAACCATATGTTTACATGAGTTTTTAAATCTTAAAAATCCATACAAGTGGTTGGATTTGTTAGTTTGGGCATAAATTCAAGAATTGATTTGAATGAACAAGTTCTACAGGATTCAATAGGGAGGATCAAGCTTCAAAATGAAAAAAGAAGAAGATTTAATTTTGTTTCTTCTCAAACCAGCCATAAAAAATCAATTTCTTTAATATATTTAATTTATCAATGTATAAATTCTTCCAAACACAGGTTTGGAAAAGAATTTATTTGTAAAATTTGATATTTGAAAGTATTTTCAAATGTTAACTCCAAAGTATTTAAAAAAGGCCATACCTTATATTTGTAAAATTGTCATCACGTGAATATTTATTGTCCATTAAAATGAATAAAAATTGTTTTTGTTTTACCCAATATCACCAGACTTCCTTTTACCATGCTTTAATACCACTAATAGCACTCCAATTACTTTCAACCAACAAAATCACTTGGGGTAAATTTTGTGTCCACTGAGGTGGTTCTACAAGCATTTTATTAATCATAAAAAAATAATACATATAAGGGTGTCAATATTCCATTAACCTTTTCACTCACACAAACATAAATATACAACTTTCACCTATGACCAGTAAAAACCAACTAACCTAATAACTAACTTTTATGGTAATGTAACCTGAAAGTTAGTTTAATTATTAACCTCAAAACATAAATCAAAATAAGTAAATATAACTTATGATTATTTAAGGAGGTTTATTTATAAATAAATATGCATGCCCCTTTACATTTTATTATTACCTAACAACCTAACTTAAGGTAATACTTTGGAACAAGTCCTAACATTTATAAATGTGTTGGGTGGTGATGATGAGGGGTAATGACAGGATATTTCTGGGGATGTCATACACCAGAGGGTCCACATCATACACATGCCCTAAACTCAAGGAAATTGTTGGATTTACATAACCTACACCCATTACCAAGGGGTTTGTAGCTTTCAAGGTGGTAGAATATTTTATTGACTATTTTCTATTTGATTATGGAAGGACTCCGTGTCCAATGTGTGTATTGAATCAACAATGAAATTTCACTGATCTAGGTGTAATACATTAAGGTTATAGATTCTATCTTATTACTTTTTTTTGTTGTTGAAGTGAGTACTAAATATTTTGAAAATTACATGCTACATGGGTACATAAGGGAACATCATTGGTGATATAGTGTGAATGTCATGATGGAGGAATCTCCAGTTGAGAGAAAAGGTGTTTAATTGATGATCGGTCCCAAGTGGTAGGTAAGGTTAGTAGGTTTAATTCTCACACATTAGGGGGTGTCCACATCATACTATTAAAAAGGAAATATACTCTGGCCTTTATTTAATTGAGTGTGGGGTGAATTGGTGGTTAAAAAAAAATGGTATGAAGCAATCAATTTCAAGTAGATATCATACAATGGATATTTACTATAGTAATTATAGATGATATGGAATTTCTCATAAATTATTATATTACAAACCCCCAATTTTATATAATTTCTATTAATTATTGCTTAACACTTTATTTATAGTTGATTTTTTCATGACCTTTCACAACCACATACGACTTAGAGTTTGCACATTTAATATACTTTCTTGTGTATACATGGAGAAAACAACCAAATCTACTTATTATAGTATATAAAAGTCATAAAATGTTTGTCTTTTGATCTATTTGAAAACTACTTAATAAATTTTAATCTTGATAGTGCCCACCAATGTGATGTTAAAAATAGTTTTGTAAATTGCATGCCACTATAATATTATTATGAAAAGATAGGGTTTAGTTCATGTGTTTTCCTTGTGCCATCTACACTTGATGCAAACATGATTTTTTATTTCCATAGCTAGCTTGATGGTTTTCTTTGTGTTTTATCCATATAAAAAAATCATGGTGACATTTCTTACCTTTGTAATGATGTGTCATTAGTGAATGGATGAAATGTAACATGTCCAAATAAAGAAAAAAAGTTTTTTAAACATAAATAAATAAATAATATCTTACTAATCAGTAGTCATTGTCAAAAATAGCATTAGTGGCTCAATCCTTAGGTGAGGGTTTCATGAGAATAGATCAAATGAATATGGATATTCATTAGGACAATAAATGGTTGAGGATGGAGATGGAAATGAAGAAGAGATAGATGATTCTTGAGTCATAACAACACAATGCTAACATCGTCACTAAGGATTCTTCCTCCTCTTCCTCCAAGAATAAGTTCAATAAATTTTATTCCCCCATCATGTATGGTTTTGGTCTTATATTTCCTCTAATCTTATGTCTTTTTTAGTCATGACTTTCATTTTGGTTGAGTTAAAGTATGCAACTTAAAACCTTTGATCTTTTTAGCTAGGGTTTCAAAAACTTGATCAGAGGTTACGTAGGTTTTTAAAAAAAAAACAAATGTATACCGATAGGAACTCAATTAAATGTGTATGATGCCACCACTTTTAACATCCAATATCACGTATTGTCTTTGCCATCCACCTATGTTGGAAAACTATCTATCATGTTTATCTAGTGCCTTGCTTTATCTGGAAATGTGTTTGTGTGATTCAAGAATGAAAAAGTAATTATTTTTCAAACAAACTATTCCACCATCACTCCCACAGCATAAACCTTTACTCTTTGGTGATATTATTACTCAACCCTATGCTCAAGGATTCTTCTTTGTGATTTGAGCCTTAGCTACAGACTAAGCAATCTTTCTTCATAGAGGCCCTTGATCGTGAGACTAATACCACATGCCAAGGGACCCATATTATAAAACAAACTTGGATTCATAGTGTTTTTTGGATTTACATTCCCTATATCAACCATTACAAAGTGTTTCATAGTTTTCAAGGTGGAAACATCTTTGATTTGTTATTTTCTATTGTTGAGGGTGGATGAGGATGTCATGAGTGATGATTTGATTGTAGTAGAACTCCAAGTTTGATGTGTGGCTTGAATCACAAATAAATTTTGTTGATATGGGGATAACACATTGACGTCCCATAGTCTATCTTTTTTTTTTTCATGTACGAAGCAATCAATTTCAACTAGATATTAGACAATGGATATTTACTATAATAATTATAGATGATATGAAATTTCTCATAAATGATTATATTATAATCCCTATATTTTCTATAATATATTTTAAAGCTAATGCTTTATTTATAGTTGATTGTTGAAATATCTTTTAAAAATATAGACAACTTACAATTTAAACCATTAATAGACTTGCTTGCATATGCATGGAGAAAATAACCAAATATGTTTCTTCTAGTATACAACATATATAACAAGTTCATTTTTTAGTCTAATTGAAAACTACTTAATAATTTTTAATCTTGATAGTGCCTAGCAATGTGACATTAAAAATTGTTTTGTAGATTGCATGTAGTTAGGAGATTATTTTGAATATATAGGGTTTGGTTCATGTGTTATCTTTGTGCCATCTACACTTTATGCACACCAAGATTTTGTATTTCCAAAGGTAGATCAATGGTTTTATTAGTGTTTTATCCATAAACAAAAAAATTATGGTGGGATTTCTTACCTTTTTAATGAAATGTGCCTTTAGTTAATGGATATGATGTATTATGTCCAAAAAAAGAAAAGAAAAGTTTTTTAAAAATAAATAAAAAAATTATATCTTAATGACCAACAGTCACTATCAAAACTAGTGTTGGTGGTTTGATCCCTGGGTGAAGGTTTCATGAGAATATATTAAATGAATATGGAGATGCATTGAGATAAGTAATGGTTGAGGATGGAGATGGAGATGAAGAAGATAGAGATGATTCTCAAGTCACAAAATCATAATGTTAATGTCACTACTAATGATTCTTCCTCCTCTTTCTCCAAGAAGATGTTTAAGAAATTATAGCTCCCCAAGATGTATGCTTTGGGTCTTCTTTTTCCTCTAATTGTGTGTATTTATTGATCAAAATTTTGATTCCTACTAAATAAAAGTATGCAGCTTCAAACCTTTGCTCTTTTTGGATAGGTTTTTAAAAACTCAAGCATAGATTCCATACCTTTTATTTTTTATAGTAATAAGAACTCAATTGAATATGTATGATGTCACTAGCTAAAAGATCCATTGCCAAAAATTGGATTTTGTCATGTCCATTTGTTGGAAATCTATTTTTTATGTTTATCTAGTACCTTATTTTATTTGTAAATGTGTCTATATGATTCAACAATGGCAAACTAGTGATTCTACAACCAAACAGTTCCACCATCACTCCCACAATAGAAATGTTTACTCTTTGGAAATATCTTTATTCAACCCTATGATCAAGGAATTTTATTTATGATTTGAGTCTTAGGTATATACCGATAAATCCTTATTTGTAGAGATCCCTCCTCATGGGACTAACACCACATGCTAGGGGACCCATATTGCACACCAAACTTGAATTCATGGTGTTGGTTGGTTATGCATGCCCTACATCAACCATTTAAAAGGGGTACATAGCTTGTAGGGTGGGGACATGTTTGATTTGTCATTTTATATTGTTGAGGGTGGACAAAGATGTCATGAGAGATTATTTTATTGCAACATAACTCTAATTCTAATGTATGGCTCGAATCATGATGCAATGTCACCAATGTCAAGTAAAGACATTAATGTCCCATAATCTATTTTATTGCTTCTATTAAATAACGTTGCTAATAAATTGACACCCATATACAAAAGTGATGTGTACGAAGACCCAAACTCAAGCAATTGAATTAAAAACTACCAAGTGTCATAGCCTAGTTAGTTGATTCAAACAACAAAGAAAAGACAAGTTGGCCCAATACACCATAAATAAAGAGAATAAACAGATTAATAAATGACCAAAGTCCACATGGAAAATTAGAAAACATTTTTATGAAAGTGACATTGAAAAATGAGGTTGTGTTTCTTCATATGGTATGACAATGTATTAATCAACCTACAAACAAAAATGACACAATATATAAATTTTCAATGAATAGTCACCCACATTATAAATAATCAATAAGAAATATTCAAAATTATTTTACACCATGCCTAAAAAAACATGACATGCAAACATTGTGAAGGGGTATGTAGCTTGCAAGGTTGAAACATCTTTTAGTGGCCATTTTCTATTGTTAAAGGTGGATGAGGACATCATGAACACTGATTTGATTGTGATAGGGATCCATGTCCAATGAGTGGCTCAAATATTCATTACAATGTTATTTATATGTGGAAAAGACATTTAGGTACATATAGAATTTAATTAAGCTTAACAACATACATAAACGCCAATCTTGGATCCCTAGAAGGAAGGGCAAGGTGATAAATAACATGCAAGTGGTGAAACATTTCAACATGTGTTAACTGGTAATGGTGATTGGTAATGATAAGGTATTTCAAGGGATACCATATTAAAAAGGTTCTATATTGTATAAAAAACCTATATTTAGGGTGGTGATTTTATTTACATGAGTGGATCACCCATTGTAAAGGGGTCCATAACTTGAAAGATGTTGACATCTTAGATTTTTCATTTTATATTTTTGAGAATGGATGAGGATGTTGTGAGATCTAATTTGATTGATATAAGAATCCATGTTTGATATGTGGCTCAAATCATTGATAAAATATAATAACACTTGAAAATGAAAAAATACATCCCTTCCCAATATACTTGTTGGTGACCTAGGACATCTTCCCCCTATAAATGAATATATGAATGTATGCAGGAAAGTCATCTAGCCACACCCTTTGACAAGAATTCGACATAGTATTAATATTACACATAAACTTACATCGATAAGTATGCACAAAAAATAAGCTACTATTCACATATTTATTGATGAACATCAAAAATGCAAACCCAACAATAGAATACTGAAGTATGCTCATGTCTAGAACATCATCCTTCATACATCAAAAATAACATGAAAATTTCAAAGTGTCAATACATTTGTATGCAACTAATAGATTGGGAACAATACATAATAGGAATATGCTAAAATAATTAAACATTCCAATAATAATATGCAAAGTAGAACATAGAAAATAATAGGTGACACCAATCCAAGACACTCAAATCAAGTAAAGTGTGCTTATAAGTAAAGGACAAAAAATTATGTTGACATCCCTTCTATGGGTGACAACAAGGTTAGTTAATGGATCCATTAAAGAAAAGTTCACATTATCTACCACATAAATTAGGTAATCCCTCTTCCAAATCATTTATAAAAAAATATGTTTTCTTAATATATACACAAAAGTACATTTTCACAACATTTGTTCTTTTATTTGCTACTCTTCACCTACTTTACACTAATAAACAATTAATAAAATATATAATGGCATTAATATATAATTGCTTAAAAAATATAATATAACTATTATTTTTAATATAATATATTATAGTAAACATAATATGTTATATTATTAAATTAAAATTATATATTTTATATTATATAATAATATGTTATTATATTAATATATTTTAGTATTATAATTTTTTAGATATAAAAATTGAATATATATTATATTGTAATCATCTAAAAATAACACTTGAGTGATAAGAGTGTTACTTGAGACCACCAATCCCTATCTTAGTCCTAGACCTATCTTAGGGCATATTTAGACACTTATCCAGCCTTTTTATGGGCCACACACATCCCTAAACATTCCCAAAGCAATCCTAGATCCTCACTTTAGCATCTTGAACCCTAGTGCCTTAGGTTTTGCCACCTGGACACTAACACCATAATTTGGATAGTAGCACCAATGGCACTACTTTCCCAGTTTTGGTGTTATTGTCCTTTTCCCACCTTTGTCCATTGACAAATATATTTTCAAAACAACAACCACCTAGAGTCAACCTAGACCTCTTTTAAGACCTACACAAGCACTAGAATAGTATATGTACATGAATTTTATCCATTTATCCACTAGATGGAAATTAGATACAATAACACAAATTAACTTAGATAAAGTTGTGCACAATCAAGGTTATAAATCCCTATTCTTCCCTACTTATGCATATAAGCTATCTACAACATTCCTATCTAGGATTACTCAAATTTATATTCTCAAACACACTCAAAACACTCAAGTCATAATTCATACTAGCTTTACTTTCACTTTCACTATCACTTAGGTGGGGATAACTACATCAGGCTTGATCATTCCTTAGAGTATTAGTATGTAGGAAAATCTCATCATAGTGGGGTGTTGAAGATGTAAAACCTACCCCAATAACATCACACTTTACTATTGTGCCAACTAGATGCCCTCAAAATATGTAGGTTTAGGGTTTGCATATAAAATCATTCAAAACATGTCATCAACATGGAGTTAGAACTCATACACATAGGAATAGGGTTGACAGTCTCAGACATAGGTGTACCTAGAAGATTAGAGTAGTTTTTCATAGAGGACACTAGCACCATTACCACTACTATCAACTCAGGGTATTACTTTCCAAGAAGGGTTTAACACCTGGATCCTATATGTGACACTTAGATCAATTATTGTCCTAGTTGGTATCCTCCATATCTCTCATCTCAGTCAATTTATAGCTAAGTACTCATTTACATCATTTATTACTATTTTTAGAAAGGTCAAATTAGGTTAGTTATATTAAAAATTAGTGGTTGTATTTATTGTATATTTATAACCTAATTTACTATACTCATATATTTTAACAACCTAGGGCTTACACTCTATAACCCTAAAAAGTTAAATCATTTATTGAACCTAACTTACTTTGAATATTACTAAAACCATAGTCCTCGTTGTTATTAGGTTTTATACCCTTCTTGTTCCTATTTACCTTGACTATGTTAGGCTTTCCAAATTTTATATATTTTGTTTTATCAACACTATTTCATTTTATTTATTATATGCCACCTAAAAAAGTTATCTCTCTTCCCTTAATAAGAAGTGCTAGGCTTAGCGACAATCCTATTGATCATACCCAAATTCCTTCTATTCAAGATTATAGTAGGGAAAAAGGACCAATTACAACCCCTATCATTAATTTTTCACACCTTGATTATGTGGACTTCAATGATAATGCATCTGAAGATGAGTAATACAATCAAGATCAAAATGATACACTAGATGAGAATCGAGATATTGTTCCTACACTTAACAATGAAAATTTTATAGTCAATAAAGATGATATTTTATAGATTTGGAGAGATAGACTTTGGGAATATCCCCATGATCATGCACATATTCTACAAGCCATAATGGAAATAAAGAAAAAATCAAATAATGGTCAATTTTCCACTCCCCCAGATAACAATATTGTTATACCTCCTTTGGGGTAAACTCAACTTGTACAACAACCTATTTTAACTCAAAAACCTTCAATAGAAGCTATAAATCTTATGAATAGTACACGCTCTTATTCTCCTGATTTAGAATCCCTTATGTATGAAATTCATTATCTATAGACTAAGGTGTTACATCTTGAGCAGGGTGCTACTAAGCCATCACATGTCTTGGATTCTCATGTTCCTTTACATACATCTTTGGCACATGACATAGCATTAAATCCTTTGACATCTAGATTCATGGCACCTAAGCTTACTTTTTATGATGGCAAGGGTGACCTAGAGTACCATGCACGAGCTTTCCACACAATATGTTTGGACTATGTGTCTAATTATTGGATACTTACTAAGTTATTCCCATGCAGTCTAAAGGACTATGCCTTATAGTGGTTCTATGATCTTCCAAATAAATCTATCACAACATTTAATCCATTGGAAGATATGTTCTTATCACACTTTTCAATTAACATCAGTGATAAGATCTCATATGTCTTATGATATAAAACTATATTGGTAAAGATGACTATCACCATGGCAGATAGAGTGATATAATACATATTCAAATAGAGTTTACTACGAGCATTTCATGAATATATATTATTCAATAAGTTTCAAACATTCACATATTTATGCTACACAATGAAAGAAAGGGAAGTCAATCTTCTCTCTATGGGAAAGTTAAAGTACATAACTAGATCAGAGTCAACTACTAAGAGTTATAATAAGCCTTCATATAAAGTAATGGCCAATGAAAACAAGAGTGATCCAAATGCCATAGTTAACATAGATTTAGAGCCACCTCCTCTCTTGGTTTTATCAGCTCCTCCACAGAGAGTTTTCACCAACCTTCCAAAATCACCAGCACATGTTTTATAGTATCTCCTAGAATGAAATGTCATATCTCTCCCTCCCATCAAAGAGGTTGGTACGACATGGAATTTTATGACTATCACAAGGAATTAGGCCATAATAAAAACTGATGCATCATCTTGAAACATAAGATACAAAATTTAATAGAGGCTAAGATCATTCATGTGGGAAAACCCACAAAGGCACTTAAAGTTTAAAAAATAGAAGCTAAGGCATTGAAAATATTTTTAGGTATTTTTTCAAAGCATATAACTAATGAGGTAGGGGGAACTTTAGGTGTTCACTATATGTATCAACAACATCCACCACCAACATCATATCACACTACTACAAAAGATGCACACCCCTTACATAATATCATTGGTGTGTATCATACTAAAGTGCCATTTAGATAACTCATCACATTCTCTGAGTAGGAGATTGCCGATTACGATTTAGATTTATATACACTTTTTTTATGATCCTACATTGATCATCATCTTATTTAGAGTGTTATGGTTGAAAATGGGTCAAGTATTAACATGTGCACTGTCAAACATATATGACATTTGGGTTATTTAGAGCAGGAAATTTCTTCTACTAACATTGTTATTCATGGTTTTAGTGGCCATTTTTAGATCTCCATTGAGGAGATTGTACTTCCTCTATAGGTTAGACTAGAACATGGTTACTATATTCTTAGTAGTACCTATTACAGGAACATTTGACATTTTATTGGGTAGGTCATGGATACAGTAGCTATGATCCATTCAATATAGTGTGCATATATGCTTCAAGTACATACATGTTAATTAGGTGATCATAGTTGAGGGTCTTTCATATGAGTATCCTTTACCTATCCCATAATAAGTCACACTATAGATACTAGTTATATTTTTGAGCATAATTCCCATCATTACACCACATAGTTTAGTCTATCCACCAAAGGTGAGGTATACTCTTATAGTGTTACCACGTACACATACTCTCCCATATATACCCTTATTATAGAGACCCATGTGTTAGAGATATGTTTTAGATTATAGAAGGCCTCCCTTTACCCCTTTCCTTTTAATATTAGTGTTATTAAGTTCATAGGGTTCTCATTGCAAGGCACTCATCCCAGTTATAACATCTTTTACTAGATGGGTCCCTGAGACCCCTACAGTTCACAAGATACCCATGTTAGATTCATGAATTCCTAACACCACTCATAGGAAATGTCAATTATAGATGACTTAGTACAGTAGGTTTTGGGACATCAGTTATCTTTTCACACAACACACATGATTATTTTTCCTTTATTTGACATAGGCCACACTGATGAGTCTGCCATGAGACTCATCGGTTAGTATGTTCCTTCCTAATTGGAAATAGTTCCCTTATTTATTGACCCTTATATATAGTTTAATTTTCATGTTACTTATACATAGCTTATATCCAAAAAATAAAAAAACAATATAATATATCAAAACACTCAAATATTTACTTAAAAAATACAAATTATAGATTGTATACATTATTATGTTTACACTTTTTATAATTTATAGGTATTAAATATGATATCCTTTTTAGTATAGTTAGTTTTTATAACATGTACATGCTTCACTTATTCTTATAGAATGTTCACATATACTTACAAGACCTGATTCCACTACACAAATCTAAATTTACTACTATCTACCCAGTAGGGACATATACACAAATACACAGATTCTTTGTTTGATCCATTAACCCATTTGGGGGAATCTTATACACAGTTTTGTTTACCAATTTACATATTTCTAAACACCACATCACAGATTTAACATTATTATATCTTGATACTAAGCATCTTATACCTACTTAGATTTTTTGCTGACCAATACTACTTTAGACTGATACAACTTATGTACATTTTTTATCTTATATAGATTTGTACCACAAGTTCATGCATACTTTCATTTCTATTTTTCATATTTTAGACTTGGTTGTATCTGTATACTTCTTCTATTTGAGGGAATTTGAATATGCCATTACTTTGTGGCTCTACACCAATGTCTTCTCATTGTATACATGATTTGGACATGTGTCTATGTCTTTGTGTGTGCCTTATTGATTGTGTATATAGACATTCAAACATGTCCTTCCATGTGGCTCTAATCCAACTTGATTTTTGTTTGTGTATGTGGAAATTTTAACATGTCATTTGATGTCTTTATTTTCTCAGATTTAGTAACATGTGTCCATGTCCTTTGTATTGTGTCCTCTTGGCTTACTTTACATACCTCATGTGTGTTATATTTATGATTTATTGTATGCTTTATGCCCATGATACTTGTCTCTTTATTGTTACACATTCCAATTTTAGATGACATGAGGGACCTTATGCATATCCCCTTCCTTCTTGTGTGCCTTTATGGACATCATGCCCCATCCCCCTAGATAGTTACTCAGTTATTACTTAGATTTGTATTCATATACATTATTATATCTATCTTGACAAACTTGTAAATGTTATATCTAACATACATCATGCATTAAAAATTATGCTCAGACTATCTTACATTTTGATGTTATGTATGCAAATTATATTAGTTTATTACATATATATCATATATGCTCTAGCTAATACACATTTTATAGCACTTTCTTTTGAGGATAGTTCTTACATAAGTTCAACAAATCCCCTCAAAAGTGTGGGCATCCATAGAGGTTTATCATAGAGATCAAGTTATTCAAATGCACTCAGAGTATAGTTTTCATCACACAAGGATAGAATATAGAAATTATTTTTAGGAAAACAAAGTGGAAAATAGTGGTACAAAGGCTAGTCTCAGTTGCACAAAAATCACTACAGTTGGATATTAGTGCCTAAATTATGACACTAATGCCATGTTACATCTTGATTCTCCTCTAGATTCATTAATCTGTTAATTTCTATTTTTTGTGGTTAATGATTAGTTATATTATTATGTTAAGTGGTTGGATTAGTACTATGTTGATTTATCAACAATTATATATTAGTTATAATAATGATCATTAACTTTTTATTAGCTATTCATATTTTTTTATGGTACATTATGATCATGATTATTTAGTTTATTTTGTTACAGTAGTTTATTATGGATTATTTCATTATATGATCTAATTACTATGTATTGAATTGAGGTGGATGCAGGATGGAGTCCACCATCTTGAATATGACTGAGGAAGGGTATCATTAGAGAGGATGGAGAATATGGAGATGAGTGGGGGATGAGATAACTAAGATAAAACCCTACACATGCCACTTAGTTAACATTATATATGTGTTTGTTGATTGGTTAATAACTATTATTAGCAACATGCATCATATTACTAATGTGTTTCCTTACCTTGTATTATTTACTTGATTGGTAATGTTTGATTATCATTTATGCATTTATGTCAATTTAATTACATTCTTAAGAACTTTTGATGAGTAATATGCTTGTATGATTGTCTTACTCTATTATATTAGCACTGATTAGAAACTCACTATGATTTTAGATGCTAAACACCATATGGGTCTAATGTGTGGCATGCTTATGCAATGATAATTAGAATATTTTATTAACTTAAGGCATGTTGATTTGTAAGGGGTTGATGACTAACCTTAGACCTCATTTGATTAAATAAAAGTCATGATGATTATTTGGAGGTCAAATGCAATTTTTTTAACAATGATGTTAATATGATTATTTTTTAACTATCTAAATTATTTGAAAATTAATTATAATTTATACAAAAATATGGGTGGGTTATTTGTAAACGACCCTAGGGATGGGCTTGACCCAATATATAGGGTTGATTACAAATAAGCCAAACCCTACCAGTTATGGCTATGTGTAATGTGTATTCTAAAAACTATATATTATTCAATGTTTTATTATTTTACCATGTTTTCGATATAGAATAAAAGGAAAAGATTGAGAACTAACATTTGTTAAATTCTTTGAAAAGTGGTGGATATAACATCTTGGATATATTTTAGGTCTTTCATATTTGTTTTATGACCCTTTGAATTTGATATTTTTGGGTGAAAAGGGGGTCTGGTTGTAAATGAAACTCAAACCCATTAAGGGAAGATGTAAGTGTCTCTACTCAATTTTACCATATGTAGTTTCTCTATTTAAAACTCAGCTCATATCTTAGGTCAAGACAACTTAGAAATAAAATTAAATGGAAAAATAAAAAGGGGTTAAACCTATAGTTGTATATTAGTGATTTTCTTATACATAAACATTTGAATTTTTGTATTATGGAATGATTTGGAAGCAAGGTTTGACTGATTGTTTATTTATAAATTTGGTCTTAAAGTTTTAATATAAAGTCAGTTATGAACATTTTGGGTTATATTTTGAATATTTTTATAATGAACATATGACTATATTTTTGTCAAAATAAAATGACTTATTGAATTAATATTCATTGATAATGATAAATAGTTAGAGGATTGACTTAGTTAAGATAAGTCAAGCCTGTAGCTATTATGATATAATTACGAGATGTTTGGTATTTGTGTTCTTGATTAGATAATTAAATGGGAACATTAATTTTGTGATTGATGTCATAAGGTATTTGAATGTTTGATAAAACCTATAGTTTTGAGAGAATTCATTTTATAGGTTGTTCAATTCAACTGTGTAATTATATGTATATGTATATATATATACCAAAGGTTTAATGTAATAATTCCATAAATACCCTATTATGTGTGTGCGTGCATGTGTATGTATGTATGTATGTATATGTGTGTGTATACACACACATACATATACATATTATGTATGTATATGTGTGTGTGTGTGTGTGTATACAATTTGATCTTTATAGAATTATTCCATTAACTCTTTGGTGTTTATATATATGGAATAATTCCATAAAGACCACATTAAATATAATTGTATATGTATGTGTGTGTGTGTGTGTGTGTGTGTGTATATATATGATATATGTATGTGTATATATGTATTTATATATGTATATGTCTATGTATATATGTATATGTGTGTATATATATATGTATATGTGTATATATATATATATATATATATACACACATACATACATACATATATATATATATAGACACACACACATATACATATACATATACATATATATACATATATATATATATATATATATATATATATATATATATGTATATATGTATATGTGTGTGTGTGTCTATATGTATGTATGTATGTATGTATGTATGTATGTATGTATATATATGTGTGTGTGTGTGTGTGTGTGTGTGTGTGTGTGTGTGTGTGTGTGTGTGTGTGTGTGTGTGTGTGTGTGTGTGTGTGTGTGTGTGTGTGTGTGTGTGTGTGTGTGTGTTAATATTGAGGTTGTATACTATATGATGTTCTACTAGGATTATATACTCTTATATATGCTTTAAAGTCTTATCCGAAATAAACTTCTATTTGAAGTATTTTGGAAGCAAAAAGTGACATATGTTTCTCTCCTATTGATCATTGTACAGGTATAATAAATGAAGTATCACAACACATCAAAGGTATATCACCAACCTAAATTTTGAGATCTTGAAAGGTGTATGGCTCGTAAGAAGACATGATTCAATGTAAATACAGATAAATTTTATGAATTCCACATGTTCATGGAATGCACGGTAAACAAGGCAAATTTGGTAACACTACGTGAAATTTTTTATCATGATATCTTGAGGTCCTAACATGTGGACACTAGTTATGCCCTTGTTCACAATAAATCCATGAAGATATTCAAGTCAAATCATAATGGACATAATAGTGGGATATTTAATGAAAGCCATAGATTGTTAATAGTCTATGGATTTTTGAATGTATTGATGTCACACATTTTTTTTATAAGATTTAAAAACATATGAATGGAAATGCAAAGTTAATGTGAATACAATTGATATTAACTAACCTCAATTGTTAGAGTTTTTTCACAAAGCCAAATCATTCTAAATTTAAAGAACACCAAGAATGTCATAGGGAACAATATAAAATTAATACGGCTACATGTTCTTCCTCTTACTCACCTAAAGAGTTCATAGATGCTAATTTTTCTCTTGATGTCTTGACAAAAGAGCATTACAATTTTATTTTCAAAGATATAGAATAATCTTACACCCTAAGTGATGATGAGTGAGCCACAATAGATAAGATTGAATGCATGTAAGACATTCTCATCCTCAAAATATTTGTTCTTCATCAAGTTATAGCCAATCAAAAGGTATTTCAATGCATTGACCTCTTTTACAATGTCTTTAATAAATGTACATGGAAACATGGCATTCTCTATTCTCCTAATTTTATAAATAAAGTAGTTTTAATATTTGGGGTATAATTTTAGAATTTTTATAATATTTTAAAACCCACATTTTCCTATAATCAAGAAGTTACTTATAATTGGTTTTAGAAAAATGACTTCATTGAAGTATTAAAAGATATGGCTAAAGATTGTGTTTGATGGGTGAACAAAGGTAATGTTGATGCATACATTGTTAAAACCTCATATGGGGGGTAAGAGTAAGAACGATTTTAATGAATAGATTTGTTGGGCCTCATATACCCTAGGTGAAATAATTTCTTACAATTTGAAAAAAAATAGATTCAATGGTTCAAGAAGGCTATAGTTTTTACATGATGTCATATTTTTTTAAATGTCTACCTAAATTTTGAACTAGCATCTGAATCATCCACATGTCATAATCTCATGGCCTAAGGGTTATAGAGTGAACATGATACAATTGTTCACCATATTAATTTTTTTAGATCCATTATGTTATTTTATCCATCTTCATATCCTATGAGATCCACCACTTGAATTTATTTTATGTAATAATATTAGGACATGTGTTTCCTTTTGGTTTGATCAAAATCATGAAAACTTTATTAAAACCTACAAATTAATATTCCAACTATGTGGATGCATTGAACCTTTCAATTATTCTTCTAAATTTTTGGAGTCCACAACTTTACCTACAATGAAAAGATAAAATATAAGTGATAATAGATGTCAACCAAGATGAACATGTGGCATCCATTGAGTAATTACAAGTCAGATAGGCTCAAACTTACCTTTTTATAGTTTATTCAAATTTATAATAGATGTCAACCAAGATGAACATGTGGCATCCATTGAGTAATTACAAGTCAGATAGGCTCAAACTTACCTTTTTATTAACTTAGTGATCACACATCTATGTTCAAATCAGTTAAACTTTCTAATGGAATATATTAGTGTTTGTGTATGTTCCTTTACACTAAATACAAACAAGTCACATTTTTTTTTTCATGTTAAGCATACAATATGTGAAAATATAAGCAACATAAATCAAGACACATGAAATTAATATTGTGATCATGCATTCACATAGTCACATTGAAAAATAATGGTCCCAATAAAATTTGTTGATGTATTAAGCTATGAATACCATTTTATAGTCTCATGTATCCATTTATTATGTAAGAAAAAAATACCAACAAGTGATACTAACTTTTAAACAAATAAATAACACAAATATAATCATCAATCAAATAAAATTCTGACTCCCAAAGTCAATTTCTTATTTTGGCTTGTGGCACAGAATAAAAATATAATAATTGACAACCTAACTAAAAGGAGGTTGATTTTCCCCAACATGTACCCAATTTTTCAAAGTTCAAAAGATTTTGTTCACCACCTCTTCCTCGAATGCCCTTTCAATGTGTCTCTATTTAATGACTTACTAAATCAACTTAACTTGGTTTGGGTTAAACCAAACAATGTCCTAGATCTCATTGTAAAATGGAATTCCCCTTATAATATCCCTTCCCTAGTATTCCTTTGACGCATTTCTTTCCCTCATTGGTTTTGGTGTATTTGGAAAATTTGCAATGATGATTTTTTTCTCAACAAAAGATATTAGCTAAAAAGTGTCTTCCCCTACCTTTGCTAGAGCATTACAAAAAACTAAAAAATTTTCCCTCCCAAAGACAAAGATATTGCCCCTCCAGGCTTGCTTATTCTCAAAAAATGGGACATCCAATAGGTCTTTTGCTCTCCCTCAAAATATTTAGTCTACAAGCACACCAAATGGAAGGCTCCTCTAGAAGGTTGGGTGAAACTAAATTTTGATGGCACCTCTAAGGGCAACCCAAGTCCTATAGGGGTGGTGTTAATATAATTAATTCTAAAGTGGAGATGTTTGATACATATGTGGGTCTAATAGGAACCCAAATGAATCACCTAGTCGAGGCCAAGGCTGCCCTATGGGGTATATAGTTGGTGACAAGCGTCAACCATAATAAGATCATTATTTAAGGTGATTCGTTGAACATCCTAAATTCTTTGGAAGGAAAGACTACACCCTTAAACACCAATAAGTGCATCATTAATGACACTAAACATATCTTAATGGGGATACCTCACATCCAACTCATACACACTTATAAGGAAGGAACAATATGGCCGACCTCCTCACCAGTTTTGAAGTTGATCTCTACCTTTTAACTAACTATCATGATGTAGATAGGATCCCAATAATGCTCTAAATTCCATACATGTTGAAGGTACCAATGTAAGTATAAAATATGATGCATCCACATGTGTATGACCTCACCTCGAAGGGGTGGATCTCAATTAGATTGATCCAAAATTATTCCAAAGAAAGAGGTTTTAATTATTTTTATGAGCCTCTAGCGGGACTTCCAAACCACTTATGCTATTTTCAAATTCATCCCTTCTAGAAACTTCATCCCACTCATTTCATCTATATACACATAGTCTCTATGGGAGGTGACAGGGTTAGGTAAGAACCTAATTCTTACAAGGAGGTTTGCAAATAGAAGAAATTATGGAAGAAGCTAAAAATTGGGGACTCATAAAATTTATGGAATGGGTTATGAAACATAATGCTAAGATTTCCCATGATTTCGTGGTTGCTTGGAATAAGTGGGAAGTAACCATCTACGACATCACCATTAACATTTTGGAGGATTTCATTGATGAAGCCACCAAAATGCCATATATAAGAATAAAGGCTTTTAAAGACTAGTCAAAAAATCAAGAGTCACTATAGCACTTTTTTAGAACAAATGAATTTGTGCAGACAAATAAAAAAGACTTTCCCCAAGCTGATCTTCCACATTATTGGCCTGATAATTGCCTTCATATCATTTGGTACATGACACTTGAAGGTAAATATACGCTTATCTTCTCCCACCAATTTTTGATTTTAAATCATTTCATCTGGTATAAAATTAGTTTGCCCTAATTTATTTTAAAGTCCCTTGAGAGTATCATCCTACTGCACACAAATCCCATCCTTCACCAAGGATTAACTCTCCTTTTGGTTAAACATGGCCAAGTTCTCTATGGTTAGGAGGTCCCCCCTAAGGGTTCTTCCTTTGGGGAGGACCCCCTAGTGGAGGATCCCATCGAGGGATCCCACTAGCTCTCTGATCACATCCCTTAGAACATTTTATCAAAGTGCCCCTAATGACCTTCCACTTAAACTATTTATCCCCAAACTAAAATCCATTGCCCTAGAACTAGGAACCTCTATGAATATATCTTGGAAAGCAAAATACATTGTTATGGAAGAGCTGGAAAAAAATATATTGTAGCTTGAGAATTTCAATTCAAAGGTCTAACAAGCAAGTTTGGGTCTTCCAAACTCATTCAAAACTAGAATGTACTCCACAAATAGGCTGAAACCATAGTCTAAGATTTCATCCTTTTTGCATAGACCTCTTAGTCCCCTAAATTTCAATCACCAAAGGTTTTAAAATCCCCCCTCAAGGTTCCCCTCAGGGGGTCCCCCTAAGTAATCCCCCATGCAAGCAAAAGGAAAAAAACACCCCAAAATGATCTTCCCCAAAGAAATGGCAGATTGCCCTAGGAACTGCACTTAGGATAAAATATCAAAGGAAAAACAAATCATCCCTATGAAGGACAATGCAGATGCTGAAGACTTTTAGGAGGGACTCTCCTCCTAGTTCTATTTTAATTTCCTATTTTGTTCTCACTCTAGGTACTATAACTTTTTGTTTTTTGTCTTCTTGGCCCAGTTTTTGGCCTATTGACTCTCCTGTACTACATTTTGGTGGTTTTAGGTCCCTTTAAAACCTAGATTTTACCTTATCAAATAAAAAAATCATCAATCAAATAAATTTTAAAACAAGACATGTGGCTTACACACAAGCTCATAGTTTTAGGAGTTTAAAGAATGCAATTGATCTAGAAAATGGTCTTGTGGATACGTAAATTTAATAAATTAATATTTTGAAACAGAATTGAGTTGACTTACTACCATAAAAAATATATAAAAAATGAACTAAATTTAATATCTTTTAATAAATTTTTGAGGTGTCATTAAGTTTTATTGAAAGGGATTGTTAAGGTCACATATGGGACTGAGTATTATGAATAAGGTTAATTATGACTAAGTCTCAAAAATACCTTGGGACCAAATGTAATTTATTGAATTAAATTATAATTTTTTGGGTTTCTATTTATTTGAAAAGGAATGGGGGGTCTTGGACACAACATGTTGTACGTCAAGCTCTAAAAGTTTAATAATGTCATAAAATAGGATTATACTTTCCCATGAGTTATTGATTATTATAATCATTAAATGGTGTATTTAAGACTTTAAGAGTGCCTTAAAACCAAATAATGGATACATCACACTTTTGAATGATTAAACCTTCTCGAAAAGAACCAAGAGATGGTATAGAGTCCCATATTTTATTTAAAATGAGATTCATAATAGAGTTTAAAGTGATGTATTTTACATATTAAAAAATGATGTTTATTTAATTTTGTATGTATAAGTAGAGGGAAATATGCATTTTCTATTGATTTACAATATAAAATTTGAAATACGTTAAAAAAATATATTGGTCTTAAACATGCATATCATGTTCCTAGTAGTTGTAAATATGATGTGTCACAATGTGATTGGTTATTTTACATTATTAAAGTTTTCTAAAAGTTATCTAATAAATGTGTGGATTGTAAAACTAATTTTAATTTTAATATGTTTAAATATTGGATAATTTTATCTCATGTTCTACCACAAGTACTGGTACATGCTTATTGGCTTCTCTCCCTTACCTCTTGTTTTTATAGTAGATCACAAGATTAAAATTCATAACGGTGTCTTCATTAAAATTTTCATTAGCACTTATTTTAATTTGTATATTTGATTGAAGACACATGAGCATCAATTTCCTCTAAAACTTCCATTTTAAAAATGAATACGAATATGAGTAACCATTCATATTTCATATTGTTCCCTTAACACAAACACAACATGCAAAAATAAAAATCTTGTTAAAGTATTGGTTCCATAGATGGGCATGCCATGTATAAGTATTGAAAACTTGTATTTTTATAATTCTTAAATAAGTCTAAAAACAAACCTAAATTTTACGTTTCATCTCTCTAAATTGACAATACATATAGTATTTTGCTTCCACAAATGACTACTTCACCACCAAGCACAACATAGCTCTAATTAGAAATAAATATTGTGAATTAAATCTAGCTAAAAATACTTATACAATCAAAATACTTCTTTTAAAAAGATATAAAAGTACATATTATTGAATTAATTACTAGATACATATTTTATTGTGCAAGTACAAACATAATTTTTACTTGCCTAAAATGTCAAAACCAATTATTCCATAACTCAAAATGTATTTTCCAAAAAATTTATATCTAAAATAATGCTTTAAAATTTTATAAATCATTAAACACCATTAAATAAATTAAAAATTCTTATTTTTACACAATTTAATTTTTTTTGAAACATGACTCTTTATTTAAGAGGGTAGATAACTCATTCCTTAAACATAAGTGAATAAATATGTTTGTGGTATAAAATATTAAAGCACACAATTCTTTATGATATCCATGATAGATTTTCAAGACTATGATTTTATTCCATTTTTTACCAAATAGATGTTAACCCTTATTGTATATAATCCCTTATTACATGATCATATTTTGATATAAGTTTTCATTTTCAAGAGTAAATAAATATCTAATTATAATATAGAATAACAAGAACCATACAAACTTTAAGCATTTGAAAATAATCAATATATGTATACATGTGTTTTAATGCACACATTTGGTTTTTAAAAATACTTTCTTATCAAAGTAATTAAAATGTTAATATTATAAACCTTATATTTTGTAAAATAAATTCAAATAACTACACAAATAATTTCATAATACCATAGAATTGATAAAATAAGAAAACTAGATATCACACTTACAATCATAACCTCTTAAAAAACACCAAAAAAGTTATAAAATAAAAAACCCAAATATCATAATTACAAATTGTTAAGGGTGAATGTCCTAATAGAGTTATATAATAAACTATTTTAAATCATACCAATTAGTTTATTTAGAATTACAATATTTTAATAAATATATTGAATATGAGAATATGCTAAATATAGAAAAGTACAATGCCAAGCAATATTCTAAAAGTAGCAATGCGAAGGAGAAATAACACATAGTTTATTCAATAATATATAGGTATATCTAATAGGTAGATATGTAAAATAATATATAATGATGTTTTACCTAGATTCATCTAATTTTGTAAATGATCTCTCTATCAGCTTGGACACTATTGTCATGATCTAGACACTAGCATCAATGTTTATATCCTAGTTTCAACACTTTTATCCATCATAAAATATAGTTCCTTTTCTAGAGTAACCACCTACACTTATAATGGTTCATTTTCACCTTTTAGGTTATTTTTTTAGATCTCATACACAATTTTTATATATCATTATTTAGCTCAAAGCCCTAAGTCCTCTAAATTAGGGCATGTCACCTTGAAAAACAAGGGTTATTTGGCTCAACTGAAATTCAAATAACCTCAAATGACCCTCTATCAATGATCATTTCATACATACATACATATATATATATATATATATATATATATATATATATATATATATATATATATATATATATATATACTCTAAATAGAGATTGAGACTAATTCATTTCATACCCGTATATGGGTTTGTATGTCAACAATTATGCAATATGATATATACAAGTGCATGAAGTGATCTAGCTTATAACTTGAAAAGTATTACTCATGGTATATTATTTGAATTATTCATATATATAATAATATTTTCCCTATGATTTATTTATAAATAGATAATAATAGGGTGGTATAGCTTATTTGTGCAAATGATTTGTAGTAGTGTAGTGTGAGCTTGATATGTGATTGCTTAGATGTGCATAGATGATAAAAATTTATATTTTGATTTGTATTTATACCACTTTTTAATATTATTTCATGGGAGGGTTAAATAAAAAAAATATTATGACCCATACATGTCAAAATATTTGAAATTTTGGTTATTTTGAAGGCAGGGACACTAGCATCAGATTTGGGACACTAACATTGACACTCATTTCCTAATTTGGACACTAATGTCCTGTAAGGTAAAAAGATTTTGAGGATCTTTAATTGTCTATGTAAGATGAAAATTAGATTATATATATAAAGGATACAAGTAAATTTTTCATCATAATATCAAGGTTGAACTATAGCATAAGTAATTAGACATGGTGAAATGGTGAACATGAGACTTTTGACAGTGAGAAGGTCATAATTTGAAGGGTTTAATGTGAAATTATCTTCTCCAATGACCTTTATTAAACACCTAATTAAGATAATTATACCATTTAGTAAAAATACATGGTGGGAAAAAGCCTACACTAACACCCTCCCTTAAGCATAGCTTAGGTGGGTAGGATAAATGGGTCTTAGCATAAAGGCCTAACGAGGAACCTAAGCACATAGTAAATAGAGAAGACTAGAAGGCCCCTTAGATGATGTTGAAGCTACCTACGATAAATCTCAAAAAATTACCAAGGTCAATGATGAGATCCTTTTTCTAAAGACTAAAGAAGCTCCATCCATATTGAACAATGTTTCTTCCTTTTGTTAAAGGAATAACATGATGAGTGTAATGAATTTATACCCATTAAAAAAAGGAAGATGCATGTAGTAATACAAAGATCTCTGAATATGATCCAAATGTAAAATGTGGTATAGGTTTATCAAGATCATGCATAAGAACTAAATTTATTACCACTAAAATAAACCTGTCAGAAAAATGGCATGGAACATTCACTAAAAGAACGTCCATGTGAAGAGTGGACCATGGATTAAAAACCTTTGAAACTAAATAGTGGACTATAGATGAAGTAGTAGATCTATAGAATGAGTATCTAAAGAAAGATATGAGTGATCACTGATGATCTCAATAGGTGTACTCATATTGTCAATGAATATGAGATGATTCTTCAAAGAATAATTATATGGTGGATCTAGAAGAGTAAAATCCTATATAGGAATGAATTTGGATTTTATAATAGGATGATTAAGGTCTGGTAGAATCACATCTTGTAATGGTGGCTAGACATAAGGAATAGCATTTTCCATCAAGAATGTGTCTTCATAATAAATAGAAGTAGGAGGAGGAAGAGTGATATAAATCTTAGTAGGATCTCTGAAAAGAGTCTGAAGGGTGTTATAGATAGTGGAGGGACACTATGTGTGCTCCACTTGGTGGTGTATATCCCATGAAATGTGCATCAATAAGTGATCATATAAATAATCACAAGAGCTTCCATAGATATTTTATTGACAAGGGTTAGTGGGAAAATGATTCTATCCATATAGGAATGGACTAAGGTCATGTTTCATGAGCAAATGTTTCATTTACATCTACTATGAAGCATAGTTGGTCTTTCCAAGAAGAACCACTAGATTAAAAGTAGCTATCCTCATTTGGTATCTCTTAATTAGTGATAAGTGATTTGACATGACCAAAATTAACCATACATGCTTAATGTGATATACATCATACTCAACCAAAAATTCATCTAAATGAGCAATCTATGCAATAGTCACCAAATTCCCCCTAATTTTATATAGGTTGGCACTTTATATTTGAGTGCATACATAATCAACACATTTAAGTGTGTATACAATCAACACATATATAGAAGTAACACAAGTATTCAAAAGAGAATAATAAATCAAACCCCCCTAAAAATTTAAAGGATCAATTGTACAAGGCTCAAGAATAGAATAAATGCATATATCTCAATAAAACTCACACTTTAAAAAAAAATGCACTTAAAAATGAACTATAGGCTGAAAATTATGTGGGTTTGACATTCTTAAAAAAAAAATCACCTTGAAAAAATAAAATTTTAGGCTTGAAAAATATTTGACTCAACATTTTATGAAAAAGTTAAGACCCCTTGTGTTGGTTGTGACCAAGGGCTAAATTTCTATTTGACCAGGGGCCAAGGGTGATGATGAGTGTTCCCCCTTGATTTATTTGATCTATGGGAGAGTGTTGTCACCAAAAAAATACCTCTAGTTTGGCCATGAATAGTGTTTCACTTTACTCATTTAAATTTGATGTGATCCAATAAGTCACACAGTCCAAGACAAGTGTTGTCAAGATCCGGTTCATGATCACATGGATGCATCTCACCAACATATTAGTAACATAAGTCTGAACTAGTAGATTACAATCAAAACATAATGCCAATAGGGGTATAACTCTAAACTAGCATATTTCATGGGTAGAACATAGAGTTAATAAAAACATAATGCCAATAGGGGCATAACTCTAAACTAGCATATTTCATGGGTAGAATGTAGAGTTAATAAGTCACAGATAGATCTTGGGAAAAATTCTGAACTAGAAGATTACAAACATCAGTAGGTCACAACCAAAAGGCAAAGTCCATCATCAATTCCATTAAATATAAAAAAAAATATTAACTTTTAGAACCTACCAAAACACAAAACCTACAAAAAAAACTTGATATCTAAAAAAATGTATGGCTTCCTCTAAAAGCAAAAAAAACCCACTAGGATTTTACAAAACCCCAATAAAACCTAGAAATGTTTTTCCTCTTCGACCACTAGATGGTATAGAAAGAAAGAAATATAAAAATTACATTCAAACCCTCAAAAATGGCTTGAAAATTCCCTGACACAAAACTAGTTCATGTTTATAGTCATTCTTATGGTTTTGGCATCTTCCAAATCTAATGGCATTATTTTTTTGTCTAGAAATTTTGGTAACTTAGTTTACATGGATTTATATGAAACCCAACCAAACTCTTAAAAACATTTGAGATCACAAAGAAAACCAATAAGGATCTCAAATTTAAGTGATATCACAACAAAATTGATGACATTCGTCTACCAACACTACTTTGATACCATGTCAGAGTGGGACACACTTGAGTATTGGGAGTGGATAGGATTGAATGCACGAAGGTGAACTATATGGAAAAGTGAAATAATGAACACATGAGAGGAAGAAACTTCACAATGAGAAAAAGCATTCAAATAAAATAACATTTCTATATATATATATATATATATATATATATAAGTGGAAGATAGGCATGTCCGCACATACTCATGAATGTGTGATTATCTTCCCCAATTACCTTTATTAAACACCTAAGTGAAACCTAAGAAAGATAATTAAACTATGTAATTAAAAACACATGGTTGAAATAATCCTACACCAACATAGTCATAATAAATTAAATAAATGGAACTCTATGAAAGTGGAATGATAAAAAACAAGGGGCATGTAGTGGCTAGTTATTTCCATATTTTTTAAAATTTAGATGTTTAAAGTGCATGAAGTGGTTTGACAAGTAATTTTAAGGTAACTTAAAATATTAAAATTTATATATTTATTATTTTAAGTTTAAGAATGGTAGTGTTGTCACCATCATGCCTTATTCCTTTGCAACAAATGGTGACTCCTTTCTATTTAAATTCAGGATTAAAAACAAAACCTAGCGAGTTATTTGAAATTTTATTTCAATTATAAATTTGAGATTTAGTCACAATAAATTTTAGTCATAATAATTAGTCAATTAAGTACCTTTGATCAACCTTTTAAATAAAACTTGGTGATCACTTTATATTATTACATGTTTAAACCCTAAGGGTAGGGTCCCATGGAGGGTATTTCAACTCCTATTTTTTACATACAAGTGGACCCATGACATGTTATTAAATCTTATGTAGGAACAAAAATAAACTTCACCATAAAAAATGGAACGGACCGATGTTTAGGTGAGTTTATGTTGGTATTGAAGATAATTAGCTATAACTTTGCAACACCTGCTTAAAAAATGTAGGTATATTTTATGCCAAGTGGAAGGATGTAAATGCTAGAGAGTTGTCATGATGATGTCATGGTAATGTAATAGAGTTTCCATGGTGAGTGGATGAAGTGCTTTGATATCCTAAGTGATAATGACAAAGTGTGTAATGTGTTTTATGTATGGTTGGTTGATCTTCAGTATTCACATGGCTAGAGAGGATCAAGGATGAGTATGGTGATTTAATAATGTGCAAGGGGTAATATAAAAAGTCAATAATTCTTTGATATCTTGTGTGCATAAATTGAATTCATCTGATAGTCCATAGTTTTCATCTAGGCAATTTGGATCTAGTGGTAGATAATCTGAGTAGGCAGTTTGATGATGTCAACATTGCCAAGTAGGAATGAGTCAAGGGGAGTTGGTCATATAGTTTTGATCACATTAGTCCCTATTTTTTATGCACTATATCTCAAGTAATGAAATTAATTTTGATCAAATATATGAGGGTACAAAGTTGGCTTCTTAGTTAGAATTCATTATTTTCTCATACTTAGCCAAATTTGCTATGTGGTCAGAAACAACCAAGTAAGAAATTTGATGATGACATATCTCACATGTGTGGATGTTTTAGGATAATACAATCATATGGGTTTGTTTGTTTTTTTATCTAGTTTATTTATGCTTAATTTTAGATCATGTGATGTAGCGCATCAAAATATGTGCATATGCAAAGTTAGACTCCCAAGCAGTTTGACCGTGTTTTCCCATAGCCAATTTTATAATGTGGCAAGAAGAGTCAAGTGATAATTTTGATGGTGTTATATATTTCACATGTGAAGGTGTAAAAATAAATTGATCATATGGTTTTATTTAGTTTTTAGGATAGATGATTTATGCTAAATTTGAGATCATGCATTGAAGCATGGCAAAAGTTATGCATACTCAAAGTTAGACTCTAAGGTATATTTGGACATAGTTGGCTCTGTGATAGATGATTTTAAGAAGGAATTTTAATGGCATTATATCTTGCATGATTGAGGGTTCCAAGATTCATGTGTTACATGGTTGGATTCTCCTATGTGAAGAGATCATATGGTCCAAGTTTGAGATTATGTGAGTAAGTGCAGAAGAAGTTATTAAGATGAAAAAATGGCTAACTAGTTATATTGAAAGGGTCCCCATATTAATTTTTGAAAAGGTTAAAGCTTGAGTAATATCAACAGTGTGTGTTACTTCAAGAAATCAAGAAATGGCAAGATGAGGATAGGTGCACAATGTTTAACAACTGAGAAAAGGTACAAGATAATGATCCAATAGCGAGAAGGCATTCATATAGTTTGATAAAATGGTGAGTGTTTATCATTAAAGACATGTTTGATCTATAAAAATCAATGGAGCATGTTGAGTCAACATTTCAACATTGCATAAGATGAGGTCAAAGTGACTAAAGTTTAATGTCTAGATTTGGTGGACTACGTGTTAAAAATTGATCAAGATCAATGGTGCATATTTGATCTTAGTTGAAATGAAATGAGATTCAAGCATTGTGTTCAAAGGTTAACTATGACCATTTGAATTCAAATATTTGAATTTAACATAGAAAAAACTAGATCTCTACATTTTGTCCATGTTTTTTGATAGAAGTTGAATTTTTTGGTGTTTTAAAAAGCAAAGATGAAGAGTACTCCATGGTTCATTTAATGAACCTAATTTTAAGATCTAGAAGTGTGTACAGTCAAATATATTGAGCCTGTATGTTGACTATTTGTTTGTGCTTGTTTTGTAGGAGACTCGAGAAGGATTTTTGAGCTTGTATTGATGTTTTTTTGATGTTTCAAGGTGAATTAGCTATTGAGGAGTGTTGTATATTCCATGAGGATGCTTTATGTGGATTTTGGATGTGTGATCAATATATCTTGAGTATAAAAAAAGCTTAATAAGTTGATTGTGTGTTCATTCATGATGACTATGTGCACCAAGTCAGTGTTTGAGTTGTTTGAACATACATAGATGTGAGATAAGTTGACTATGATCATTTGAGAATGTCAAAGGGGAAATAAAGAGTGGACTCATGTATTTTAAATTGGTCTTATATTCTTGTTGTGATTGAGGGAGTGTTAAAGGAGTGAATGGGTTCACATGAGATCTATAAGGGATACAAGGGTTGTATTAAAAGGTGTAGTTCCTTAAGGGTGACCCATATATGTTATGGCCAACCAAGGTGGTGATTATCAAGATTTCTCTATAAATAGTGAAACCAAATGTGTTGGTTTCTATATTTTGTGAGACTTGAATGAGGTAGAGCAAATGTGGATCTAAGTGAAGGTAAGAACCTTTGAAAGAGAAAGTACAGGTTAGTGAAGACCAATAAAGATCAAAGAGGATCAAATATGCTTATTTGAGGAAGGTGTTAAATTTGATCACATAGGTCATTAGACCTAATAATCCTAGAAGAGGCAGAATGGGTGACTATGCTTAAGAGGTTATTTGAGAGAGGATTGTGTGTGTGAATTGTGGAATGAAGGATGGGTAGTGTGCCGTATGGATAAGTTGATGAGAAGATCAGTTTGAGGAATATTTGTATGACCTATTGATCATAATTTTGTTGGTATAATAGTGCTCTTGATGTTTGAGTATGAGTGAAGGTAAGGTGAAGACTGTGTGAGCTTTGTGGTTGATCTAAAAATCAGATCAACATGTGGACTATGTGTATGACCATCTGGTCATGTTATTGAAGATATGATAGATTTGTTGCTATGAAGGATGCATTGAGTGTGTAGAGTTTAATAATGGGGTTATTTTGGATATGTAGTGTGTCCTAATTGATCTTTGTGTATTGGTTTAAGTATGTAATGTGCTTTGGATAATAGGGAGTGTTGTGTGATCCAAAAGGCGGATTTGGATACATTAAGAGATTGATAATTAGAGTTCCATCATCATGTTTTAAATACATCATTTCAAAGGTGGATGTGTTCATAGGTGTTGTTGTGGAAGCTCAACATCTAAGGTGGTTGTAGCCTCCTTACAAGGGGTAATTTGCTAAAAGGTATAGTTATTGTTGTAGCTCAGCTAGATAGGTGTGGTAGCACCTTATGGGATTATAGTCTCACTAAATAGAGATTATAGTTCCTTGATCATTTATAGATGGTCTAAATTGGTTCTTGTTTTATAAGATAATAGTCCAATTGTAAATTTCAATGGGTTTTATTCCCCAATATGGTTTCCCACATATGACATGTGTTATGTGCTTGATCTTGCATTATCTTTCTTATTCATTATTATGAATGATGTATGCCTCATGAATGTATGTATTGAATGATTAAGAGTTTGAAGGAATTAGAATTGAGGTTGAAATTATCTGGGCTCATAATTCACCTCCTTCTCAGTGATTTTACCTCTAAAAATTGGTATCAAAGTGGGTCCTTTGAAGGAAGCTTAATAGCTTGAAGGAGATCCTAAGTGGTACAAAGATGACTAAACAATTAAGGAAAGAAAATCTTGAGTTGAGAGCAATGGTCAAAAGTCTTAAGGAAAAAATTAGTCCTACTAAAAATCAAGCATGTAGAATGATGGATGACATGGTTAAAGAAGCTAAGAGGGATAACGAAACTATACAAGTTCAAAGAATTTAGATGGAGGTTGCATGTTCAAACATGAAAGCTAAATAAGATAAAATTGATCAATTAAAGACAAGTCTTTTTTACCTAAAAGATGAGTATGAAAAGGTCATAAAAAAGATAGGTAAGCTTGAATAAGAACAAAAAAACTTAGAACAATTCAAACAAGATGGAAAACAAATCAACAATCTCAAGGATCAGTTAGGGGAAGCTAATGTAACTATGAAGACAAGAGAAGAAGAATGTAGACATCTTAGACTTAGTTAGAAGAATCAAATGTCAAAATGATTTCAAAGCAAGGTGAGAATGATGAGATGAAAACTAAGATAAAATTGTTGAAGAATGAGCATGGACAGATCATAGACAAGTTGAAAAAGCTAAAAAAGGAGCATGAGAAGTTTGAGCAAGTAAAGGAGATTGAAAACTTTAAAAGAAATGAAAGAAGGTATGTTAGAAAACCAAATGCTTCAAGGTATGCTAGTTTATTTCATGGTCATTGTTATACATGTAATAAGTATGGCCATAGAGATAAGGATTGTAGAATGAATTCAATCAAGAATGGACATTCATGGAGCTAGGATAGAAGGAATTTTTGGCCAAAGATTCATCATAGTTCAAATATGTCAAATGGTACGAATGATGTTATTTATTTTAGTTGTCATCAGAGTGGACATATTGCTAGATTTTATCTAAATAATGTTAAGAGGTCTTCAAGGTATGTCAATGGATATAGAGCTCCTAAAAATTTTGAGAAAGGAAAAACTTAGGTATGGAAACCAAAGGTAATCATTACCAATTCTTATAGTCATAAGGTTGATAATAAAGTTTTTCTATAAGGCTGTGTTGCATATCAGTCTAAACTCAAAGGTCAAATTGGTAATTTGGATGAAATAGATGAGAAGAGTCAAACTATGGTATGGAGACTTGAGGTACTAAAAAATAAGAAGACTAACCTTGTTGAGTCCAAGAGTCTTGATGGATTTTTTTCCAAGGTGGAAAAAGAATCAGAAATAAAGGAGAGTCATGAGTTTCTATTGATAGCATTTACTAACAAATATAAAGAAAAAAATGAAATTAAGGATTTAGTTAAAATCAAGTAGGACTACAAGTCAGATAAATTTATGGAGATATGGGAGTCCACTGAGTTTTGGTGCTTTTAGTCTCACTATGTCAAATGGGTGTCTCTATCTAGGCTTCAAGGAGACACTTGTCAGTCAGAGGAAGCTTGGTGGCTGTCAGATTTTTTTTGGTGAGAAGGTATGAAAACAAGGAATGTTTATTCATTATTTCTATATATCTATCTATTAAAGAAAAGAAGTTTGTGAAGAATCTTAGTGGTCCTATCTTGAAAATGAGTTATCCTATTAGTAATGGTTTGGATACTTTGGTATAAAGTATTTGAATACTTGTTGAAGATGTCATGTTCCTGATGAAGCATGAAGTTAGGGGGAACTTTTTAATTGGTTAGGTCATAAGATCAAAGGACTGAGTAGTTAAATCTAAGAAAGAAGGTGTGGAGAAGTAATTTTGTGTTCTCAAGATGATAATGTCAATCAGATAAGGTATTTGGTTTAAGGGGAGCAACAAGTTCATGTGTTTGCTCCAGAAATCTATGTAGGAACTATAGTACATGGTCAGAAATGAAGGTTCTCAGATGGAAAAGAAGGATTTATTATTTTTTAAGATGATATTTTTTCATATAAAGGTTTATTGACTTTATTATAGTATGCTTCAAGTGGTTATTGTGATCCAAATGTATGTTGAAGTCAATTTGGAGTTTTTTGTTAACTCTTAAGTTTCCCAGTTTATGCTTAAGAGCTTGTAGGTCCTAAAATGGGTTATAAGAATTCAATGTTCCTAATAGTGTGGAATCTCAAATCCTAGTATAGAAGTGTGTGATGGGTGTCTCCAGGTGTGCAAGTAGTTTCATAGGTGTGTGTTGACTAGAAGGAGGTTTGTTGACCCTATTTGTTTTAAGATTCTAGTGTTTTGGGTTATGCTAGAAAATTCATTTGCATTGTGAATTGAGATCTAATTATTATTAATATGTTTAATGGGCCAAATGGTGGATCAAATCAAGCTTCATAGAGATTTTAAGGTTTTTGGCTCTCTAGTTATTCATGTCTTTGTCAACATGGAGGACTAATTGGCTAGTAGGTTTGTGAAAGAAGTATATTACAAAGGATGAGCTTAGTGATGCAAACTGGTTTGATTGAGGGGGAATATGAGAGTGATATATATATGAATTTTTAGGTGCTAACAATGTGTTTACTATAAATTATGGGCTCTACATGGTTCAGATGTAGAGTTGGTGGTCATAGAAGTGTTTTGAGAAAGAAGGCTAGTAAGCCTGCATGATGGTTCTTCATGGTGTGTGGATATTTGAAGATGATCAGAAGGTGAAATTTCTTAGAGTTCTTAGGGGGAGTTCATCTTAGATGTTTCTTGATGTGTTCCATAATTTTTTTTTGTTTTTTTTGTTCCTTCTTCGTTGGTTATGGTGCTTGGTTGAAGAGAGTATTGGCATGGAACAAGAAGAAGTTTGTCAAGATAAGAAGAAGTAGGCTCAAGGTAAGGGGGAGTTTGTATCATCTTTATAAGATGTTCCTTTCCTATTTGATAGTATTTTCAAGTCCTTAGGATTAGTGTGTGCCCACTTTGTCATTGTGTCAAAGGGGAAGAAAGATCCTATTATGGAAAGTTCATATTGTGGAAAGTTCATGTTGTAGGAGTGTTTTGAAGAGAGTAAAGGTGAGTTGTATATTACTATATATGATGGTTGTTGAAATTAATGACAAAGGGGGATATTTTTAGAGAGTTATCATGATGATGTCATGGTAATGTCATAGAGGTTCCTTGGTGAGTGGATGAAATGATTTGGTAGCCTAAGTGACAATGAAAAAGTGTGCAATGTGTTTTTTCTAGTGTGCTTTATGTATGGTTGGTTAATCTTTAGTATTGACATGGAGAGAGAGGATTAGAGATGAGTATGGTGATTTAATCATGTGAAATGGGTCATATCAAAAGTCAATAATGCTTTGAGGTCTTATGTGTATAAGTTTAATTCATCTAATAGTCCATAGTTTTCATCTAGATAATTTAGGTCTAGGGGTAGAAAATTTGAGTAGGCATTTTGATGATGTGATCATTGCCAAGTAAGAATGAGTTAAGGGCAATTGGTCATATGGTTATGATCACATTGTAATATCCCCTCCAAATCAGGAATATAGCAACACAAAAACTCTGAACAAAGATACAATCCCTGTTGAATAAATTCAAAAGATAACAATAATATAGTCTCTCAATAGCAATTCACAAATCTTTTCACTTGTCTTTCTAGACTATTACAAATACAGTTCTCTCTTATGCATATAAAAATATGAAATATAGTCTTGAAAACCCTAGCTTTGCAAATCTAGAAATTGAGTTTGAATCTAGAAATTCTGTCTCGGCCTACTGTGTCAAACACACAGTCACTGGCATCGGTCGATATACTGCCAATGTCGGTCACTGGTGGTCCTTCCCTGTCGATGTCAATCTTCAGTTGGCCGATGTCGGTCACTGGGGATCTCTGTTTGTTGAGGTTAGTGTCTATGTGGATCTGTATGGACCTGTACGATCTTCGTACGGCTGCCAATTAAGCACAACCTGTCTGTTTTCAACCCTAGATCTGAAGATATGTAGCTCTAATACAAAAGATATCTATCTGTATAATTTATTAAATCAAAACATTAAGAAATAAATACCTGGAATATCTGTAATAACTTATGTGTGAAGTTATCTCTCAACCCTATAAATTCTATGATAACTTCTGGATGAAGCTATCTCTCAATTTGGCAATAGATCAGCTGATATTTCACAGCCTCTGAATTGCACACACTGAAGAGGGAATGTTCTCCAATGCAAATGGAATCCTGGAACCCTAGGCTCAGTCTTCATAGAAGAAATTCTTCAAAATCAATAATCAATAATCAATGGCTAATCAATAATGGCCTCCATGAGAACCCCTTATACCCTCAAAAGATATGCTTGCCCTAATTAGGGTTTTCTCAAATTAGAATTAGGGTTTCTAATTTAAAATTAGACCAAATAATTAATATTTGATTAAATCAATCAAATATTAATATCTCCCTCAATACATGTCCAATCGAGCCCAAACGAAAGCCCACTAGAAAAATTCTGATAAAAAAAGCCACGACAATCTCCATCAAGACCCTCTAACCATCCTATCAGCCTACGAGGGTCGCATAATAGGCTAACCATGAACTCAGAACATGTCAACTGAAAAGGGGACATGACAATTTGCCCCTCCTAAAATTGCTTGCCCTTAAGTAATCGCTGCATGATACACCCATCAATCCACCTGGATCCCAAATGTAGTCATGATCTACCCTACTGTCAATCAATGCAAAATCCATGCCATGTCCATCCCTAGTACTAAGATAAGCACCCCAACATCCAATCCATAAATGAAAATTAGCAAGCAACTCAAGCAAACTCTGTTCTTGAATAATATCTAAATCTGGATTGTGAAGGCTAGAAAGAGTCATATCAACCTGTGACCCAACTATAACAGCAAGCTGAGTCCCTACCACATGTGATAACTCCTAAACTGCACTCACCTCAAGACCAAGCTCATCCACCTGTCTCTCCTGTGTTGGTGCCAATGTGCACTCGTCATCGCACTCTATCATGTCATGTCGTATGAGCCTCTCCATCCGATGAAAAAACATATATCTAAAGCTTCTGCCCCGTATTGCCTTAAGAATGTGTGTCTTCCCATCAACATCAAAGAGAACCTCCATGTCCTTGAGACAAAGAGTAACTTCCTCAAATGAATGAAGCCACTTCATACCCAAGACTAAGTCTATATCCCCCATGTCCACCACATAATAATCAGCCTTGAACTCATAGTTGTTCAAGCGCAATGGGAGGTCTCTAATCATACACTCACACCTAAGAGTGTGACCATTAGCTACCTTAACTCTAATGCCCTCAAAATATTTTTTAGTGAGTCCACAATTCTCCACAAATCTAGCATTTATGAAATTATGTGTGGCTCCTGTATTAAGAAGGGTGATAACCTTCTGCCCTGCCAAAACTCCACAGAGTCTGAATGACTCATCTGACTGAATGCTGGATAGTGTGCCTCCTGTATGTGAAGCTCTAAATCTACCTCTACCTTAGGCCCTGAAGCCTCTACCTCTGCCCCCTTAGAACTATTCTGTTGTTTGAAATCCTCTGAATCAGAATCCTCATAATATGCCCACATCACACGATTTGCCTTGCCCTTAGGCCTCAAAGGGCAATCATGATGGATATCATATGGACCTTTGCATTAGAAGCAAGCTTCTTCCTACGTAGATCATTAAGTGCCTCACGATCCAAAGGTGGTGCTGCTGGATTGGCCTTTGAGTCATTCTGTACACCTGATTTATCTATGTTAAAATCCAGTCTCTCTGTATCTGTGTTGGAGCACTTATGGTCTCTAGATGAAGAAGTACCTTTGAAGTTAAATTTATGGGATGGGGCTGCCATCTCCATACTACGCACCTTCTTCATAGCTACCTGTAATGAAGGAGGATCAAAGGCTTTGATCCAACCTCTCAATGGATCTGTCAATCCCTCCATGAAGAGAACTACCAATCTACGCTTGGAAATATTGGGCACCATGACTACCAATCTCTAAAACTCCCCAATGAAGGACTCCAAGTTACCTATTTGTCTCAACTATGCCAAATATTGAAATTAAACCTTGAGATCCTTCCTATCAAACCACTCAACCAATCTATCCACAAAGTCCTGGTACTCTGTCACCTGGTTATGCTGAAGTGTTACCATACCATGGTACCACCAATCATGTGCTACTCCATCCAAGTGCAAAGTGGAATATTTGATGGCCTCTATCTCTGACATTGGTCTCAATGCCAAAAAGGTGTCAAGCTTATGAACCCAAGCTTGAGCTGTCATCTTGCCACTGCCGTCAAAAGTAGTCAAAGAAAGCTTACCAGTAGCCTTCTTCAGCTCACTGAATTGAACTCTAGGCCTCCTGTCCTATCTAACTAATCTGTAGTTCTCTCTCCTCAGAGTAACAAAATGATCAAAGGACATCTTCTCCTGAACATGAGGATCTAATAAGTTCCACTCATCAGTTGTAGCCATGAGGGTATCTGTAAATAGGAAATCCCCTACTGTCTCTTCTGTTGGAGCCTCTGGTTCATCCTGTATAAACGTAGGCTGTGTAGGTCTATCAGCGGTCCTAGAATGGGTCTATTGGGGTCTCTAATTAATAGTATCACTCCTAGTATCTCCTTGTTCACCATTCTGTCTATCAGGTGCATTCATCCCCCTTATCATAGTCATAAGTGCCTGTAGTGTCTGATTCATCTGCTGCTGGCTTGTCATCATAGCACGGTGAAATTCTCTGGTGTCCTGATCAGCATCATACATGTGGCCCCTGGGTGGGCTACCCTCATGTCTGTCACTCATGATAATCTACTACTATTCTAGCAACTGGGTACCTTCAAGCAAGGCTCTACTGCGTGTGTTATACCTGTGCGGTCCCAACTCTTGTGGCTGCATAAGATTGTCACGCCCTCAGGATGGTAGGATTTAGCTCTGATGTACCCAACAGGATGGTAAGAATTTGGCTCTGATACCACTGTAATATCCCCTCCAAACTAGGAATATAGCAACATAAAAACTCTGAACAAAGATACAATCCGTGTTGAATAAATTCAGAAGATAACAATAATATAGTCTCTCAATAGCAATTCACAAATCTTTTCACTTGTCTTTCTAGAATATTACAAATACAGTTCTCTCTTATGCATATAAAAATATGAAATACAGTCTTGAAAACCCTAGCTTTGCAAATCTAGAAATTGAGTTTGAATCTGGAAATTTTGTCTCGGCCTGTTGTGTCGAACACACAGTCGCTGGCGTCGGTTGATATACTGCCGACGTCGGTCACTGGCGGTCCTTCCCTGCCGACATCGATCTTCAATCGGCTGATGTCGATCACTGGGGATCTCTATTTGCCGAGGTCGGTGTCTGTGTGGATCTGTACGGACCTATACGATCTTTGTACGGCCACCAATTAAGCACAACCTGTCTATTTTAAACCCTGGATCTGAAGATATGTAGCTCTAATACAAAAGATATCTATCTGTATAATTTATTAAATCAAAACATTAAGAAATAAATACCTGGAATATCTGTAATAACTTCTATGTGAAGTTATCTCTCAACCCTGTAAATTTTGTGATAACTTCTGGATGAAGCTATCTCTCAATTTGGCAATAGATCAGCTGATATTTCATAGCCTCTGAATTGCACACACTGAAGAGGGAACGTTCTCCAATGCAAATGGAATCTTGGAACCCTAGGCTCAGTCTTCACAGAAGAAATTCTTCAAAATCAATAATCAATAATCAATGGCTAATCAATAATGGCCTCCATGAGAACCCCTTATACCCTCAAAAGATATGCTTTCCCTAATTAGGGTTTTCTCAAATTAGAATTAGGGGTTCTAATTTAAAATTAGACCAAATAATTAATATTTGATTAAATCAATCAAATATTAATATCTCCCTCAATACATGTCCAATCGAGCCCAAATGAAAGCCCACTAGAAAAATTCTGCTAAACGAAGCCATGCCAATCTCCATCAAGACCCTCTAACCATCCTATCAGCCTACGAGGGTCGCATAATAGGCTAACCATGAACTCAGAACATGTCAACTGAAAAGGGGACATGACACACATTAGTCCCTAGTTGTTATGAAATATATATAAAATCATGCATTTAAGCATGATTAAATATATGAGGGTGCAAATTTGGCTTCTTAGTTAGAATTCATTCTTTTCTCATACATAGTCAAATTTGCTATGTGGTCAAAAACAACCAAGTAAGCAGTTTGATGATGGAACATCTCACATGTGTAGACATTTTAGGATAAATTATCATATGGTTTATTTAGTTTTATACTTATTTTATTTTCACTTAATTTTAGATCATGTGATGTAGCACATCAAAAGATGTGTATATGCAAAGTTAGACTCCCATGGAGTTTGACTGTGTTTTCCCGTACTTAGCCAATTTTACAACATGGCAAGAAGAGCTGAGTGAGAATTTTTATGGTTTTATATCATGAAAATGTGAAGGTTTAAATATCAATTTATCATATGGATTTGTTAATTTTTTAGCATAGATGATTTTCACTAAATTTGAGATTAAGCATTGAGGTACATCAAAAGTTATGCATGCTCAAAGTTGGCCTCTTAGGTAGAATTGGACATAGTTGACTCTATGATAGATGATTTTGAGAAGGCATTTTCATGGAATTATATCTCACATGCACAAGGGTTCTAGGATTAGTGTGTTAAATGGTTAGATTATCTTATGTGAAGAGATCATCTAGTCCAAGTTTGAGATCATGTGAGTAAACATATAAGAAGTTATTGAGGTGAAAAATGGCTACTCAGGCATATTGAAAGGGTCCCCATAGTCATTTTTGAAAATGTTAAAGCTCAATAAATATCAACAGTGTGTGTTGATTTAAGAATTCAATAATTAGAGATATGAGGATAGGTGCATGATGTTTAATGACTAATCAAAGGTACAAGATAAAGATCTAGTGGTAACCAGGCATTCGTACTGTTTGATCAAATGATGAGAGTTGATCACTAAAGACTTGGTTGATCTACAAAAAATGATGAAGCATGTTGAGTCAAAATTTAAATATTTCATGAGATGAGGTCAAAGTGATTGAAGTTTAATGTCTGGATTTGGTGGACTATGTGTTAAAAATTAATCAATATTGATGATGCATATTTAATCTTAGCTGAGAGGACACGAGATTCAAGCATTGTGTTCAAAGGTTAACTATGATTGTTTGAGTTAAAATATTTGAATTAAACATAAGAAAAACTAAAGCTCTATATTTTTTCCATATCTTTAAATATAATTCAAATTTACTAGTGCTATAAAAATCAAAGATGAAGAAGAATCCATGGTGCATCTAATGACCCTGATTTGAAGATCTGTAAGAGTGTACAATCAAATATATTTAGCCTATAAGTTGAATGTGTGTTCATGCTTATTCTGCAAGAGACCCAAGAAGGATTTTCTATCTTGTATTGATGTTTCATGGTGAATTGGAGGAGCATTGTAGATTCTATGAGGATGCTCAATATAAATTTTGGAGGTGTGACCAATCTATCTTGAGTATGAACAATGCTTAAGAAGTTGACTGTGTGTTTGTTCATGGTGACTGTGTGCACTAGGTTAGTGTTTGAGTTATTCAAACATACACAAAGGTGATCTAAGTTGACTATGATCATTTGATAATGACTAAGGGGACATACGAGTGGACCCATGTATTTGAAAGTGGTCCTATGTTCTTCTTTTGATCAAGGGATTATTAAATGAGTGAATGGGTTCACATGAGACCTATAAGGGCTACAAGGGCCTTATTAAAAGGTGTAGTTCCTTAAGGGTGACCCATAGATGCTATGGCTAACCAAGGTAGTTATTATCAAAATTGATCTATAAATAATGAAACCAAATGTGTTAGTTTCTATATTTTTTGAGATTCGAATGAGGGAGAGAAAATGTGGAGCCAAGTGAAGATAATAACCTTTGAAAGAAAAGGTATGGGTTACTGAGGACCAGTAGAGAGTGAAGAGGATTAGATATGCTTGTCTGAGAAAGGTGATAAAGTTGATCACATAGGTCATTAGACCTAATAAGCCTAGAAGAGGTAGAATGGATGAGTATGCTAAAGATGTTATTTGAGAGAGGCTTGTGTGTGTGAATTATGGAGCAAATGAGGGGTAGAGTGCCCTGTGGATAAGTTGATGAGAAGATCAATTTTATGACTATTTTTATGACCTTTTGATCATAATTCTATTGGAAGAATAGTGCTCTTACTATTTGAGTGTGAGTGAAGACAAGGTAAAGACTGTGTGAGCTTGGTGGTTAATTTAAGAAGTAGATCAATGTGTGGACTATGTGTATGACCATTTGGTCATGTTGTTGAAGATATGATAGAGTTATTGCTAAAAAATATACATTGAGTGTGCAAATTTGAATAATGGGGTTATTTGGGATATGTAATGTGTCTTAATTGATCTTTGTGTATTGGTTTAAGTATGTAATGTGCTTTGGCTAATAGGGAGTGTTGTGTGATCCAAAAGGTGGCTTTAGATACATTGAGAGATTGATAATCAAAGTTCCATAATCAAGTTTTGAAGACATTAGTTGAAAGGTGTATGTTTTCACAAGTGTTATTTTGGTAGCTCAACATCTAAGGTTGTTGTAGACTCCTTGCAATGTATAACTTTAGAAAAGGTCTAGTTGTTGTTGCAGCTTAGCTAGACAGGTGTGGCAGCACCTTGTGGGATTGTAGTCTCACTAAGTAGGGATTGTAGTTTCTTGATCATTTGTAGATGGTCTAAATTATTTCTTATTTTATAGGATAGTATTATAATTACATGTTATAGTGGGTCTTATTCCCCAAGAGGGGTTCCCACACATGACATTTGTTATGTGCTTGATATTGCATTATCTTTCTTGTTCATTGCTATGAATGATGTATTCCTTGTGAATTTATGTATTGAATGATTAAGAGTTTGAAGGAAATGGAATTAAAGTTGAAATTATTCAGGCTCATTAATTCATCACCCCCTTCTCAGTGATTATACCTCAAACAGTAAATAGTGATATTTTTTATAATATATTGAATGCAAAAAAAATTGTATACACATCTAAAAAATAGCAGCAACTAACTAAAAACAAATTGTTTCATGGAACCACTTTTCAACATATAGCTTTATATTTTTATCTACAACATCAAAAAAGACTACATGGGGTCACTGCCTAAGTTATTTCATTTCATGTTGTGTGGTCTTGGTCCTTATCATAATCCTAAGATGGAGTTCAAAAACCTCATAGATCCATAGAGACACAATTCCACACTTTGATAGTTTCTTGACTTAGTAATTGTGTTTGGAAAATTATTATATTTATTATTTTTGTAAAATATTTGGTTATCATTTTATGCATCTATTTTGTTTGAAAGATCTTGTTTAAGTGTTATAAATAAGTAATGTGGATGTGATGATTTATAAATCAAATTTAAAAATCAGTGGAGATCAGTAAGGAAAATTTTGACACTATGTGACTATGTGATTCTAAGACTCTAATACCATTCAGTAGACACCACATGTAATCTTATAATTCTCGTATGATTATGTGATTTTCATTTTTATTTTTTTATTTGATCAAAATTATTATAAAGGACTTACATTATTTTATTTTGTGTGTTGTACAATATGTGATTTAAAAAACTATATGTTAAACCATATATAATCATGCATCCATGGAATTTACAATAAAATAAGTGAACTCCATGAACTCTCATACATCATGTGACACTAAGGAATCACAATTTTCCACTTGTGGCCCATTCTAATAGGTCATGAAATTGCCTTCATTTATAGTAAGACCAATAGTTTTGAGACATTTGTGACTCTTATCTAAGCAAAAATTGCCACATGTTTCTCTCCTATTGATCATAATATAGGTATAATAAATGAAATATCACAACACATTAAAGGTATAACACCAACCTAAATTTTGAGATATTGATAAGTGTATGGCTTGTAGGTAGGCATGATTCACTAGAGATACAAATAAATTTTATGAATTCCATATGTTCATGGAATGCATAGTAAATAAGGTAAATTTGGTGACACTACATAAACATTTTTATCATGAAATCCTAACATGTGGACACTAGTTATAACCTTGTCCATAATAAATCCATGAATATATTAGAGTCAAATCAAAATGGACATAATAAATGGATAATTAATGAAATCCATAGATTGTTAATAGTTCATGGATTTTTCAATGTATTGATGTGACAAAAATATTTGTGTAATATTTTAAAACCTATCAATAGCCATGAAAATTTGATGTGAATACAATTGATCTCAACTAACCTCCATTATTAGAGATTTTTTCACAAAGACACATCATTCAGAATTTGAAGAACACAAAGAATACCATAGGGAATAATAGATAAGTATTATGGTTACATCTTCTTCCTCTAACTCACCTAAAGAGTTAGATATACTAATGTTTCTCATGGTGTCATGACAAACAAGCATTACAAATTTGTTTTCAAAGAGATATAATAATCTTGTACCCTAAGAAATGATGAGTGAACCACACCAAATAAGATTGAATGCATCTAAGACTTTATCATCCTCAAAATATTTGGTCTTCATCAAGTCACAACCAAGATAAAAGTTTTTACAATGTCTTTAACAAATGTACATGGAAATATGGAATAATCTTTTCTCCCAATTTTAGAAATAAAGTAGCTTTCATATTTGGGGTATATTTTTAGAAATATTATAATATTATAGAACTTGCATTTTCATATAATCAACAAGTCACTTATAATTGGTTTGATAAAAATGACTTCATTGAAGTATTGAAAGATCTAGTTGAAGGTTTTGTTTAATGGGTGAACAAAGGTGATGTTGATGCATACATTGTTAAAACTTCATTTTGGGGGTAAGAGTAAGAATGATTTTAAAATTTTTTTAGGCCTCATATACTCTAGGGGAAATAATTTATTACAGTTTGAAAAAAAATACATTCACTAGTTTATAAAGGTTATAGTTTTTACATGACGTCATATTTTATATAACATGTGCCTAAATTTTAAATTAGTATTTGATTCATCCATGTGTCATTACCCCATGACTTAAGGGTCAAAAAGTGCACATAATAGAATTGTTCACCATATTAATTTTTAGATCCATTAGGTTATTAAATCCATATTCATATTCTATGAGACCCACCACTTGAATTTCTTTGTATTTATTATATGCAATTGTAATAGGACATAGGTTTCCATTTGATTTGATTAAAATCATAAAAACTTTCTTAAAACCTATAAATTAATATTCCAACTGCATGGATGTATTAAACCTTTCAATTATTCTTTTAAGTGTTTGGATTTTATGGATTTACCCATAATTAAAAAATAAAATATAAGTGACCTTTACATTATAATTTAATAAAAGTGATAATCAATCTAAACCAAGCCAAACATATCGCATACATTGAATAGTTACAAGTCACAAAATATCAAACTTACCTTTATTAACTTAATGATCACACATCCATGTTCAAATCAATTGAAATTTATAATAGAATGTATTATTGTTTATTTATATTACTTAAAACAAAAGACAAATTAGTCACAATTATTTTTGTAATTTTTATGTTAATCATATAATATGAGAAATTATAAGAAAGATAAATCAAGAAACGTGAAATTAATATTGTGATCATGCATTCACATAATCACATAGAGAAATAATGGTCCCAATAAAATCCATTGATGCATTAAGCTGTGAATTCCATTTATAGTCTCATGCATCCATTCACTATATAAGACAAAAATAACAACAAGCAATCATAATGTTTAAACAAATAAATAAAACATATATGATCACCAATAAAATAAACTTTAAAACAAGACATGTGGCTTACACACATGCTCACAGGGTTAAGAGATTCAAGTATGCAATTGATCTAGAAAGTTATCATGAATACATGAATATAATAAATTAATATATTAAAATGAGATTGGGTTGGATTTCTCCCATAAAAAAACATATAATAAAATAATAAATTAAACTTAATGTCTTTGAACAAATATTTAAGGTGGCCATTAAGTTTCATTGAAAGGGATCATTAAGGTCACATACAGGACTGAGTATTATGATCAAGGTTAATTACAACTAAGTCTTAAATTTACCTTACGATCATAATAAATTTATCCAAATGTAATTCTAATTTTTTAAAATTGGGTCTTCATTTATTTGAAAAGGAATAGAAAATGTTGGACACAACATGTTGTACTTTAGAATTTAGAAATTTAATAATGTTATAAAATAGGATTATAATCTCCCATGAGTTGTTGATTATTATAAGCACTAAATGGTGTATTTAAGACTCTAAGAGTGCCTTACAACTAAACAATGGATAAATCACACTTTTGAATGAGTGGGCCTTGCTCTATCTAATTTCCTCAATTTTATTCTCGAAAAGAACCTAGGAATGATATAGAGGCTCATATTCTATTTAAAATGAGGTTCAAAATAGAGTTTAGAATGATGTGTTTTATGTAGTACACAAAAATGTATATTTCATTTTTTATGTCTAGTTGGAGGTAAATACACATTTTTTATTGATTTATAATATAAAATTTGAAATACATTAAAAAAATAGATTGGTCTTAAACATGCACATCGATTACCTAATAGCTCTAAATATGATGTGTTATATGTGATTGATCATTTTACACTATTAAAGTTTTTAAAAAGTTGTATAATAATGTGTGGATTGTAAAACTAATTTTAATTTTAGTTTTTTTAAGTATTGGGTAATTTTATCTCATGTACTACCACAAGTATTAGTACATGAGTATCCCTTCTTGATTTTATAGAATAAAATATTGGAATTCATAATGATGTGTTCATTAAAATTTTCATTGGCACTCATTTTAATTTGTATATTTTATTGAAGAAACACGAGCATCAATTTTATTTGAAATTTACATGTTCAAAATGAATATAAATAGGAGTATCCATTCATATTTCATATTGTTCCTCTAACACAAACATAACATGTAAAAATAAAAATCTTGTTAAATTATTGGTTCCATGGACGGGCATGCCATGTATAGTTATTGAAAATTAATATTATTATAATTATTAAATAACTATAACAAAAAACCTAAATTTTATGTTTTATTTCTTTAAAATGGCAATATGTGCAGTGTTGTGCTTGCACCAATGAATAATTCACTACCAAGCACAACACAACTCTAATTTGAAATAAATATTTTTGAAATGACATTTAATAAAAAAACTACTATTAAAATCAAAATACCTCTTTTAAAAAGATACAAATTACATATTATTAAATAAATTACTAGGTACATATTGTATTTTGCAAGTAAAAACATAATTTTTACTTGTCTAAAATGTCAAAACCATTTATTCCATAACCCAAAATGTATTTTCCAAACTTTTCATATCTAAAATAATGATTTAAAACATTAGAAATCATCAGACACCATATACAAAATTAAAATTCTTTTTTTCACACAATTTAAACTGTTGTTGAAGTATGACTTTGATTAATGGGGTAATGAGACAGTGAACTCATTCCTTAAACATAAGTGACTAAACATGTTTGTGGTGTAAAATATTGAAGCACATAAATCTTTATAATATCCTATGATATATGTTCAAGACTAAAATTTTAATCCTTTTTTTTACTGAATACATGTTAACCCTTATTATATATAATCCCTTCTAATATGATCACATTTTGATATAATTTTCATTCCTAAGAATAAATAAATATCTAATTATATTATAGAATAACAAGCATCGTGCAAACTTTAAATATTTATAAAGGACCAATATATGTATACATGTGTGCAAATACACACATCTAATTTTTAAAAACATTTTCTTGTCTAAATAATCAAAATGCTAGTATTGTGCACTTTAGAGTTTGTATATAAAATTCAATTCATTGCACAAATAATCTCATAATACCATAAAATTGATAAAAATAAGTAGAATAGATATCATAGTTACAATCATAACCTCTTAAAAAACATCAAATAATGTATAAAATAAGAAAACCAAATATCATAGTTACAAATTATTTAATCTTTTTTGGGAAAGAGTTAAGGGAAAATATCCAAATAAATTTAAGGAATAAACTATTTTAAATTAAAACAAATAATTAATTTAGATTTAAAATATTTTGATAAATATATCGAATATGATAATATGTTAAATATAGAAAAGTACAATGCCACACAATATTTTAAAAGTAGTAATGCAAAGGAGAAATAAAACTTAGTTCATTCATTAATATGTAGGTATGTATGATAGGTAGAGATTTAGAAGAGGATATACTGATGTTCTACCTAGATTCATCTGATTTTAGAAATTATCTCTTTATCAATTTGGACACTACTATTGTGACTTGGACACTAGTATCAATGCAATTTCCCAGTTTCAACACTTATTATCCAGTACCAAATATAGGTCCTTTCTTAGAGTGACCACCTATGCTTATAAGGGTTCATTTTGACCTTTTAGATTCTCTATTTGGATCTCAGGCACAATTTTTTTTATCAATATTTAGCTCAAAATGATAATCCCTCTAAATTAGGGAGCCATTTAAGAAAAAAGGGTTATCTAGCTTAGTGAAGTTTCACTAAACTCAAAGGTCGCTTTGTCAATGATCATTTCATACATATACATATACTCTGAAGAGGGCCTGAGATTAATGTAATTCTTACCAAATACAAGCAACTTACATGCGAAATTAACCAGAAGTAACAAGTAACTAGAAACCAGAAACAACACATAATATGAGAGACAATACACAACTTGTATTAAAACTCTTCCAGAAGGAAATACAACAAAGAAGATTGCCACAGTTCTTCTTCCTTACACACCTCTAGGGCTCCCACACCTCTAGGGCATAAACAATAAATCTTCCCTCAAAGTTCTCTCTCTAACAGTCCCAACACACAACTCAAACACAGAGTTGGTGTTCACCTCCAACCAGTCAATATCCACTACTACCAATACACCAGTGCTCCATGCACACCACAAGTGCTCCATGCACTCCAAGTACACAATCATACTTCAAGTAGATCTCCCCTGAACCTGCAACAACCTGCAACTCAAACGATCTTACTTATGGAAGGAACTGCCTTGCCTTCCTCTCTTGCTCTAAACCGAGTACACACTGTACTCCAAGTAGATCCCACCTGATCCTGCTCCCTATTGTGTTGCTATCCTCCCTGATCTTGCACACCTGTAAATCAATCTAGTTCTGCACACCTACAAACTTGGATCATGCACACACATACACCTGCAGATCAATGATCTTACTTACCATGTAGATCTCCTAATGTAGCCATGCACACCTATTGACCAAGATCTTACACTCTTGAAGAATCCTGTTGATTCTCCAAAACCAACACCCACACTTGGTACTGTTGTGGAACTAGGAGGAACACCCTTGCTCACCTCACACACAAAAGGAGCTAACTTTGCTCAACTCAAACTAGAACACCTTACAATACAGCCTATGAGTCTCTTAAATAGATCTCATACAAACAATAATTAGACATCTAATTACAATAATTAGATCCACAGCTTTTAGTCTAAATTTGGCTCTTGACATGCAAACACTTGGTTCGTTAACTAACTGCTCGTAAAACTTGCTGTTCTGAACTGCACAGGTGACTGATGTCGGTCCCTATCTGCCTAGAGGTGACCGACGTCGGTCGATCCCTGACCGACATTAGTTTCTTCTCTTCACTAATCCTATTGACATCGGCTAATCAGACCGACGTCAGTTGCTCTACAACTCAGCAACCTTCAGCAACCTCCTCCCCTGTTTGCATCAGTGAAGCTTTTAGCTCCACAACCTAACAATCTCCCACTTAGAGATAAACAACTGCACTATACCTGTACTTGTACCCTATCTAATCTATTTCCTAGCTTGTATCCCTCTTCAAGATCAATCCTGAAGACAACCCACCACACAACCTATGGTGCACCTCCTATCATCCAAGTAACCTGCCACATCCGAACCTACAAACCCATGTAGTGAAGTCCTGACCCTGTATAGCATGAATCCCTATTGCTAGTCCCTCTCAAATACCTAAGAACCCACTTCCCCAAATTGGCTCCTAACTCTCTGACAACACCCACTGCTTGGGCAAACTTAGGTCTATACCAGACCTCATGTGATTTCAGACACTAAAATGTCTAGCCCTTGGTGTGCTCCTTGCCAACACCTTATTCACATCAGCTCCCACTGGAGACAAAATCAACCTGTGATCTTCCATGTCTCTCATGCCAAAGAATTTCACTACTCCAAATCCTTCATGGCAAACCACTGAACTAATCTTACCCTTAGCTCAGCAAAACCCTGTATGTACAAACCTGCTAGCAAACATACCATCCACATATAGTAACAGGATAATGTCATGACCATCATCCACCTGGTAAGACAAACCATAGTAGTTACCCTGACATTGACTAAAGCCATGCTTTGTCATCCACCTGTCAAACACATCTAACTTCCTCTTAAGAACATGCATCTCCTTCTTGCTCATGTGACCAAGCCTACAAAGCCACGTCTCCACAACAGAAGAAGAATCAGTAATATAAGCAAGTAGATAAAGAGTACCTACTTTCTTACCACTAGCTAATTCAAGTGCATCCACTGTGAGAGTTCTTGTGCATCTCTCATCACCCAAATTTCCTAAAGAAATTAGCCACATCTCCAAGCCTGGGACCTGCATGACCTCCTTCAACACCCATGTGTTGGCCGCCTGTAATTTTAGCTTCACTTCCCCTTTGCCAATTCTTTGGCAAGGCACACCAACCCCTAAATAAATCTTTCCAAAGTCTCCAAAGACCTTACCATGAAAAGATACTCTTATTCAGACTGCATGAAAAGAGGCAACAAAATCTGTGAAACAAGATTCTACTTTATCCAAGAAACCTCCTAGAGCATCCTATGCAACAACTCCTGCAACATCTGCATCTTCAGTTCCTTCATGCTGATCTTCTACAAACCAACAATATTTCTTTATCTGCTCTTTCTTTCCATAGGACCGTAAGTGACCATCTGTGCTTTTCAATTCCTCCATTCTTAGCTTACTTTCTTCTACCATTGCTATACTCCCACTCAATCAGAAACCCCTAAGAGTGACCTGTAACCAAACACAAAACTTGCTCCTTACAACCTTAGCTCTGATACCACTTGTTGGGGATCAACCAACAATGTTGATTACAATATGAAAGCAATTAAATGCAGAATTAAACCAGAAAGATAAGTAACTAGAATTAGAAAATAGCAAAGAACAAGAGATACAAGAAACCACCTTGAAAACTTGTATTAAACTCTTTATAGATGGAATACAATTGAAGAAACTTCTTTTCTTCCACACCTCTCTCAGATGTATAGATCTCTCTCTAGATCTCTTTCCCTCAAGAGCTCTCTCTCTCAATTACAATCAACTCCAACAACCTGGAATGATTCACATATACAATTCTGTATTGTTCAATTCAACATTACAATACAATAAGCTAAGAAGATCTATCCTATTACATAATAATTAAGAAACATGAGCATACAACTATAGCCATTAGATGCACCTCCTAATCAAGGGCTCTAAACAGTCTTACTAATAATAGAGATGCGGACTTAAGACTATCACTTAATCCTAACATGCAAACACTATGTTCTGTCCACAGAAATAGCTTTCTGGACACATAGGTAATCGACGTTGGTCCTGCCTGTTTGCTTGTGACCGACATCAACTGATTCCTGCTGATGTCAGCATCTCCTGGTCTACTCTTGACCGATGTCGGTCACTCCTGACCGATGCCGGTGACTGTGTAAACCTGCAACTTTGCAAAACACTCCTTTGGTGAAGCTTTTAGCTCCACACCTTAACAAAATATAGGTCCTTTCTTAGAGTGACCACCTATGCTTATAAGGGTTCATTTTGACCTTTTAGATTCTCTATTTGGATCTCAGGCACAATTTTTTTTATCAATATTTAGCTCAAAATGATAATCCCTCTAAATTAGGGAGCCATTTAAGAAAAAAGGTTTATCTCGCTTAGTGAAGTTTCACTAAACTCAAATGTCGCTTTGTCAATGATCATTTCATACATATACATATACTCTGAAGAGGGCCTGAGATTAATGTAATTCTTACCCTTATGTGGGTTTATGTGTGAATAATTATGAAGTATGCTATATTCAAGTTCATGTGGTGATCTAGATCATAACTTGAAAATTAAGAATCATGGGATGTTCTTTGATTTATTTGAAAAGATAAAATATTAGGGTAGTATAACTTATCTTTTTGTGCAAATGATTTTCATTAATGTAGTGTGAGCTTGAGAGGTGCTTTCTTAGATGTGCATATATGATAATGAATGACCTTATTATTTATATTTATACCATAAATTTTAAAATTATATCATGGGATGGTTAAATAAAACAAATAGTTCAACCCAAACATTTCAAAATATTTGTAATTTTTGGTTATTTGGAAGGCATGGACATTGGTGTCAGATTTGGGATACTTGCATCAACACTAGTTTCTTTATTTATATTCTAGTGTCCTATAGGGTGAAAATATATTGAGGATCTAAATTTTTTTGTATAAAAATAAAAAATTGGGTTTTATATAAATTTTAGGATATAGACAATTTTTTCATCATAATATTAGGTTCGGACTATATGATAAGCAATTAGGCATGGTAAAATGGCAAACATAAGACTTTAGTTAGTAGAAAGGTCATAATCTTAAGGATTTAATCATGATTGGTATTTTTTAATTATACAAGACTAATATATATCATATATAATCAAATTATAATATCTACACAATCATAACCACATAGAACATCAGCTTGTAATCCATAATTATTGAGCTCTAACCAATTTTTTCCAAATCCTATATCCTTAAAAACTAAATATTTTATATATGTAGTCCCACTCGTTCCATTTTATGTCTATCATTTTTGATAAACTAAGAAATGTTATAAAAATAATATTACATGTATTTGGTACTTGGGAAATGCTAGTAAACACAAAATTTATAAATTAGTTATTTTAAGCATGGTCCCTAAGGTCTGAAATTGTTTTAAGACATCAAGTTCAAGATATGTTCCTCCAATTATTTTTATCATCTCATATCCCCACAATTATAAAATCAATCTTCTCAAAAGATAGGTGGTCATATTGTTATATAGATTTATTATAATTGACTACAAGATCAATAATTTCCTACATACAAGAACATTTTGGATGGGATGATAAATGTGGAAATGAGAACCCACTTGACTAGAATCAATCCATGATATTTTAAAAAATTTCTAGATATTAAAATCCATTCAACATGTATAAACATAATACTTAATCACCCGACCAAATAAAAAGAAGTTTCTAAACCAACCATCACAAATGTGATTCAATTGTAGACTATTCAATTTTTTGTATGTGTGCACAACCTATTGAAATATCATATAGATATGTTTTTAAAATAAAATATATATAGATAGAAATGAATAAATTAGTGTAGAGCTATTGCATGATCTCTACCAACTAAAAAACTTCTATGTGTGTATTTAAATTTTGAAAAACCTTCAATACTTTATTAACAATCTAGCCAACAAATATCATAAATTGGAATACTTTCCTTTTAATAAAAAACATACCTATTATAGTCAAAATAATTTTTAAAAACATAAACCTATATAGACCTATTTATACAAGTAAAAAAAAAATTAGAAGGAATACAAACATGCAAACAAATTTACCAACATATATTAGTAAAAAAACACACTAGATCTATGAGATTCAATGGAAAAACACTCTATAGATAAGATTGTTTTATAACATCTCCAATGCATATAATGAGACTTTACAAATTGATAATAAATCTAATGTTGATTCAACCCAAAATAAGGTCTATTCAAATAATTTATAATTTCAAAATAAAAACATTGTAAGAAAATTGGGGAATGCATATATGTATACCTTTTTGTCATCTACTTGCTAGATAAGGCAAGAGCGGTGTCAAGAGGAGAGTAACTAGCATACATATTTATTTCCATAACATTCTTGGAAATTATCAATTTCAATGATAGATTTTAGTCGAACTAGTCATTAATTTCATGTTAAAAAATATAAAATAAACAAGAAAACCCAACTGCTCAAAACATGAAAACATGAATTTGAGACCACTATTGGAAAATAAAAAAATCCAACATTGACATTGACACTTACCATTTATTATTCTCAACTCCTTTACTATCCTCTATTGATGTAGATATATGTTTTTATTTAGGATACATTTCCATATAAATAATACAAAATCAATCCAAGGCATGGACATGTTTTCAATAAACACTATCGTATTAGCACTGCAAAACCAATCCATGCATAAATGTAAATGGTTGTATCAAGCTCTTTGTAAAATTAAGGCAAGAGGGTATAATTAAAAAATGGAATCACACTTAAGGATTTTCTCATTCCCTACACCCTAATAGTAGGTACCATATTCAATATATCCTTTAAGACTCTCTACCATTCTGTACATTTATCTTTGCCATCTTTTCATAGCTATTAAACAAACTTAATGACTAAAATTATTTATAAATTATAATGCATGCAAAAAAATTAAATTTAAGAGATTGTCAAGGAAGAAGAGTAAATTGGATATTTTATTGGAAGGAATTTAATAAAGGTATGTGATCAATTTTCATATACTCATAATATTTTTAGTCCAATTTCATATCAAGCAACTTCCTTGATCATTGTGTGAAGTTACAACATTAAAACCTAGACTTGTACATGTCATATTCACATTTATTGAAGTTTCTAGCATTTCCTATCTAGACAAAATACATTATTTAACATTTTATTTAATTTTATATAATCTTTAAAATATCATCTCTTACACACTTTTCTCTATGATTGCCTCTAATCATTGAATTACACATTTCTTCTCAACCTCTAAACTCATAGGGAACCTATCTATATGTCTGATATTAAATTGCTATAAAATAACTAAAACAAATTAAAAAACAACCTATGAATTTTAGTTCTATAAAAAATAGTACACACATGAAGATGAAATAGTAAAAAAAAAAGGTCTACGAATTGTTGGAATGATTCATGCATAGCTTCTATTTAACATGCATCTCTCTTTTGCCTTATTGTAGAAGACTTGCACTTGTTACATACTCATCCACACTGAGATTTCTCTCAGCCTCATGTATAAATCTCATGATTTATTGTAAATATATGCTCTTAAATCATACCAAGTCATATCATGTGCATTTCCTCTATGTCAATTTTGCTCGTAGTCCTACATGATTCACTAGCACTTGCTCATAAACTCGAGTGCTTACACTTGTCACAACTTATACACATCCATGTGTCAACCTGATCCAACCTTTTTTCATTTTTAATTTTCAATTTCTAACCTAAAATCCATCAATTACCTAATTGGATAGTTATACACCATGTATTTGTTAGCTCAACTATTTCAAATTAAGGAAAATGAAGTGTATCATAACTATCATATTTGTAACTGACAATAGTTTTAATTGCTTCTTGTATTCTTATTCTATAAATATGTAAAATATACATCTATCTAAGGTTTTATTCCCTACTCATTTATAATTATGGATAACATGTTTTGGTTATCTACTCTATTATACACACATTCTATCACATCATACCATTCCCCTATTCATTCATATTGAATGTAGGTTGCATTTCTACAAGTATAAGACTCTCATTCCATTTAATATGTTGATTATTCTATCTAAATAATTTTACATGCATTAAATCTACATAACTATATGTGTTATCTCTAATGCATGGTTAACTTCCATGTGCCTAGTCATATCACCCTATAGCACATATCATTGGTATCAGAACATAGCTCTTTGGTATCTTGTCTATGTTTGTAAACATGTGAGTGAAACTAGAGAAATAATGTATCTTATTTGATTTTATTTTAGACTACCCATTGGAACATCATAAAGAAATCAAGATCGTTGACACCTAGAAGCAACACAAGGTATCCTAGATGTTTAAAAGTTCATCGCTAATATAATGGAGGCATAACATACCATTTTTTTGCTAGCTCCATGATCTAATGATGAAACTAAACTTGGTGCCTTATAAACCTCCTCCACATTTCACTCAATATTTATTTCAATAGTAGGCCCCCTTCAAATTATAGTTTAATTTCAACATACCTTTGTTTTAAATACAAGTTGATACCAAATCATTGGATGCCTAAATTGGACAACTCAAGGCATACTTTTTAGTCAAATTTTTCACTAATGTTAAGAAGATCACCTTCATAGTATTCAAGATGTACATTCCAATGATTCATCGGTGGGATAACTTTATCACGCAACATGTGCAAGAGTGTTCTCTACTTGAGTCTTGGAATACTTCTATCAATGCACTAAATGAGGAGTATTACCCTCTCCACAACTTTGAAATACATCAAGTTCCAAAAATCACACCAATTCAAATATTAGTCATTACGAGAATACACCATCACATTCCATAACTACTATGTGTTTATATAAGAGAAATTGATTGAATAACATAAAGTGTTGAAGTACATCAACATACTCTCACCTTATATCCATGAAAACAAGGAATTATTGACTTTTAACAATTTGATAAAATCCTATCACAATGTCACCAAGATCAAAGGTAAGGTAAAGATGAAATAATGTCTCAGTCATTAATCCAACACTATATAAAAGGGATATCCCTCACTAAATTACTCATCGTAGCCTTTTATGCAAAAGTAGAGTATTAATCCTAAAGGAGAGTATCTAAAGAACACCACATAATTCAAAATATATTATGCCTTCTACTTTAGACATAGGTAAGAACAATTTTGGTGACAAGTGGTGCCATCATCATTATTCATACACCCATGATGACTGTAAATGTCACATGTAATAATACTTATCTGAGCACCAACACCACTCTAGTATACATATCTTAGGTTCATGAATGTCTCTTTCACACAAATTTCTAGGTGAAAGGCTAGCCTCTACATTTCGTCATCAATTATGGTAGTTATAATAACATCATTGCATAATCAACAACATAATTCTTTGGCCTTGTCACTACTATGTATCCTAGACATACTCACTAGGGTGTATTTAGTATGGTAAGGATATACAGGTATAGGGATAATGAAATTTATAGTACAAATTCAATCCTATAAAGAACACTATCACTTGTGACACCACACCTATGGAGGTTTGTTATATCTTGTTGGGAAGTATCTATTATATGACTATGAAGATATATATCAATCCATGACATAAAGTTAGATAATTCATACGTAGGATCACTTATTAAAATTCTCTTTGATTCAGTTCCCACAACCAAAGTCACCTTGATCTCTTTTAATCCATGCCAAAACATTATCTCACATGCATAAAATTTCATTTTACTCATGGTTCCGCTTATACATCTACATATAAGATAATGTAAGCTTTCATAGCATGCACTATGTGCTCAACATCATAGTAGAATTAAATTGATAATTTACTAAAGTAACATGATGGCATCTTCACAGAACCTAAAGGCCTTATAATTAATTGTACAATAATTCACCACATTGATTTGGTCTCTATATCCCCCCTCTTAAATAGTCCTTTGTATCATAGATTAGTTTGGGAGAATGGTAAAATTCAGCACCAAATACAAGAGCTCCTTTATCAATCCAAGATCAATCCTATCTCTTCTCCTTATAGGATTATAATAGTTCTCACAGCCAATAATTATTGGACATGGCATATCTTCATAGACTATCACACAATCAACAAATTCATAGTAAATAATTGGTATCCATTTTTTCACATTAATGAACTCTTGGACCAGCTCTAAGGTGCATAATACTTAACTAAGATTGAATTCAAGTCAAATTACCATCATATTCTATTCCACCTTGAATATGTCTAGAATATAACCTTCAAGAAAGGATTATATGAATAGTTGGTTATGCCCTTCAGCCTAACCAACACACCTACAACTTTCATGAACTAAATAGATGACCTACTCAGTTATTTATCAACTCTTTCATCATTGTCTACTTGGATGACATTCTCGTATTCATAAATAAATGGAAAGATGATGTAGAACACATCATACAAATACTAAACACCTTGTGTTAACACAAATTATAGGCCAACTTAGAAAAGTGTACATTTAACATTGCATAAATTCAGTAACTTGGATACATCATTGACCATAAAAGAATTATTGTAGATATAAAGAAGATAAAATTGATCCAAGATTATAATACTCCCCACAATATCAATAATTGAGTATTTTTTATTTGACTCATAAAATTCTACCATAGGTTTGTCCTTGGTTTCTTACACATCTTTTGGTCACTCAACCAAATAACATGTGTGAAAATGAAGTTTTACTAGACTTATATGCAACAATGCAATTTTGAGGCTTAATTAACACATTTATGCAACACCAACACTCACCCTTCCTGACATTAAACATTCCTTTGAGATTCACACTGATGAATCTAACTATGAAATTAGCATAATAATCATGCAACATGGAAATTTTGTCATGTAGCATTTAGATACATTCAGTGACAAGTATAAAGGTACTCCACCTATGAAAAATAATTATATGTTATTGTCTAATAAATCAATCAATGGTGTCACTACATCATTGGCAAGGAGAAATTTAATCATTTTGATCATAAGCCACTTGAGTTATTATAAAAATGGACCAAGCTAGAGAATGGATAACACATGAAATATATGACTTAACTATAATAATTATAATTCTTTATCAATCACAATAAATTAAAGTAAAACAAGGAATAATATTTCCTTATTAAACCACCTATTCATATGCTCATCACATTATTGGACATGCCCAACCATAACTTCACAAACTTGGTAGACCTCTACTCAATTGATTGAGACTTTTTAGAGACTTAAACCAACCTTATAGAAGGTAAACAAGTCTAGGAGTTCTAATTTTATAAGCACCTTATTTAAAATATCATCATCTATGTGTCCCTAGTGGTGCACCTCACCAATGTCTCATATTGGAGGTGCACTATGCCAAGACGTCAAGACATTTCAATGTAATAAATACTCTATCCACATTACAATTTCACTTATACTAGCTACACATGTGCACAAATTAGGAGTGTCACATCAAGTCTTGCATTATTTATTACATCTCAAATCCCATGAATAGGAAGCTAGGAATTTACACACCTCTACTAATCTCATATAGACCATGGGAATCTATCAGCATGGATTTTATGATTAGATTGCCTATGTTGAGATGTCAGCATGATCTTGTATTCATTGTAGTGGATAATGTTTCAAATATGGCTATCATGGTCACTTCTAAAAAATACATTGATATAGTTTGCACTATGAAAGCTTTCTTCAACCATGTTTGGGTTCATTTTTTAATCCTAGCATCCATTGTCTTTCATCGAGATCTTCACTTTGTGAGTCATTTATAATAAACATTGTGTTACTTAATGAGAATGTAGTTGGATCAGTGGACAACATTTCATCCAAGACATATGGATAAACTAATTTTTTAAATCACACACTTATTCATATTATACAAATTTACAATTACATGCATGCTTTTGCATGGTATGGTAATTTTATATACTTTAAACATGCTTACAACAAATCCATGTACATATATACAAGGCATAATCCATTCCAAAAATGTCTTGGGTTGCAACATTCAATTCCTATAGACATATCCTATAATTTTCTATCTGGAACTAAGTCACACATATAGGGATGGGAAATTAGAAAATCCTATAAGTTCTTGTACCACATATAATATGCTCATCATCGAGTTCAACAGATCCTTTGTTATACATAAGTAAATTACAAGGAATGCCATGATGCAAATTTCACACCTTAATAAGTTTAATTTGGAGACAATGTCTAGTTTCACCTTTAGAAAGAGTGACTCAAAGGTCCACACCAAAATATCAATCCTCTACTCTATAATCCTTACATCATTTTGTGTGAATTTGGTGATAACACATTAATTATTGTTCTACCTCTATATTTGGGCATGTAGATAGTCTTTAATGTTGATCTTATCCAAACTTAAATTCCTCCACTTCTTGAGTGAGTAATGATAGGACATTTTTATCATCTTGAACCTAAACACTTGTGCCTAATAGATAAGGATCATATCATTGAAGTGACAGACATATGTACCTATCATGACACACATCAATTTTTTTGAGTGAAAAAATTTGGGTCATATGATAATCAAGATAGGTGGTAAAACTATCAATAATTTCATTTTTAGTTCCCATAGTTACACAAGGATGTATTGGATGTTGCTTTTCTTAAATAAAGGGTGAATTTTTTATACATAGCTTATGTGCAGCACACATATCTACTTTGACTTCATGTGGTAAATTCACACTATTATACATTCATATCCATTCCTCTACATTGATTTTTTTCTTAGTCATAAACATCATTCTTTCACTTATTTACATAAATACACACCCAGATCACACAAATTTGTATCATGCACACTCCCTCCATGCCAAGTTTACTCACATTCTTATGTGCCTCACTAGCACTTGTTTAAAGACTCATGTGCTTATACTTTTCACAACTTCTACACATCCATGTGTCACACTGATCTGACTACATGGATTTTCAAAGATAACATTATATCCTATAATTTTTTAGTTACCTATTTCTATAATTATACACCACATATTTAGAAGCTCAATCGTCACCCAACAAGGAAGATGAAGTGTGTCATGACTATCTCCTTTGTAACCAACATCAATTATAATTTCTTCATATATTCTTATTTTTTAAATATGTAACATATGCATCTAGTTAAGGTTTAATGATCTACAAAGTCACAATGATAGATATCTTTCTTTATATATCTAATCTATCACACATGCAATGTATCACATTATAGCATTTCCCTATTCATTTATATTGAATAGAAATTGCATTTTTTTAAGTGAAAGAATTTTGATCCATTGAATGTTGTTGATTATTTTGTCTAAATAATTATACATACATTTACTATACATATCCATATGCATTATCTATGATACATAGTCATCCTCCATGTGCTTAGTCCTTGGCCACCATTGCATAGATCATGGAATCTATAATGACATGAAAAATACATGTTGCATATTTGTCAAATTTTAGGTAATCTTAAATAGAATCCTTTCCCTACCTTTATAATGCATATTCACTATATAATAAACCTTCTAAAAATTATTTTACTCTATTAAAATAAACTTCATCCAAGTGTATCCCATTTAAACCACCATTTTAGGACCTCACATATCATTGTTCCCTTTTAATATAATGTGCAACAAGTCCTCAATTGTGAGAATATTTTGAGTGGATTTAATTCCCAATCCCAACTTGTCTATAATAATTTGTAATACCCTCACAACACACATTAATTCAAGACCTATATATACATATATCTAATTTGCATGCAAATACAATGACCCTTTCTCCCTAAAAAACATGAATCTTGGAATAATTTTTGCACCAATGAAAAACTAGATAAATAGTAAATTTCCAATTTTTTGTAAACAAATGAGCATTTTAACTATTAAAAATCTTTTAAAAAAATTATGCACATAAAATAATATTATACCATTGGTTGAATAGTACATGACATAATACATATTAAAAATAAAAGATGTAGTATCTTTTCAGGTCTTAAGAGACACAATAATAAATTACAATGTATGCAATAAAATCAAATAAGATACATTAATAATTCATGTGATATTATTTTAATATTGGAACACTTCATTATGACTATTATTAATCAAATAATAATATACAAAAGACTACATGGTAAATTAATTGGTTGGTATGTATGGTTCATACTCCCTTCTAAAATAAAATGTCAGTTCAAAACATGCAAAAAATTAACAAATATCACATAACAAAGCTGGAAAAAACATATAAACCACACAAAATTACACATATCTCATGCACATATAAAATATTAGGCACAAGCTTCCACACCATAAAGAAGAGGTGGGGGATCATCCATGGGAAGTAGAGTGGCCCAAGAAGGTTATGCTAAGGGAGTATTCAAAGCCACCCATCCATCTATGGGGTTTGGTGGAGCCAAATAAATAGTTTCCCATCCATCAAGAGGCTACACCATAGTGTTAGAAGGTCTAGTTAGCCACCCCCACTAAAAAGGACCAGTATCAACTATTCCATGTAATGGTGGTGACATCCAACCCCCTCATTATGGAGGGTGGATAATTGGTTGTAGTTGTGAGTTTAATTTGAGTGGTGCCTAGGTGATATAGGTGGTGGGCCCTATGGTGGATGGTCTGTGGGGATTGGCTCATAGTTTGGGTATCACTCCCCTAGTGCTCAAGAAGCTCTTGTAAATTTCTGACCTCCATAGCAACATTTTCTACTTGAACTTGAATTTGCATGAAATTCAGAGATAATACAAAAACCTTATCATTAATAGATAAATGACATGAAAACTCCTCATTGTTAAAAAAATTAGGGTTTATAGCTTTCCATTACTAAAATAGAATAACATCTCTAAAAAAATCCATAAAAAATCTATATAAGTTGGCCAATTAGAATAATTCCAAAAGAATCCTAAGTTTCATGAGAAATGTTTAAGATGGTGGCGTTAAAAGAGACTATGAATCCATTGCTAGGTAGATAGAGCTTTCAAACATGTTTAAAAAGTGTGATTAAAAACTTGGGTCTAATATATGTGAAGCAATCAGTTTGAGAAATTACTAAGTGATAAAGACACTCCCAAAGTGTAAGACCTTGATAGACCCAACACTAGGGGAAGTGAACTAGATTGGGTTCAATCATGGCTTTCCAATCCTGTCAAGTCGAGAAAGCCACCTTCTAGGTGAGGAGTTAAGGTTCTAATGGCTATTGAGATTTCTGAGAAATGAAGAAAATGAGATCATCAATTGATAAAATAGGCCTAGGGAATAATTCTTAAATTTATATCACAATTACACCTCCAATATTTCCACCATGAGAATTCATGTTGGAAATCTAGATTATGGAGCATGATATCTGGCATTAAATCCTAAATAAATAGAATAATTTGTAAATCAAAATTACTCAATTTTAATTTTAGTTTTAGCATAGGCCAGGGAGCCTATTGTGATTGGAAACCAAATTCTCTATATTATGAATCCCTTTTAAACAAATCCTTGAGTATTTTATACCATGAAATTTTGCCAACAAAAGACTAGTATTGGTCATTATGGGAGACCACTAAAGATTATGGTTATTAAAGGATATAACAGTATGAAAATTATCACTGGCATATTTTAAATGAGGCTTAATTGGATCATAGGCTTTCCATATGATTTTATCCACAAAATTTCCTTCAATCTTGACCAAATCAGTTGTTATTAGAATATTATGGAAACAAATGATTTTCCAAACTAGAGTTACCATATGGAGATCTAATTGATATAAAGTGATGTAGAATATTTTTTTAAGATTCATTACCTTCAATGTCTCAGACTTCCCATTTTGAGCATAAATAAATACTCTATCTATATATGTCAATAATTCCCATACCTCTTTTATCATGAGGAAGACAACAAATGTCACAAGAAACTCTGTGGAAACCCCATGTTTCTTCAACATTAGACCAAAGAAATTCTATAAGAATTTTAGCCAATTTTTCATATGAGGATTAATTAAGGACCCAATATGAGTAATAATAGGCATGAATATCATCCATAATTTTGGTGGATACCTGGAACTTTCCCACAAAAGAGGGGTTTGGTAACCTAGTATTCCACCTTTTCCTCCATTATGGTTCTAACATATTGCCATAGCTCCATGAGGGAACTATCAAAGGTAAAGGGGATACCTATAAATTTGAATTTTATCCCTCTATGAATACATTTCCATAGGTATCAAAAAAACTAATATAGCATGGGAATCATACTCTATCTAAAGCATTGGGTTTTATTCCACTAGAAATTAGCCCCCGAGGCTATAAAAAAAGTGTTAAGACACTACAAATCTTCCTTAAATTAATTTTATATCTCTTCTAGAGTTAAGAAGTTATCATATAAAAATTATCCAATGATGATTTATGAGTATCATTCTATAAGATTAATATCAAAGATGAGACCCCACTCGGCTCTTTGATCCAAAAAATAACCTAGTACTTTAAAAGATGACATATATAAAGTTGTGACAAGGGGGAAACATTGTCAAATGGAATGATAGAGGAAAATGTAGTCAAATTTTATACCATTATAAGTGGCATAGGTTGAGTCATTAATAAATAATTTTTTAATAACCAAAATAAAGAATGGGTCAAAGGCAAGAGTTTGCAACATATCTAGAATGAAAGGCCATTCATTCCTATCATAAGCCTTCTAAAAAAATAAGTCTAATAAATATGATTATCTAATGAGAGGCTCTCACCCACTCCATACTCTCCCAAATAGTGAAATAAGGTTATCAATAATATATATTCTTTTGATAAAACTAATTTTTTGTTATCTAACAATAGTAGGTAAGATGAGTAAGAGGTGATTTCTAAGAGATTTATTGTGGATTTTACAAGACACATTTAGTAGAGTGATTGGGCACTAGCTGGTGATAAGTTTTAGGACATTGGCCTTGGGTATAAAATTGATATTACATTTATTAATAAGATAACCTAACTATTTTTTAAAGAACCTCTTTATAGACTTGGATCAGGTTGGACCCAACAAACTTCTAGGTGGATTTATATAATACTTAATGCCTGAGGCTTTATCATTACTCATGATATGAATGGATTAGAAGATTTCATGAATCTTCAAAGTTGTATCAAAAAACTTTTGGTCTATATTTTTGAGCTTGAAAGGAACCACATTAAATAATTCATGTAAGGCCTTAGTCATATTGACAATTTCCTCTTGAGATTTAAACACTAATTTATTGTGGTCTAGAAAAGTAGAGGAGATGTGAGGAAAAGTTGTAAATCACAATCTAGATAACTTGATGGCCTTATTAAATTCTCAAGATTATTTATCTCTAATAAACTTTAAAAACTCATTAGAATTCTTATCTCTAGTTCTAATTGAATTAATTCGAGATTGAGGTTGTGCTCCTCTAGATACATGATGATATGCCACTTTGATATGGTGTTTGAGAGAATAGGCCTAGGTTTGCCACTGAATATCAAAAAGGTTACTCTCAATAATGGAGTAAATCTTCTAGTATTTTTTGAGCACAACCCCTTCCCCTTATATTTTAACATGATCAATATTCTTGCATTAATGTTGGATAAAGGTGGTGGTGCAATAGATAACCTAATTCTACCACTTTATCCAACTTGCACCAAGAGTGGTTGAGGCACAAAATTCAAAATTTAGGCAATGAGATGAATGTTACCCTCATGAAATAGTAGAGGTGTTAAAGATTAATTGATTATGTGGCACCTTAAGTTAATTATTGCTCTACTCTATTGTACAAGTGATTAGAGAGTGGTCTAAGAAAATGTGTTTAAGATGCATAGAAACATGCCAACCATCAATAATTACAAAAGAGGAAATATTTTTCTATGAAAACATATAATATTCTAATATCTATAGGACTCTATCAACACTGGCATGGTAGTTATAACATGTAAACAAAGGCATGGTATCTATTAAGCATTAACATAATAGAGGGTGGACTACGCCCCACCGATTTTTAAAATAATACAAATATTCACATTCTCCCATGCACCATATCATTGGTAAGGCACAAACTTTTTCATTGGGACATTCCACCATATTAAAACCCCCACACAAAATCCACGTGGCAAGGGGTAGATTTTCATCTAAACATATCCATAAATTCATTATGTTAGGGCCATGATCAAGGGCATAGATGTTAAAAAATGCTAATGAATGTCCATTTACATTAAGGAGGATCCAAAAAACTTAGTGTGATATATCACCCCCTGTGTCAATAATTAAGGAAGAAAACTTCTTGAAAACTAAGATACTAGCACCACTGCATCTATCAACATGTGGGGTGAAGAATTGAGTAGCATCATACTAGATACATGTTAGAGTAGTTTGCAAAAGGAACCTTAAAATATTTTACTTCTTGTAGACAAAAAGAATATATTAGTCCCAAGTGTTGACAAACATTTTTCACAGATAATTTTTGAGAGGACACGATGAGACCTCGAACATTCCAAGATAAGACATTTATTGATAAACTTCATCCCTAAGGAGCTCCCCCTATCTATATTCAAAACCTTAAAGATATATAATTTTTTACATCAAATTTATAAGATAAAATCACTAGTGAAATGGAGTGGCATTTGGCCCCATTATCCTCTTATGGAGAGTTATCAATACCACAAGGTGGACTACAAGATTTCCTAGAGAAGGAACTGCTTGTAAAGGATATCCTAGTGGGAGAATATTTCACTTGAGGATGTGAAACTTGTACAACATGATTATGTTGGACTGTATGTAAACTAAGAGATTCAGGTGTGGGAATAATATTACATACATTTTAGGAGAGTTTGATCACATGGGGAGTAGTGATTCGGGGTATATTTGGTCATGAATAATGGCTTTTTGTTGGTAACTAGTGTCCAACCACTATATGTTTACACCACCTTGGGATTCTCAGATTGTGAGGGTCCAACTAATGGTTTCAACTACTCATAAGGAGACAATATTTGATCTAATGAATAGAGAATTAGAAATGATAGCATATTTTATGAATGTTTAAATTCATAAATTTATGATCTTATCACTTGTTTCTAACTTTAATTTCAATATATTCCTTTAAATCCCTAATTAATTCAACCACAACACAAAATTGCTCATTAGGGCATGTGGAATAAAAAATGAGGACCCTTGTGTCATAATACACCCTATGGGATGGATAATCTCCTAAATAAATGACCATAGCTGAATTGGAAGGCAATGGATTTCAATCCATACTAACACCCAAAGGGAGTCTTAGTCAGTGAGTTTAAAGTCACAAGTTCATTTGGACATAATCAAAAGTGTGTTTCTAAGAACCCAAGAAATCAATTTTTCAAGAGGAGCTTGGAATTTGGATGGATCCTCAAATGAGAAAAAAAATAGTAATATTTGAGATACCAGTGACATGGACACCTGATGGCTCCCACTGAGGTCAAAATCAAGCATTAAGGAACCCCTTTGAGGGGATTTAGCCAACAAAGTAAGAAATAAGTGATATTTTTTCATACCATTTACATACACTATGAATGACATTAGGGTTTAAACACACCTTATGCTGAGAAGGATATTTAGAAGTGTTTTCTCATTGTATACTTTTGACACAAATTTCTTAGCTCACTTTAGCGTAATCCTTCATGTTGCCTAGAATAACAATTAGAATAAAGAGGGTAGAAGTCATTTTATAGAAAGGTCCCACCCAAAGGGTGGTGTGCTAATAATAATAAATGCATAGCTATGCTAGATAATATCATAGATGTAGTGTGAAAAGTATGTAAGATGAGAAATTAGAAGTCAAGGATGATATAAAAACCCAAAAAACACAAGCAAACACATTTTCTCTCATGCAATTTGTTTTCTCTTCCTATCATTCTCAATTCTCCTATGACATTATATTATATACTCAATTATTGAATACGTGATATGTCCAAATAATTCATCCTTAATTTAGGTTTAAGTTATGAATACGTACAATTAAAATATATGCATGTGCACACACTCATTGAACTACCTATAGAAACAACTTGTTTGAATTTTTATGGGAATTATACATGTCATCATGTTTAAATGGGGTGAAAACAATATATGTGAGCATGGATATTATTGCTACTTTATTTAAATAAGTAATTTTAGTCAACATAGTAAAATTTATTAGAAGGGTTATATTTTAATTGGTATGAATGATGATGGTAAGTTATAATTATTATATTATCCCTTAAATTATAAATCTAGATGTTGAATTTAGAAAAAAAGATTAGGTTCATGTCCTAAGTGAATTTCAAAAAATGGATACTCCTCAATCCTTAATATTAAATTGAAAAATATTGATTATGCATCCAAAATCTACAAGTTATAAGGTACGTGACAAAAATGTTTATCCTCCAATTAAAAAATATATATTTTAATTAAAATCAATTAAAAATTTGTAATCTCAAGAAAGAACTATAAAATAGGACAAATTTAATTTCAACGCTTTTTTTCTTATCAATAAAAGAGGGTTGGGTTCCCTCATACTATATTATCAAAACCAAAGAAAATCAATACTAGGCAAATAGTTATAAAATTGTGTTTAAAACTACAAAATGAACATAAGAAGACATAGAAAACACAAACCCATCAAAGAACTAAAAACACAACCAACCAAAACCTTTAGACCTAAGAATTCAAAACAAAAAACAATGTTCTTTATGCCACAATAATATTGACCTTATGATATTATGGTTATCTTACCTCTACTAGAGAAAATATTTCTAAATTTGATTGGGTTCCATCCCTAATAACATTCAATGCCTCTATTTTAGCCTCTCCCACATTGATTTCCTTCTGCATCTCTTCTTTATTGGAGGGGAAGGAGAAACAAGGGATGTTTGATGGATTGATAACTTTTTATAAAAGTCCTCCTCGGTCTCCACTTCATCCATTATGAAGGTCAAAGAATAAATAAACATATTTTTAACCAAAGGATCTAAAACTAACAATGCAACAATATTATCCATCTCTTTTTTTGCATTAGGTATTTCCATTATTATTGACCCTAAATAAATATATTTGGAAGTTGTAGCCTTAGTGACAAATCCTATGCCATAGAAGGTTTTTCACATTAAATTATAAATATATATATTTTTTAATGAGATAAAATTTTAATATCTTAAGTGGGTTCACACATTTTTTTATATTCATAAATTATCACTTTTGACTAGTGTTACAAGACTAGATCTATGGCATGAAATAGGGGTCCCATTCTCAAAAAATCAAAGACCACAATAAAAAAATAAAAGCCTCACCAAAAAACAATTAGTGAAAACTCCCAACCACATGATATAACATTTACACTAGAGGAGAAGAGAGTACAAGTTGAAACCACCCCTAAGAAAGCTAATAGACAACTAAAAGATGGATAAAATACAACTAAAAGACAAAAAAACACCAAAAATAGATAGAGAGACCAATGGTTTATCCCAAAAATTCACCCAAAACAAAGGGACAAATAAGTTAAATCATAGGATAAAATTAATCTTCTCCCTTGTCAGGATATAAGGTCTTCCATCAGCGATTGTGAACCAACTTTCACCAAATCCTTAGTATATGATCTCAAGCTTTCTACCCAAATATTTTCCCTTTCCTTTTAGCCATAGTTCCAAAAATAACTTTTGGACTCACAAATTTTGGTCATTTAATGGAGGTGGGTACACATATTACATTATAATTACTATTTGATTTGGTTGACACTATTAGAATATTTGATTCATTGTACATTTTTTCATGCTTAAATTATTATGTTCTTTTTTATTGGTTTATATGACATTTTATATGCACTTTAATTATAAGACAAATTGAATATCCCAAATAAATATCCATCTCTATTTATATAATCTTTAGTAATTAAATTTTAGGAAGAGTTAAAAATATTTGTACGTAAAATACCAAAATATTGTAGCATTTGAATGTGCTAGTCCCATATAATAATTAATCAAAATGATAACCCTTAAAATAAGTGTCATGATTTGGATTTATTACTTGTTGCTAAGAGAAATATTTAGAGTTCATAAGTGTTAAGACTTTGATTATAGAAATGGATATTAATAATCCCATGAGCCAAAAGGACATTAGACAAGTGGTATAGTAGACATATCATGGTAAAGTAACCTTGGGTCTTAATGGTTTCACCTTTTTTATGTTGGCATACCATGCATTTAGCCACATATTTTTGAACATATTATAGATGAATATTTATGGATTATATGGCACCTCAATCTTGTACACTTGGAAAACTCAAACCTTGGTTGTTTCTCTTAGTCCTGGACCTTTCCCACTTATGCAAGTCTTGTATTTTCTCTATATTGTGCCCCTTAGCCTTTATCTCTTAGTCTAACTAGTCATATGTTGATAACCCAAGCCTTGTATTTTTCCTATAATACTTAAAATGTACTTATCTTACATATCTACATTATATGAACCTGTACCTACTTTCATGCTCCTTGGACACTAAGTTTGGAATAGACACTAGTGTCGACATTAGTGTTTTGACCCAACACAAGTGTCTATCACCCTAAAGTCATCCAATTTGTAAATGACATGTATCCTAATGGTCAGATCAAGTGCTTTAATGTGATCTACTTATCCAAAGGGATTACTATAAATACAATATCAACCCTCATTCATTCCTCACTTATAAAATATCAAAAGAGACCAATGTAACTTATCAAAATCACTCTATAAAGCATTTAATTGAACAAAACTTTCCTATTTCCATGCCAGTCATAGATACAACACATATACAGGTCTTAAGTACTAAAGGAGCATCCCAAGAGCCAAATTTTAGAAGATACAATCTAGGTCACTATTGTATTTATTTTTTACATATTGCATGATTCACACACAAGCTAACATGTAGGGGAGAACTATATCATTTTGAGGCCCTCTTTGTAGTACTAGATATGCAGGCAACATGCACTGATAAAGGGATATTTGGGTTTATATTGACACTATGTGCCCACTAACCCATTTTCCCCAAGGTCATAATGAATATGAAAAAATAGGGTTTTTCAAATTCATGAGGACAGGCAGTCCATGACCTAGATCTAAATGCACAAAAATAAAGGTGAAGAAAAACCTAGAAGCATCTAGGTGGTTGCATCCCTTTTCAGTAAGTATTCCATATAAGACATTTTCATTTAACCTAGATAGTAGTATCGACACAACTATCCTAGGCTGATGTTAGTGTCGAGAGTTCTAGAAGTATCAAATCCAAAATTTGATGACTGTTCTAGAATATCCTTCTAGACTACTTTCTACATGTTCTAGACCTAGCATTATGTTAGCATCAAAACCAACTAAGTATATTACTTATTTTTCATTTCCATGCATATCTTAGTTTTAATTTCTATGTTTAGCCTATATATTTTTCTTTTTTATATGTGTTTTATGTTGTATCAACTCTTTTTAAAATAGGTCTATTTTATTCTCAAAACATTTAATAGTTGACAAGGTTTCAAGGGTTTGATTTTGCACTCTTTAATCTTAAAAATACTTGATTAAGTATTTGTTTACATTTTTTAAGGTTCATCTTGAGAAGGAAGAAGGTTGAATGTTTGGTACTGAGTATTGGTATTATTTATACCCTTAACTTTCTTGTTTTTGCTTCTTTCAATGATAAACAAATAACTTCAATATACATATTATTGTCTTAAATCTTTTCAATTGATTGGAGTGTTTCTTTTTTGATTTCTATAAATTATAATTGGGATACCATCTAGTTGCTTTTTATGGTCTTTAATAATGTTATATATTTTCTAAATTTTTTTAACTAGGTTTTGCCTTATATGCACTAATGCACAAAGTGCAGTGTATGTTTACACAAATGTAGTTGAGTTGGATAGAAATAATGTAAGCATAATAGAAACAACCCTATATGAATATTACACCTCATTTCTATAATTATTAGTTCTATGCTCTTGCTCTCAAATGCCACAAAGATATGATGAAAAAATAATAGAGAAGTTAGTTAAATCACTTAAACATTAAGCATGCCTCATTGAAAGTATGAAAAAAATATATATAAATAGGAATTTTATTTCTTATAATTTTACATCCTTGTTCGTTAAGTAAAATCCTTTTTGGCCTTATTCTATGACTATCGTTGGCTTGATATTCCTACCTATGACCTCAAATTGTTCCTCATGCTCTCAATCATTACTATCTCATTACATAATTGTTTTTGCAACTCATCCACACAAATCCTCCTATTGTTATAGCTCCTCCATGAAATGTATGTTTCCCTTACCAACACTTAATATTTCAA